>CATNWA010018078.1:0-215000 GCA_951230385.1 Staurois parvus
GTGGTCTGATGACACCAACATCAACTGATGGGTTCAGATGGTGTCAAGCGTGTGTGGCCCACGGCAACAATCTCAATGCATTTAGGCATTAGACTTGCTGAAGTTCAAACTGAGCATCAGAATGGTGGAAGAAATGGGATTTAAGCGACTTTGAACTATGGCATGGTTGTTGATGCCAAGACAGGCTGGTCTGAGTATTTCATAAACTGCTGATCTGATGGGATTTTCACGCACAACCATCTCTAGGGGTTACAGAGAATGGTCCGAAAAGAAGAAAAATATCCAGTGAGTGGCAGTTGTGTGGAGGGAAAATGCCTTGTTGGTGTCAGAGGTCAGAGGAGAATGGGCAGACTGGTTCCAGATGATAGAAAGGCAACAGAAACTCCAATAACTCCTCGTTACACCCAAGGTATGCAGAATACCATCTCTGAACTCACAACATGTCCAACCAGGAAGCAGATGGGCTACAGCAGCAGAAGACCACACCGGGTGCCACTGCTGTCAGCAGAAGACCACACGGGTGCCACTCCTGTCAGCTAACAAGAAATGGAGGCTACAATTCACACAGGATCACCAACATTGGACGATAGAAGATTGGAAAAACGTTGTCCTGGGTCTGATGAGTCTGGATTTTAGCTGCGACATTCAGATGGTAGGGTCAGAGTTTGCGTAATCAATAGAGATGAGCGAATCGAACTTGGCGAAGTGGAATTCGTTTCGAATATTAGGAAAAATTTGATTCGCACCGAATCCGAATATTAGCAAACTTCGGATGCGCGAATCGAATTTTTCCCGATCGGCCGATTTTTCATCCCTTCTACAGCCGGCAAAAAGTGTCCCTGCAGAGAGCTCCACTATTTCTGACAGTTCTCTGACAGTTCCTTCACATTTACAGCGTTTTTTGAAACATTGTATCTATTTGTTTCCATTTAGGATACAGATGTTTTTATTCGGAAAACAAATAGATACAATGTTTCAACCGCTGTAAATGTGAAGGAACTGTCAAGAGAACTGTCAGAAATAGCGGAGCTCTCTGCAGATACACTTTTTTGCTGTACTGGAATTCTTCTTTCTTTTCATTCTTCTTCTTCTTTTCATTCTTCTTCTTCTTCTTTTCATTCTTCTTCTTCTTCTTTTCATTCTTCTTCTTCTTTTCATTCTTCTTTTCATTCTTCTTCTTTTTCATTCTTCTTTTTCTTCTTTTCATTCTTCTTCTTCTTTTCATTCTTCTTTTCATTCTTCTTCTTCTTCTTTTCATTCTTCTTTTCATTCTTCTTCTTCTTTTCATTCTTCTTTTCATTCTTCTTCTTTTCATTCTTCTTTTCATTCTTCTTCTCATTCTTCTTTTCATTCTTCTTCTTCTTCTTTTCATTCTTCTTCTTTTCATTCTTCTTCTTCTTTTCATTCTTCTTCTTCTTCTTTTCATTCTTCTTTTCATTCTTCTTCTTCTTCTTTTCATTCTTCTTTTCATTCTTCTCATTCTTCTTTTCATTCTTCTTCTTCTTCTTTTCATTCTTCTTCTTCTTCTTTTCATTCTTCTTCTTCTTTTTTCATTCTTCTTCTTTTTCTTTTCATTCTTCTTTTCATTCTTCTTCTTCTTTTCATTCTTCTTCTTCTTCTTTTCATTTTTCTTTTCATTCTTCTTCTTCTTCTTTTCATTCTTCTTCTTCTTTTCATTCTCCTTTTCATTCTTCTCATTCTTCTTTTCATTCTTCTTTTCATTCTTCTTCTTCTTCTTCTTTTCATTCTTCTTCTTCTTTTTTCATTCTTCTTCTTCTTTCTTCTTCTTCTTCTTCATCTTCTTCGTCGTGCCCCGTGACTGCCCAAATGAGTGAAGTGTGCGGTGATTCTAAGATCGACGGCACTCATCTGCATGTCATACTGACTGACAGTATTATTTCTCTTCCCCAGCAGACTCCAAGGGCATTTAAATTAAAGGTACAGTGTTCTGCACTAATATAAAGGCTCTCTGAAGCCTAGAAACCCTTTTAATAAGTTAAATTTGCAGCGAATAAATTCGCATCGAATCGAATTTCTTCCGCAAATTCGGCGAATCAGCCGAATCGAATTTTTGAATAATTCGCTCATCTCTAGTAATCAACATGAAAGCATGGATCCATCCTGCCTTGTATCCATGGTTCAGGCTGGTGGTGGTGTCATGGTGTGGTGGATCCATCCTGCCTTGTATCCATGGTTCAGGCTGGTGGTGGTGTCATGGTGTGGTGGATCCATCCTGCCTTGTATCCACGGTTCAGGCTGGTGGTGGTGGTGTCATGGTGTGGTGGATCCATCCTGCCTGGTATCAACGGTTCAGGCTGGTGGTGGTGGTGTCATGGTGTGGTGGATCCATCCTGCCTTGTATCAATGGTTCAGGCTGGTGGTGGTGGTTTTATGGTGTAGTAGATCCATCCTGCCTTGTATCAATGGTTCAGGCTGGTGGTGGTGGTGTCATGGTGTGGTGGATCCATCCTGCTTTGTAACAGTGGTTCAGGCTGGTGGTGGTGGTGTCATGGTGTGGTGAATCTATCCTGCTTTGTGACAACGGTTCAGGCTGGTGGTGGTGGTGTCATGGTGTGGTGGATCCATCCTGTCTTGTAACAATGGTTCAGGCTGGTGGTGGTGGTGTCATGGTGTGGGGGAGATTCTCTTGGCACACTTTGGGCCCTGTAGTACCAATTGAGCATCACTTAAATGCCACAGCCTACCTGAGTATTGTTGCTGACCATGTCCACCCCTCTATGACTCCAGTGTCCCCATCTTCTGATGGCTCCTTCCAGCAGGATAATGCTCCATGTCACAAAGCTCAAACCATCTCCAACTGGTTTCTTGAACATGACAATGAGGTCAATGGACACCAATGACCTCCACAGTCACCAGATCTCCATCGAATAGAGGACCTTTGGGATGTGGTGGAACGGGAGTTTCCCATCATGGATGTGCAGCCGACAAATCTGCAGCAACTGCGTGATGATATCATGTCAATATGGAGCAAAATCTCTGAGGAATGTTTCCAACACCTTGTTGAGTCTATGCCACGAAGAATGAAGGCAGTTCTGAAGGCAAAATGGGTCCAACATGGGGCTAGCAAGGTGGACCTCATAAAGTGGCCGGTGAGTGTACATTAACCAGTGATGACAGAACATGCGCGGGTTCATGGGCTTTTCCAGGAATGCGTATGAAGGTTCACAAAAAGATTGGGGCCATCAATGTGAGCCGCCACTGAAGCCACCATTGAACAAATGACTTCCCAGAACCCGGAGGTCCAGTTTCGACTGGCGGGTGAGCGGCCCATTTAGTTTCCCAGCTTGGCCAACAAGCCAAAGCTTTTCGGCAAATCCTGGGTCACCACGAACTTGAACCCAATTCCTGATATTAATGATGTTTCCTGAAAATAGTCTATATTCCCGTTATAGACGTTATATTGGATTACCTGAATAAATACACTTTTATCTTTCTTCTGGGAATTTAGAAATCGTTCTGGCGAAAAAAAATATATATTTTAACTCAGAATCTAATCCTGTGCATTAAAGTGCATCCATGGGGAAAAAAATACATATTAATATAGCGCCGTGCGCCAGCAGCGTTCACAAAGCCGTTTTATTCTTCTAAGTTTACATCTGTGTCTCACTTATCGGGAAGAGGACGGCACTTACATACAAGATGTTGTGTAACCAACACGACACAAGTCATCGGACCTAAAGGGGGGGAGGGGGGGGGGGGGGGGGACAATATCACCTTTATTTATAATATGAGGACAAACACCTACAACATAGAGAAGAAGGAGACTTACATGGAGAAATCTGTAACATCAGTACAGCAGATTACAGATGGCTTGGAATATAATAATAATAATGATAATAATAATAATAATAATAATAATGATAATAATAATAATGATGATAATAATGATAATAATAATAAAATAATAATGATGATAATAATAATAATGATGATAATAATGATAATAATAATAATAATGATAATAATGATAATAATAATAATAATAATAATGATAATAATAATAATGATGATAATAATGATAATAATAATAAAATAATAATGATAATAATAATAATGATGATAATAATGATAATAATAATAATAATGATAATAATGATAATAATAATAATGATGATAATAATGATAATAATAATAATAATGATAATAATAATGATGATAATAATGATAATAATAATAATGATAATAATAATAATGATGATAATAATGATAATAATAATAATAATGATGATAATAATGATAATAATAATAAAATAATAATGATGATAATAATAATGATGATGATAATAATGATAATAATAATAATAATGATAATAATGATAATAATAATGATGATAATAATGATAATAATAATAATAATAATAATGATAATAATAATAATGATGATAATAATGATAATAATAATAATAATGATGATAATAATGATAATAATAATAAAATAATAATGATGATAATAATAATGATGATGATAATAATGATAATAATAATAATAATATAATGATGATAATAATAATGATGATGATAATGATGATAATAATAATAAAATAATAATGATGATAATAATGATAATAATAATAATAATAATGATAATAATAATAATGATGATAATAATGATAATAATAATAATAATAATGATAATAATAATAATAATGATGATAATAATGATAATAATAATAATAATAATGATGATAATAATGATAATAATAAATAAAATAATAATGATGATAATAATAATAATAATAGTAATATTAAGCAATAATAATAAAATAATAATAATGATAATAATAATAATAGTAATAATAATAATAACAGCAATAATAATAATAATAAAATAATAATCAGTAATTTTATAAACAATATTATTAATAATCATAATGACTTAAAGGTTGCAATTTGTAACTGGCATTATTACAGCAGATTTACAGGTGGCATGGAATTACATAATAATAATAATAATAATTATTATTATAATAATAATCATCAGTAATTCATAAACAGTATTATTAATAATAATAATGACTTAAAGGGTGCACTAGCATTATTACAGCAGATTTACATGTGGAATGGAATTAAATAATAATACTAGCAATAATAATAGTAATAATAATAATAGTAATAATAATCAGTAATTCATAAACAATATTATTAATAATAATAATGACTTAAAGGGTGCAAATTGTAACTAGCATTATTACAGCAGATTTACATGTGACATGGAATTACATAATAATAATAACAATAGCAATAATAATAGTAATAATAATAATAATCAGTAATTCACAAACAATATTATTAATAATAATAATGACTTAAAGGACTTAAAGGGTGCAATTTGCAACTAGCATTATTACAGCAGATTTACATGTGACATGGAATTAAATAATAATAATAATAATAGTAATAATAATAATAATCAGTAATTCATAAACAATATTATAATAATAATAATGACTTAAAAGGGTGCAATTTGTAACTAGTATTGTTACAGCAGGTTTACATGTGGCATGGAATTACATAATAATAATAATAATTATAATAATAGTACTGAGCATTCAACTTAATCTCCATTGAGACTTTATAGGCGAATGCCATCAATAAATATACTATATTGTCCCCGCCCTCCCAATCATGTGATTCAGGTGTTCCAATCCCCTCCATATCATGTGATTCAGGTGTTCCAATCCCCTCCATATCATGTGATTCAGGTGTTCCAATCCCCTCCCAATCATGTGATTCAGGTGTTCCAATCCCCTCCCAATCATGTGATACAGGTGTTCCAATCCCCTCCATATCATGTGATTCAGGTGCTCCAATCCCCTCCATATCATGTGATTCAGGTGCTCCAATCCCCTCCATGGACACAGGTGTATACAATCAAGCCCCTAGGCATGCAGACGGCTTCTACAAACATTGGTGAAAGAATGGGTCGCTCTCAGGAGCTCAGTGACTCCAAGCGTGGTCCCGTGATAGGTGGCCACCTGGGCAATAAGTTAATCCGTGACATTTCCTGGCTACTAAATATTCCACGCTCAACTGTTAGTGGGATTATAACAAAGTGGAAGCCACTGGGAACAACAGCCACTCAGCCACCAAGTGGTAGGCCACGTCACATGACAGGGCGGGGTCAGCGCATGCTGAAGCGCACAGTGCGCAGAAGTCGCCAACTGTCTGCAGAGTCAATAGCTAAAGACCTCCAAACTTGGTGTGGCCTTCAGCGTGGCGTGGATTTGCAAAATATTTCTATATTAGTAATAACAATAATAATAGTAATAATACCAATTAATAAATAATAATTAAATAATAGGAACGACAATAAATAATAATTCATAAGTAATAACAATAAGAACAAGGATAATATATAATAATTAATAAATAAATAATTAATATTAATAAATAATAATTCATAAATAACAATAATAAGAAGAAATATAATAAATAATAATAAACAATAAGAAAGATAATAAATAATAATTAATAAATAATAATAATAATAAGAACAAAGATAATAATAAATAATAATAATAATAATAATGATAATAAATAATAATAAGAACAAGGATAATAAATAATAATTAATAAATAATAATAATAATGATAATAAATATTAATTCCTAAATAATAATATTATATCAGGTAGTCCTCTATTTATGAGCAAGTATGACTTATGAGAGCAGATTGCCTGTACATGTGTCACCTTGCCGTGGCGGCGCACATTACGCGGTGATGAGAGTGGGCGCTGTAACATTAGGGTAAATAAGAACATCAAATCTGAGTGTACAGTAAATATTGGGATGGATTTCTCATCATACACACCAGTGATAGACATCCCTCCCACCAGCACATATAATGGCGCGCAGTTAATGAACCGCACGCTTGTGGGAGTAAGCATGCGCTGAGTGTTGCATAAATGATCCTCCAGGAACATTACAGCACGTTGTAGTCAGGCTCTTCCTGCTTTACAGAGACTTTTTTTCCCTTCTAATGCTTTTATAGAACTTTGATTAGCTTCAGGTAAATGATGGCGTCACCCGGCACCTGTAACATGGAAGAATATGGAGGGGGGGGAGGGGGGGGGGGGGGGTACGAAGAACTTCAGCCGAAAACCTTTTTGTTTGTTTTGATTGAAGGATTAAAGTGATTCAAGGGATTAAAACATGTTAAAAGTTCTCCCTGCAAAGAAAATAATTCATACGACACGTGCAGAATGAAGAAAATAGTTTTGTTTCGGATCGATTTGTTAAGTTGCTCATTTTGTTTCATTGTATCCATAACACAATTTGTTTGGTTTCGTTTATTCATTTTTTTTGCTGAAGAAAATTTTTCCATCTAGTATTTATTACATTTAAAACATTTCAAGGCTCCATACTAGACTTGGCCTTCACTTATCACATGACGTTTCTGAAGACGTCTAGTGTGGATTACATCTGAAAACATTTCAAGGATCCATAATAGATGTCCTCAGAGCAGTCACATGATAAGTCAGGGTCCCTCTTCAGCAATGGTGGTGGGGAGTCTTCTCTGCATAGACCAGCACTCATCAACTTCAGAACCCGGTCTATGCAGAGGAAAAGACCCCCCACAACTATTGCTGCAGAGGAACCTTGACTGATCTTCTCTGAAGACATCTAGTAAGGGTTACATTTTAAACCATTTCAAGGATCCATACTATACAGTATGTCTTCAGCGTAGTCATGTGATATGTCAAGGTCACTCTTCATCAATGGTGGTGGGTAGTCCTCACCTCTGCATAGAACGGTGCTGAAGTTGATGATTCCTGTTCTGTGCAGAGGAGAATCCTCACAACCATTGCTGAAGACGGACCTTGACTTCTCACATGACTACGCTGAAGACATGTAGTATGGATCCTTGAAATGGTTTAAAATGTAACCCTTACTAGATGTCTTCGGAGAAGATAAGTCAAGGTCCCTCTGCAGCAATAGTTGTGGGGGGTCTTCTCCTCTGCATAGACCGGGTTCTGAAGTTGATGAGTGCTGATCTTTGCAGAGAAGACTCCCCACCACCATCGCGGAAGAGGAACCCTGACTTATCACGTGACTGCTCTGAGGACATCTAGTATGGGTAACATTTTAAAACATTTCAAGGATCCATACTATATGTCTTCACAGCAGTCACGTGATAGTTCAAGGTCCCGCTTTATCAATGGTGGTGGGGTCCTCTATTCTGCATAGAATGTACTGAAGTTAATGATTCCTGTTCTATGCAGAGGAGAAGACTCCCCACCACCATTGATAAAGAGGGACCCTGACATATCACATGACTACTCTGAAGATATCTAGTATGGATTACATTTTAAAACATTTCAAGGATTCATACTACATGTCTTCAGAGCAGTCACGTAATAAGTCAGGGTCCCTCTTGATCAATGGTGGTGGGGAGTCTTCTCCTCTACATAGACCAGCACTTATCAACTTCAGAACAGGTCCATAGAGAGATGAAGACTCCCCAACTCCATTGCTGCAGAGGGACCTTGACCTATTACATGGTTGCTCTGAAGACATCAAGGATTACATTTTAAAACATTTCAAGGATTCATACTACATGTCTTCAAACCAGTCATTTGATACGTCAAGGTCCCTCTTTATCAATGGTGGTGGGGAGTCCTCTCCTCTGCATAGACCAGTGCTGAAGTTGATAATTGCTAGTCTATGCAAAGAAGACTCCTCACTACCATTGCTGAAAATGGAGCTTGACTTATCACGTGACTTTTCTGAAGACATCTAGTATGGATTACATTTTAAAACATTTCAAGGATCCATACTACATGTCTTCAGCGCAGTCATGTGATACGTCAAGGTCTCTCTTCATCAATGGTGGTGGGGAGTCTTCTCCTCTACATAGACCAGCACTCATCAACTTCAGAACCTGATCCATACAGAGGAGAAGACTCCTCACCACCATTGCTGAAGACGGACCTTGACTTTTCACATGACTTTTCTGAAGACATCTAGTATGGATTACATTTTAAAACATTTCAAGGATCCATACTACATGTCTTCAGAGCAGTCACGTGATAAGTCAGGGTCCCTCTTCATCAATGGTGGTGGGGAGTCTTCTCTTCTACATAGGCCAGCACTCATCAACTTTACCAGCATTCTTTGCAGAGGAGAGGACTGCCCACCACCATTGCTGAAGAGGGACCCTGACTTATCACGTGACTGCTCTGAAGACATCTAGTATGGATCCTTGAAATGTTTTAAAATATAATGCAGGGAAGGTGTTGAAGAAGTGGATAAGGAGCACGTGGGGAGGTGCAGGGTGGTGCGGCAGTAGGGAACACAGAGAGATGGGTTGCAAAATTCAAACTTGTATTAAGCAGAATGCCGACATTATAGACACCCTAGTGGGGAGCACTGCTTGGGAAAATAGCTCACAATTCAATGCAGTTCATGATGTGCCTGAAGAGAAATGCCGACAGCATCTGTTTCAGAGATTGAAGTGTGGCCTGGCCGGTCCATTCCGAAGTGGGGAAGCTTTTTTCCAGGAAAGCAAGTCCCTAGACTGTCCCTTCTCCTCAGGAACCTTTCCCTGCTTCTACTTACTTTCCCGAACAAACAGGATCTCTCTCCCTACACTATCCACTCGCACAATGAGCCCCAAGATCCAGGGGCAGCGATTTAAATAGACCCTACTAACCCAAGATGGCAACCAAGAGTCACATGGCTGCAGCATAGCCAACCAGAGCACTGCTCCAATGACCTAGGAAACCATAGAGCAACTATGTTTCTTTGCACCAGATCAGCACCACCTGCAGTGGAGAAAGCAGACTGCACCTGCCTACAAGTACATGGGTGCAAGGGGGTTCCAAGCTGGATAAAGATGCCCAAATGACTGAATGTTTTTCTGAGGGTTGCTTTGCAGAACGATCCTGATTGATACCGCTAAGAAGATCGAGATCATAACTACAAAGAAACATATATTACCAAATGGAAAGAATCGAACTGAAAGCTGCCATATAGATCCGGAGAGAAAAACATGGAGGAAAAGACATACATTATATTGGTTGGCCGGCCTTTCCACGCACATGACCTTTAATGGCCCCCCAGTCTTAGTCCGTAGGGTTCAATATTGAATTTGGCCCCCCTTTCCACACACATGACCTTTAATGGCCCCCCAGTCTTAGTCTGTAGGGTTCAATATTGAGTTGGCCCCGCCCTTTCCACGCACATGACCTTTAATGGCCTCCCAGTCTTAGTCTGTAGGGTTCAATATTGAGTTGGCCCCGCCCTTTCCACGCACATGACCTTTAATGGCCTCCCAGTCTTAGTCTGTAGGGTTCAATATTGAGTTGGCCCCGCCCTTTCCACACACATGACCTTTAATGGCCCCCCAGTCTTAGTCCGTAGGGTTCAATATTGAGTTGGCTCCGCCCTTTGCAGCTATAACACCTTCAACTCTTCTGGGAAGGCCGTCCACAAGGTTTAGGAGGGTGTCTATGGGAAGGTTGGACCATTCTTCCAGAAGCACATTTGTCAGGTCAGGCACTGATGTCGGGGGAGGAGGTCTGGCTCACAGTCTCGCTCTAATTCATCCCAAAGGTGTTCTATGGGGTTGAGGTCAGGAAGGGCCATCCCTCCTGCAGGACATTCAAGTTCCTCACCCCAAACTGGCTCCTCCATGTCTTTATGGACCCCTTGCTTTGACTGGTGGGCAGTCATGTTGGAACAGGAAGGGGACATCCCCAAACTCTTCCCACAAAGTTGGGAGCATGAAATTGTCCAAAATGTGCCTTAAGAGTTCCCTTCACTGGAACTAGAGGGCCAACCCCAACCCCTGAAACAACCCCACACCATAATCGAGCCCCTCCACCAAACTTTACACTTGGCACAATGCAGTCAGGCAAGTACCGTTCTCCTGGCCACCGCCAAACCCAGACAAGTCCATGGGATTGCCAGACAGAGAAGCGTGATTGGTCACTCCAGAGAACACGCCTCCACTGCTCTAGAGTCCAGTGGGGCGTGCTTTACACCACGGCATCCTGACGCTTTGCATTGCACTTGGTGATGGAAGGCTTGGATGCAGCTGCTCGGCCATGGAAACCCATTCCATGGAGCTCTCTACGCACTGTTGTTGGGCTCATCTGAAGGCCACACCAAGTTTGGAGGTCTTTAGCTATTGGACTCTGCAGACAGTTGGCGACTTCTGCGCACTGTGCGCTTCAGCATGCGCTGACCCCGCCCTGTCATGTGACATGGCCAACCACTTGGTGGCTGAGTGGCTGTTGTTCCCAGTGGCTTCCACTTTGTTATAATCCCACTAACAGTTGAGCGTGGAATATTTAGTAGCCAGGAAATGTCATGGATGGACTTATTGCCCAGGTGGCCACCTATCACGGGACCACGCTTGGAGTCACTGAGCTCCTGAGAGCGACCCATTCTTTCATCCAATGTTTGTAGAAGCCTGTCTGCATGCCTAGGGGGCTGAATTGATTGTATACACCTGTGTCCATGGAGGGGATTGGAACACCTGAATCACATGATATGGGGGGGATTGGAACACCTGAATCACATGATATGGAGGGGATTGGAACACCTGAATCACATGATTGGGAGGGGATTGGAACACCTGAATCACATGATTGGGAGGGGATTGGAACACCTGAATCACATGATTGGGAGGGGATTGGAACACCTGAATCACATGATTAGGAGGGGATTGGAACACCTGAATCACATGATTGGGAGGGGATTGGAACACCTGAATCACATGACATGGAGGGGATTGGAACACCTGAATCACGTGATTTGGAGAGGATTGGAACACCTGAATCACATGATATGGAGGGGATTGGAACACCTGAATCATGTGATTTGGAGGGGATTGGAACACCTGAATCACATGATATGGAGGGGATCGGAACACCTGAATCACATGATTGGGAGGGGATTGGAACACCTGAATCACATGATATGGAGGGGATCGGAACACCTGAATCACATGACTGGGAGGGGATCGGAACACCTGAATCACGTGATTTGGAGGGGATTGGAACACCTGAATCACATGATATGGAGGGGATCGGAACACCTGAATCACGTGATTTGGAGGGGATTGGAACACCTGAATCACATGATATGGAGGGGATTGGAACACCTGAATCACATGATTTGGAGGGGATCGGAAAACCTGAATCACGTGATATGGAGGGGATTGGAACACCTGAATCACATGATTTGGAGGGGATCGGAACACCTGAATCACGTGATTTGGAGGGGATTGGAGCACCTGAATCACATGATTTGGAGGGCTGGCCCAATACTTTTGGCAATATAGTACAGAGTTGGGAAAACCGTGAATTTACAGAATGGATGAGTGGGCGGGAACAACGAGGAGCCAACCAAAGTGCTCCTCATCACGGCTCCAATGGTTCCAATGCCTCGGCTACATCCCAGAAATGATGGCGCTGCACCTGGCATCTGTTTTTATGAGAGGTTCCCTTTTGTCTCCCCCCGCCCCTCCCCCCCCCCCCCCGCTTCCAGCCAATTAATTACATCTAAGTGGCACATGATTACACTAATGACTCCCCAACCCTCTCGGGGGGGGGGGGGGGGCGCCGTCCTCATTGACTCATACAATAAATTACCTTCGTTTCCAGGCGATTTCTTGGGGCCCCTCCCACTTTCGGTAAAATAGTTTATCACCTGTTTTCAGAATAACAAGAAGAAAGAAAAAAATCGTCTCCCGAGGGCTGCGGGGGGGGGGGGGGGGGGGGGGGCTGGGGAGGGGGGTTTGGGGCCGGGGGCCAGGGGGGGGGCAGGCAGGTGTTTTCAGCCGGCGTCATTAGTTTGCGGTGCGAGATTCCGCGTACAAACAGACGACAGATTCAATTAGAGGGAAAAATAATCATCAGCCGAAAATAAATCATTTGTTTCCCTTTTATTTGAATGTTTCCAGAAAGAGCCGCATGTTGTGTGCGGGCGAGAAGACGCGGGAAAAGCGACACGGCCAATTACCACCCCCCCCCCGAAACAAGGGGAGACCTGATGGCTATCCAGATCACGGTTCGGGCAGCGCATGCTCGGCACCTTTACCTGGACCTCTGTGAGATGAGGGCGTTTCATGGCGCATCCAAGTCTCTTCTAGAGACGGGAAGAATGAAAAAAAAATGGGTTTGCTTCGTGTTCAAGAGAGCTCAAATTTTTCAAATGGATTCGAAGTTCTCGAATCTGAATAGAAAAATCTCAAATTGATCCAAATTCATTGAGAAGAATAGCTGGTTCTGTTCCATTGGGAATTCAAATTTCAGAAGATTTCTATATTCTTTCTATTTTTTCTATTCTATTTTATTCTATTCTAATCTTTTCTGATTTTTTTTTTTCTTTTCTATTCGATTCCTTTATTTTCTACACTACTGTATTCCATTTTACGCTATTCTATTCTTTTCAAAATTCAAATTTCAGAAGATGGCTATATTATTTCTATTCTATTTTAATCTATTCTATTTTTTTGTATTCTATTCTATTCTTTTATAGTCTATTCTATTCTTTTCTCTTCCTTTGAATCCTTTTCTATTCTTTTCTCTTCTCTTCCATTCTTTTCTATTCTATTCTTTTCTCTTCCTTTTAATTATTTTCTATTCTTTTCTATTCTCTTCTTTTTTTTCTTTTCTATTCTTTTCTTTTCTCTTCCTTTTAAATTCTTTTCTATTCTTTTCTTTCCTTTCCTTTTAAATTCTTTTCTATTCTTTTCTTTTTTTTTTTCTTCTATTCTTTTCTCTTTTCTTCTATTTTTTTCTCTTCTCTTCTATTCTATTCTCTTTTATTTTTTCCATTCTATTCTTTTTTTTCTTTCCTTTTTTTTAATTATTTTCTATTCTTTTCTTCTTTCTTTTTTTTATTCTATTCTTTTATTTTCTCTTCCATTCTTTTCTATCCTATTTTTTTCTCTCCTGTTTAATTATTTTCTAATTTTTTCTCTTCTATTCTCTTCTCTTCTATTTTTTTCTATTCTATTCTTTTCTTTTCTCTTCCTTTTAATTATCTTCTTATTATTTTCTCTTCCCTTCTATTTTTTTCTATTCTATTCTTTTCTTTTCTCTTGCTTTTAATTATTTTCTATTCTTTTCTCTTCTCTTCTATTTTTTTCTATTCGTTTATTATGTTTTTCTTTTCTCTTCCATTCTTTTTTTTTCTATTCTATTCTATCCTTTTATTTTCCATTCTCTTCTGCTCTATTTGTTTTATTCTATTCTATGCTATTCTTTTCTTTTCTCTTCCATTCTTTTTTCTATTCTATTCTATCCTTTTATTTTCCATTCTCTTCTGCTCTAATTTTATTCTATTCTATTCTATGCTATTCTTTTATTTTCTCTTCCGCATGCATACCATGGAAGATGTGTTCAGACCAGCGCGTGTGTGGCGTGATCTCTCTGACAGCTGCCATGACGCTCCCGACAGTCTAGATCAATCAAGATGACTGACATGGTGTGCAATGGCTGGCATTGGAATGATCCTTGCGGTGGCCATAGCACCCAATATGGGGGTATTGATCCAGATGGGGCCAGTATTGGGGTATTGATCCAGATGGGGCCAGTATGGGGATATTGATCCAGATGGGACCAGTATGGGGATATTGATCCAGATTTGGACCAGTATGGGGATATTGATCCAGATGGGACCAGTATGAGGATATTGATCCAGATGGGACCAGTATGGGGATATTGATCCAGATGGGACCAGTATGGGGGTATTGATCCAGATGGGACCAGTATGGGGATATTGATCCAGATGGGACCAGTATGGGGATATTGATCCAGATGGGACCAGTATGGGGATATTGATCCAGATGGGACCAGTATGGGGATATTGATCCAGATTTGGACCAGTATGGGGGTATTGATCCAGATGGGGCCAGTATGGGACTGGGGATCCGAGCTCACCTTTGTGTGCATTCGCTTTATTTGTAGTGAGGATTCACCAAAGCGTCCGGCCAGCAGTAAAAAAGGCTCTAATTTTTAGTTACAGACTGACAGACTGTTCTTGGTCCCCAGTATAGTACCACCCACCCAGCTTGGACTCCATTCACACTCTGAACAGCTAAAAATGTTCGGATTGCTCTTCGGAGAGAGCATTTTACAAAGCAGAGGGTTTTGATATATCCGCTTTAACCCCTTCAGCCCCACACGCAACCGTATGCATTGCCTCTATGGCTGCAGGCCGCTTAGAGCGCAGCCCCAGTTCACTTTAGTAAGTGACATTCGGCACGTGAGACACTCATCAAAGCCAGCTGAGGGTAATATCGAGTTGTGGCCAAAATTATTCAACCCCCACTGAAATTGAGTGTATTTGGCCAGTTTGACATTAGCTTTTGATCATCAGTCATCTTGCTTACATTTTACATTAAAATGCACTTGTAGGTCAGACAAATATAACCTAACAGTTAAAATGAAATAACCGACAAATGTCTTTTCTGTCTCCACAAGCATTAGTCAGTTTTAATCAACCCCCACCAAAATCCCCCAAGGTGACATTCCAATCTTAGTACTTAGTAGCATCCTTTTACAGTTATAAACAGCATTTATAAATACGTGACAGCATATCTTGACACAAGTGTCTTGGCAGCGATACTAACGGGTATCTTCGCCCATTCTTTTTTCATGGGCAAAGTCCCTCCAGTTTCAGTCACATATCATTAGTGCTTGCGCACTGCAAACATGCTTTCTTTAAGTCCCACCAGAAGTTTCTCAATCGGATTAAGTCTGTTGACTGCGAGGCCACTCCAAAATTGTTCCCCCCTTTCCCTCTGCACACCATGCCTCTAGTGGACTTGGAGTATCGCTTGGGTCTTGTCCTGTGAAAAGGTCCAACGTCTCCCAAGCCTCAGGTGTGTGACGGACAGCATCAATTTCCATCCAATATCCTCCTGGTACTGAAGAGAATTTCATGGTACCTGCACACGCTGAGCTGTCCCTGTACTGCAGAAGCAAACAGCCCCAAAGCAAGATGACCCTCCACCATGCTCACAGTAGGCAAGTGTTCTTTTCATCATAGGCCTTGTTCTTCCTCATCCAAACATAGCGTTGATCCATGGGCCCCAAACAGATTTCTAATTTATGTTTCATCAGTCCACAGAAAACCCTATCCCACAAAAAGGAAAAAAAAAAAACCCCGGGGTTCCCGGGGGTTTCTTCTTCAGGGGGAGGGGGAAATTTTTTACCAAAAAGAAGAAAAAAGGGTTTATTTTTCCGGCTTTAAACCCTTTTTGCCCCCAACTTTTTAAACCCGTTAATTTTCAAAATTTTTCCCCAAGGTGCCCTTTTGGGCCCGCCCCTTAGAGCCCCGGGCAGGGCCCCCCATTCACCTTTTTAAAAATAAAGTTCAACATTCCGGCTTCCGGGGCTTTTTTCACCCGTGCAAAGGGCCCGGGAAAAAGGGGATAATTTTTTTCCTTTTCCCTGGGAAAAACGAAAAAAAAAAAGGGATTTCATTTTGGTTGAAACCCCTGCTTTCCGCCTTGCCCCCCCCTTTTTCAGGCCAAAAAGTGGAAAAAACCCCAAGGGTTTTTTAAAAAACCCCCCCCCCCCCCCCCAAAAAACTGGAAGTGGCCAGGATGAAAAAATGTTTGTGTGTATAAAGTTAATCACAAAACAACTAATGTGACTTTTTGTAACTTTTACAAGTCTCAGGAAATAGATTCCTCGAGATGTCACCGATATACAGGAGAGCATTTCTCACTCTCCCTCCCCCAGGGATCAGACTGTACATTGTTAACTTTGTAGAAGGATGAGAACTTTCCTCAGTCTCGCCCCCTCACCCCAGTGATCAGACTGTACATTTGTTAACTTTGGTGGAAGGGAGGAAGGAGGCATTTCCTCAGAGTCTCCCCTCCCCCAGTGGATCAGACTGGTACATTGTAATACATTGTTATGAGAGGAGGATGAAGTCATTTTTCCACCAAGTCCCTCACCCTCCTCGCAGTGATCAGACTGTGTACAATATTGTAACCTTTGTAGTGAGGATGAGGGCAAAATTTTTTTTGTCCTTCCCTCCCCCAGTGAACAATTTTATTTTTTCCCCCTTTGTTTTGTTTATTTGTTTTTCTTTTTCCACAGTCCCTCCCCCCCAGTGATTTTACCTGTACAGTGTAACTTTTTTTTTGTTTTTTAGGCATTTCCTCAGTCCTCCCTCCTCCTAAGTGATCAGACTTTACCTTATTGTCACTTTGTAGAAGGAGGAGGAGTCATTTTTCCTCAGTCTTCCCTGCCCCCTCCCCCCAGTGATCAGCACTGTACATTTTAACTTTGTTCCCTAGGAGGAGGCATATTTCCTCAGTCTCGCCCCCTCCCCCCAGTGATCAGACTGTACATTGTAACTCTGTCAGGAGAGGAATTTCTTCAGACTTCTCCCCTCGCCCCATGATCAGACTGTACATTGTGGATACCTCTGTAGGAGGAGGAGGCAATTTCCTCAGTCTCCCCCTCCCCCAGATGATCAGACTGTAAAATTGTAACTCTGTAGGAAGGAGGAGGAGTGAATCGTTCTCCTCAGTCTCCCCTCTCCCCCAGTGATCAGACTGTACATTGTAAACTTTGTAAGCAAGACAAAAGGTTAGAGAAGAAAGCAGCAGAGGCTGATTTGCGTGACAGTACAATTTGTTCAAACATCATTGGCTGTGCATTGTGTCATCCTGATTGTCATCACCCTAGACCGAGATGATGCCTGGAGCAAAGTAATATGGTGCTGTCTCTAGATGAAGAGAAAAAGCAGGACAAAGTGCATTGTCAGGGGGGGGGTCCCTTGGTGATCTGTGGGAGGTAATAAATGACTCCTACTGAAGGGTCACACTTGATCATACACTACGGCACAGAAAAAATGAAGGGAAGACTTTGTACAATATACCGAGTTGTTTGCATTTCAAGTCGAATGAACCTCCTGGGAATATATGATCTGGTCAGGTTAAGTAGCAGAGGGCGGTTGTCTCAATCGAGTTTCTCAGCTGCTTTGGGTGTTCATGAAATTAATCAACAGGGGCAACTAGTATGGGCAAACCAATCGAGATGACCCCAAAACAGGAATGGTTTAGACAGGTGGACAGGACACGATGACCATCTTATTTTCCCTTCTCATCCTTTTCTGACCAGTTCTGCATTTGGCTCAGGTCAGTGTCACTCACGCGTAAGTATGCTTGGCCATACCCTGAACCCTACAGAGTTTGCACATGGCAGTCCAACTCCTCCAGGATGGCCCATCAATACACTGCCCATTGGCCGGATTCTGAAGATCAATTGGAGGAGATTTTCTCCTGAGTGGTCATCGATAGCGTCGCGAGGAGATTCCAGGAGACGAGAAGCATGGCGGAGTCATATCCAGGAGACGTAGAGCGTCGTGGTAGGAGATTCCAGGATACGAGAGTGCGGGAGCAAAATTCCCAGGAGACGAGAGGCGTGGGAGCGAGATTCCAGGAGACACATGGGAAGACATGGAGGAGACAGATTCCAGAGACAGGCAGTTTCCTCTAGGAGAGCTGCCAAATGAGTTTTGGCCAGAATAGAAGGTCCTTAACCCATCATCAGGACTCAGTATCTGCTCCTTTGTGTTCAAGAAGGAACAAGGATGACGCCCTGCCAGAGCCCAACAAACCGACTCGCACCTCCGCACAGGCCACTGGGTAGGGAATGTCTCCTGTCCTTGACAGAACCAATCAAAACAGACTTCACTGGAAGGTGGCCTGAGGGCCCGACGTCCTCGTAATTGGGCCCTGTGCTCTCTGCCCGGCACCATAGAGCTGGATTGGAGCACTGGCCCCACATG
This sequence comes from Staurois parvus, assembly GCA_951230385.1. Classification (NCBI taxonomy): domain Eukaryota; kingdom Metazoa; phylum Chordata; class Amphibia; order Anura; family Ranidae; genus Staurois; species Staurois parvus. The sequence continues at coordinate 18,786 of CATNWA010018078.1, forward strand.
AACCCCCTGAATTAGGCAGGTCCAACCACTGGCAACCCTGTTTCTTTTCTCACAGATGAGATGCAGAGTTCCCCCCTGAGCAACATGTGACAGAACGTGAGGAAGGGTGCTGGAGAAGCCGTGGAGAACGAATTCTGCTGCCAGTAACATGTGTCAGACATGACCCGTTCCTGGTGGTGGTTCAGTGATGGTGTCATCTGGAGGAATAGGGCATATTCATAGGAGGGACGACACAGATACCTCTACAGGGCTAGACAATGGCACCCAGACCTCCATTAGGTATCCGGGATGAAATCCTTGGGAACCCATTGTCAGATCACTATTGCTGAGTGCAAGTGGAGGTCCTTGTTCCTCCATGGTGCAGTGAGTCCTGTTGTTTCCTCCTTGGTGCAGTGGAGGTCCTGGGAGTTCCACCTGTGCTGCAGTGGGACCTAGGGTAGCCTCCTAGTGCCTGTGGGTCAGTGGGAAATAATCGACCTCCTGATGCAGTGGATCCAGTGGAAAGTTCCTCCTGGTGCAGTGTGTCCAGGGTTCACTCCTTGATGCAGTGAAGTCCTAAGTTCCTCCTGATGCAGTGGATTCCTAAGTTTCCTCATCTGGTGCTGCAGTGGGTCTGGATAAGTTGGGGCTCTGATCCTCCTGATGCAGTGGATCGATCCTAAGTTCCTTCCTGGTGCCCGTCGGATCCTGGGTTTCCTCCCTGATGCAGCGTGGATTTCCTAATCTTCCTCCTGGGCAGTGGGTTTCCTCCTTGGTTCCCTCCTACTGGTGCAAGTGGGTCCTCAGGTTCCTCCTGGTGTGACAGATGGGTCCTGGGGTATCTCGACACTGACAGCAGTGGGTCCTCCCCCCCTCTCCTGGGGGGGTACCCTCCTACTCTGCAGCCGTGGGCCCTGACTTCCTCCTGGTGCCGGAGAAGTTAACTCCTGGGTTCCTCCCCAGGTGCAGCTGGGTTCCTAGGTTCCTCCTGGTACAGTGTGGTCCCTGGGTTCCCCCCCCTGTGTTCACACGTGTGGGTCCCTGTGTTCCTCCTGGTACAGTGGGCCCTGTGGGTTCTCTCCTCCTCCAGTGCAGGTGGGATCCTAGGTTCCTCCTGAGTGCAGTGGGTCCTGGGTTCCTCCTGGAGTCGTGGGTCATGGGTTCCTTACCCTCCTAGTGCAGTAGGTTCCTCAGGTGCAGTGGTCCTGGGTTCCTCCTGAGTCGTGGGAGTCAGTGGGCCCCTGCTGCCTGTAACATGGTTCAGCATGACTGTTATGGTGGTGGGTCAGTGATGGGATCTGTGGAAGTATCTCCATGAGGGAGGAAACGCACAGACCTCTACAGGCTAGACAATGGCACCCTGACTGCCATTAGGTATCGGGATGAAATCCTTGGACCCATTGTCAGACCCTGGGTCCCCCGGGTTCCTCCTTGGTGCAGTGGGTCCTTGGGTTCCCTCCTGGTTCAGTGGGTCCTGGTTCCTCCTGGTGCAGTGGGTCCTGGGTTTCCTCCCTGGTGCGGTGGGTCCTGGGTTCCTCCTGGTACAGTGGGTCCTGGGTTCCTCCTGGTGCAGTGCGGGTCCTGGGTTCCTCCTGGTGCAGTGGGTCCTGGTTCCATCCTGGTGCAGACAATGCTCCGGCCCTCTCATGTGGGGGGAGTATGAGCAGAGCTAGTTCCTGAAGGATGAAGGGAATTGATTACCATTTGAATGGCCCCCACGCTCACTGACAGACCTAAATCTAATAGAACACCTCTGGGATGTCATGGTTCTCGGTCTCCAATCCGACGCCCCCAGGTTGCACCTCAGACTGTCCAGGAGCTCAGTGATTGCCCCTGGTCCAGATCTGGGAGGAAATCCCCCAAGACAGAACCATCCGAGTGGTCTCATTAGGACCCTCCCCCGACGTTGTCAGGCATGCTCTGCTACACGCACGTTGGGGGCCTCTCACAGACTACTGAGTGACCATTCTGTGTTGCTGCACTGACCATTTCACCAACATGGGACTCGCCTGCTGCATCATTTCTTCACTCTTAAATTTTTGGGTGTCTTTGAATTCATATCGATCATTTCCATCAAACCAATGGGGGAATATCTTACGTCTCATCACCCATCCCCCGTCCATGTCAGTCCTAGAGATCCAGCAGGAGATTCCTCCCCCTTTGGGGATCTGATGGGTTCCTTTCACTTCGTGGAGCCGTGTATTATTTAGCGTGTTTGCACATTACCATGAACCCATAGATCTCTCTCTCTGGACATGGACCTCACATGGATCCCCAGGATCCAACCCTCTGCCGCTCTTCCTGATAATATTACAATGCAGATGATGCCGCTCTGATGATCGCGCTCTTCTTACCTTCAAATAAAAGTGGAGTCCGCCCCGCGGCGGGAAAGTTCAAGGTCGTTCGTTGGGCTCTTCCTTACGTGAATATTTCCACTCTTCAGAAGACGAGATGTTGCGTTCCTCTCAGAGGCGTGTGACAAGGCCAGGCCCAATCTGGCTTTCATGTCTCTTCGGAGGATATCGGAGAATTTCCTGACAATCGCATTCCTGTGCCTGCCGGGGGTGTGCGTCTGTCGCCTTTAATCTCCCTCTCTCCTCCGCTCTTCTCATCTCCCCGGTCGATGGCTCACTCAGGATTCGGGAGACCGGCGACTTTTTTTTGTGTTCCCCGGCTATAATAATTACCGCGTCTGAGGGTCAAAATCAAAAATCTGATCAAATGAAAACAAAAAAGATTGTTTCAGATTTTTTTTTAACCCTTATGCAGGCCATAGACGGGTTGAAAACTGGCCATTTTTTTATACTAAAAAAAAATGAAAAATCGGTCGTTCAATCGGGCCCGACGTTACCACCAACGGTAAAACAATCGTCCCGATTTTCGTCCCGTCTACGGCCGGCATTTGCAACCCCCAAAATTACTCTCTGTCCCTAAGAATTCCAGTCCGCTATATATTTTATATGAAAAGTCTTGCAGTTGCAACAATGTATCCATTTGTATCCATTTCAGATACACACATTTTTATTCAGATACAAATGGATACATTGTTGCAACCGCAAGACTTTTCATATAAAATATAATAGCGGACTGGAATTCTTCTTTTTCTTCTTTTTCTTTTTTCTGCTTCTTCTTCTTCTTTTTTTTCTTTCTTTTCTCTCTTTTTTATCCCCACCCTTTCTCTCTTTTCTTCTTCTTTTCTTCTTTCTCTTCTCTTTTTCTCTTTTTTTCTTTTTTCTTCTCCTTTTTTCTTTCCTCCTTCTTTTTCTTCCTCTTCTTTTCTTTCTTCTTTTTCTTCTTCTTTCTACTTCTTCTTCTTTTTCTTCTGCTTTTTTCTTCTTTTCTTTTCCTCCTCCTTCTTCTTCTTTTTCTTCTACTTCTTCTTCTACTTCCTCTTCTACTTCTTCTTCTTCGTTTATTCACCTTCTTAGTTTCTTCTGCTTTTTCCTACTTCTTCTCTTCTTCTTCTTCTTCTTTTCTTCTTCTTCTCTTCTTCTTCTTCTCTTCTTCTTCTCCTCTCCTTCTCCTTCTCCTCCCCCCCTTCCCTCTTCTTCTACTTCTTCTTCCTTTTTCTTCTCTCTTCTTTTCTCTCTTCTTGCAGGTCACGTCTCATGCGCAGATTTTTTTTATCGGTAAAACAATAGGCCGCATTGCCCATCATTATTGCCGGGAAAATTGGCCGATTTTTTTCCAACTTTTTACCGATAAAAAAAATGTGTCAAAACCCCGAAAAACGGCCGACCCAATTAACCCACTAATGGTGCGAAAATCGGACCGATTTCCGACCCGGTCTATGGCCGGCACTATTTACTATTCGGACTTCGCTCTGCGATGTTGTCACCGTGGAGCGACCTTTTGGCCTTCACGCCCCGGAGGAACCCGCAAATCTCTCTCCGGGCCCAGCAAAACCTTTGGCGGTATTTTTAGTGGGAAGGTGGTGGCATGCGTTGGGGTGTGCTGGGGGAAGGAAGGGGTCAACTATTGATGCTAGCTACAGAGGATCTATTGTGACTGGGGGGGCATAGTATTGCTGGGGGGATCTACTAGCCGTATAGGGGTCCTATGTTGCTGTGTGGGATCTACTTTTTAAAGAGGGGGGTTCTGTTGTTGCTGGCTGAGTCTATTGTTGCTGTTTTGTTCCTGGAGGTCTATTATTGTTGGGGCAAAACTATAGTTCCTGGGAGTTCTATTGTTGCTGAGGAGGATCTATTGTTGCTGGGGGTCTACTGTTATCGGAGAGGATTTATTGTTGCTGCTGCGGGTCTGTTGCTATCAAGGAGGATATTTTTTTGCTGAGGGGGTCTGTTGTTGCTGGCTGCCTGGGGATCTATTGTTGCTGGAGGGTATTTTGCTCCTGGGAGGCCTGTTGTTGCTGGGGGAAACTATTGTTCTTGGGGGGATATATAGTTTCCATGTGTGGGGTATTTTGTTCCTGAAAGTTTATTGTTGTTGGGGGGAATCTATTGTTCCTGAGGGTTATATATTGTTGCTGGGGAGGATCTATTGTTGCCTGTGGATATTTTGTTTCTGGGGTCTATTGAAGCTGGAGGGATCTATTGTTGCACCACAAAAGAATACTTGGTTCTGTATTTTCTGAAGGGGTGATATTGGGAGGTGGGTGGGGGGTGGAGACAAGGGAAGGTGCTTGGAGGTGGGTAGGGGGCAGAGACAAGGGATATGCTTGGAGGAGGGTGGGGGCAGAGACAAGGGATGGTGCTTGGAGGAGGGTGGGGGCAGAGACAGGGGATGGTGCTTGGAGGAGGGGAGGGGGCAGAGACAAGGGATGCTGCTTGGAGGAGGGTAGGGGGCAGAGACAAGGGATGGTGCTTGGAGGAGGGTGGGGGGCAGAGACAAGGGATGGTGCTTGGAGGAGGGTAGGGGGCAGAGACAAGGGATGGTGCTTGGAGGAGGGTGGGGGCAGAGACAAGGGATGGTGCTTGGAGGAGGGTAGGGGGCAGAGACAAGGGAAGGTGCTTGGAGGTGGGTAGGGGGCAGAGACAAGAGATGGTGCTTGGAGGAGGGTAGGGGGGGCAGCGACAAGGGATGGTGCTTGGAGGAGGGGAGGGGGCAGAGACAAGGGATGGGTGCTTGGAGGAGGGTAGGGGGCAGAGACAAGGGATGGTGCTTGGAGGAGGGTAGGGGGCAGAAACAAGGGATGGTGCTTGGAGGAGGGTAGGGGGAAGAGACAAGGGATAGTGCTTGGAGGAGGGTAGGGGGCAGAGACAAGGGAAGGCGCTTGGAGGAAGGTAGGGGGCAGAAACAAGGGATGGTGCTTGGAGGAGGGTAGGGGGCAGAGACAAGGGAAGGTGCTTGGAGGAAGGTAGGGGGCAGAAACAAGGGATGGTGCTTGGAGGAAGGTAGGGGGCAGAAACAAGGGATGGTGCTTGGAGGAGGGTAGGGGGCAGAGACAAGGGAAGGTGCTTGGAGGAGGGTAGGGGGCAGAGACAAGGGAAGGTGCTTGGTGGAAGGTAGGGGGCAGAGACAAGGGATGGTGCTTGGAGGAGGGTAGGGGGCAGAGACAAGGGATGCTGCTTGGAGGAGGGTGGGGGGGGCAGAGACAAGGGATGGTGCTTGGAGGAGGGTGGGGGCAGAGACAAGGGATGGTGCTTGGAGGAGGGTGGGGGCAGAGACAAGGGATAGTGCTTGGAGGAGGGTAGGGGGCAGAGATAAGGGGTGACTCCGAGGTGCTCGAATGGTCAGTCCGCCCCTCGGTCTAGGGGTATATGGGGTGCCCAAGGAACTGTAGAACTTGAGGACAACTTCTCAGCAAACACTGTACACTGTACAAAAATGTGAGCCAAAAATGGCAACTGTCTCTTTAAGGAGCGCTGATGTCCCCTTGGTGAACCTCCTCAGACCCCAGATGAATCCTTCCTTTTTATCCCGGCTGTCCTGAGGGTATCCCTGGGCAAGGGATTACAAGGCAAGTCCCAGGTCAGGACTAGTTGGGTCTTACACCTGACTGTCATCTCCCTTCTCTGGCCCAGGGGGTGTAGAAGTACTCACACTGTCCTATCCTGTAGCTTGATGGGTTGAAGCCACTTTCAGGCCTTACGCTGGGCTGGCCTCCTAGGAGATGGTGGTACAGTGGAGGACCTTCCATCCAGTACCAGCCTGTAGGTAGCCCCCCCCCTTCCCTGGGGCCCCTTCTCAAGCTCCAAACTCCAGCACCTTCTATCAGTCCATCTTCCACCCGACTCCAACACTACCCGACTCCAACACTCTTGGCCACCATGCCTGGCCTCCTGCCTGGGCCAAGTTCCCTTAGACATGCAAATCGAGGCTTCCTCCCCTCCTCTGTCCTTCTAGAAAGTTCCCCCAGTTTCTTGAAAGGTGGGAGGGCTCCAGAAGCCCCCGACCTATAGAGCCTTCCAGCCTACATTGAGGTGACCTCTCTACCTCACTCCTAGGCTGACTCATCCCAGGCTTCTAGCAGGCCTCTGACTTACAAAAATAACAAATCCTATCTAGCTAAACCTAGAGGGGGCTCTGCCTGTAGAAATATAATAATACATATAGGAATTAGGACATTGGATGTGCTCTCCTCTGGTGGGGTGGAATTACTACACTAGTAACCAATTGGGTTTAGCCACGTGGGGTAATAAGATCAGTGTGCTGGAAAATTCATAATATCGGAGGAGGTGGAAGTGCCCGATATTGAAGTGGTTGAAGGATTTGTGTATTTCCAAAGAGGACCTTTAGGGGCACATTACAAGGACCCTCTCATATTGTTTTTTGGTACGGGTCCCCTTGGCAGTGCCCAGTTACCCATCCATTTTACAAGAAAAGCTTCCCTGCTAGCTTTACAAATGACCAGAAATAAATGTCACACGTTTGACTTGACAGATGACCTCGCTAGTACTTCCTTTCCCCGCCCCGACTTTCAGCTTGTTCCTCATTACGGATTCACACCTCCATGCTTACCACCAGTAATGACCTTCACTGCTCTGAATATAGCTCACCCCCACTGGAAAAACAGCCACCTTACTACCAGCACTAAAGTACCAGCTCCTGCATATAGACCGCCCTCCAAAGGTTGATGCTTAAGCATGCCGAAGAAGTGGTCATCAGGTTCTAACAGAGCCCCAACCAAACCAACTGTTCCTTTCCGAAACCACATTGCTTTCTGAATCAGCGTTCTGAGCTATGAGGCTCACTATCTGAAACCTTTCAGCCACTCTCAGGCAGGGTTCCATGGAACTCTAAGGTTCCTCCACAGGTTTCTAGGGGTTCCTTGAGCTGTGGTTGATTGACCTCCTATCTGATGGCGCCTGTATAGTTCCGGGTCTAACTCTACTTGCCAGTGTGTGAGCAGCGTGCAGCATGGTGTAGCAGCGGTAGAGAACACAGAGGCAGAGTGCGATTAACTGAATATATTGAAAACGTTCCAACAAGGTACAACCAGGCTTGGCGAGTGAGCACAGCCATCTGGAACCACTTACAAGACAGCGTCTGCAACGAGGAGTGGAAGTGCAACCTTGCTGTTCCTGCCCAATAGGGAAGCTTCTCCAAGGAGGAAGATGTAGTCCCTGCACTTTCCCTACTCCTCTGGAACCTTTCCTCAATGCTAAGTGCTGTCCCTCTGGAACCTGTCCCTACACTGGCCATTCACAAAATGGGTGCCAAATAAAGAGGTCAGAGGCTTAAATAAGCTCTGTCCTCATCCAAGATGGCCACAGAGATCATAATATCGGAGGGGGTGAAAGTGTCCGGTATTAAAGTGGTCAAAGGATTTGTGTATTTCCAAAGTCGATCTTTAGGGGCACATTACAAGGACCCTCTCATATTGTTTTTTGGTACGGATCCCATTGGCAGTGTCCAGTTACCCATCCATTTCACAGGAAAAGCTTCCCTGCTACCTTTACAAATGACCAGAAATAAATGTCACACATTTGACTTGACAGATGACCTCCCTAGTACTTCCCCGCCCCGACTTTCAGCTTGTTCCTCATTACGGCTTCACACCTCCATGCTTACCACCAGTAATGACCTTCGCTGCTCTGAATATAGCTCACCCCCACTGGAAAAACAGCCACCTTACTACCAGCACTAAAGTACCAGCTCCTGCATATAGACCGCCCTCCAAAGGTTGATGCTTAAGCATGCCGAAGAAGTGGTCATCAGGTTCTAACAGAGTCCCAACCAAACCAACTGTTCCTTACCGAAACCACATTGCTTTCTGAACCAGCGTTCTGAGCTATGAGGCTCACTATCTGAAACCTTTCAGCCACTCTCAGGCAGGGTTCCATGGAACTCTAAGGTTCCTCCACAGGTTTCTAGGGGTTCCTTGAGCTGTGGTTGATTGACCTCCTATCTGATGGCGCCTGTATAGTTCCGGGTCTAACTCTACTTGCCAGTGTGTGAGCAGCGTGCAGCATGGTGTAGCAGCGGTAGAGAACACAGAGGCAGAGTGCGATTAACTGAATATATTGAAAATCTTCCAACAAGGTACAACCAGGCTTGGCGAGTGAGCACAGCCATCTGGAACCACTTACAAGACAGTGTCTGCAACGAGGAGTGGAAGTGCAACCTTGCTGTTCCTGCCCAATGGGGAAGCTTCTCCAAGGAGGAAGATGTAGTCCCTGCACTTTCCCTACTCCTCTGGAACCTTTCCTCAATGCCAAGTGATGTCCCTCTGGAACCTGTCCCTACACTGGCCATTCACAAAATGGGTGCCAAATAAAGAGGTCAGAGGCTTAAAAAAGCTCTGTCCTCATCCAAAATGGCCACAGAGATCATAATATCAGAGGGGGTGAAAGTGTCCGGTATTAAAGTGGTCAAAGGATTTGTGTATTTCCAAAGTCGATCTTTAGGGGCACATTACAAGGACCCTCTCATATTGTTTTTTGGTACGTGTCCCCTTGGCAGTGCCCAGTTACCCATCCATTTTACAAGAAAAGCTTCCCTGCTACCTTTACAAATGACCAGAAACAAATGTCACACGTTTGACTTGACAGATGACCTCCCTAGTACTTCCACGCCCTGACTTTCAGCTTGTTCCTCATTACGGATTCACGCCTCGTCCGATTGGACAGTTGCTCCAAGGTGACCAAGGAACTAGGTTCTCCACAACTTCTTTCCCCTTCCATACAGCCACTTAGCACAGAGCCACCGACAGCGGGGATACAGACTGCCTACAAGTGCTAGGACACCAAGTGATCTTTTTAGCTGACTGGAGGGGGGGTATTTTGACCACCACCAGCATTTTTCCCAATGATTGCAAATGTAAGGGGCATTTTTGTCAATGACCGCCAATGTAAGGGGCATTTTTCCCAATGGCTGCCAATGTAAGGGGCATTTTTGTCAATGACTGCCAATGTAAGGGGCATTTTTCCCAATGGCCGCCAATGTAAGGGGCATTTTTCCCAATGGCCTCCAATGTAAGGGGCATTTTTCCCAATGGCCTCCAATGTAAGGGGCATTTTTCCCACTTACCACCAATGTAAGGGACATTCTCCCCACTGATCCCCAATGTAAGGGACATTCTTCCCACTGATCACCAATGTAAGGGACATTCTTCCCACTGATCCCCAATGTAAGGGACATTCTTCCCACTGATCCCCAATGTAAGGGACATTCTTCCCACTGACCCCCAATGTAAGGGACATTCTTCTCACTGATCACCAATGTAAGGGACATTCTTCCCACTGATCCCCAATGTAAGGGGCATTCTTCCACTGACCCCAATGTAAGGGACATTCTTCCCACTGACCCCCCAATGTAAGGGACGTTCTTCCCACTGACCTCCAATGTAAGGGACATTCCTCCCACTGACCCCCAATGTAAGGGACATTCTTCTCACTGACCCCCAATGTAAGGGACATTCTTCCCACTGACCACCAATGTAAGGGACGTTCTTCCCACTGACCCCCAATGTAAGGGACATTTTTCCTACTGATCACCAATGTAAGGGACATTCTTCCCACTGATCCCCAATGTAGGACATTCTTCCCACTGATCACCAATGTAAGGGACATTCTTCCCACTGACCCCCAATGTAAGGGACATTCTTCCCACTGATCCCCAATGTAAGGGACATTCTTCCCACTGACCCCCAATGTAAGGGACATTCTTCCCACTGACCCCCCAATGTAAGGGGCATTTTTCCCAATGGCCGCCAATGTAAGGGGCATTTTTCCCAATGGCCTCCAATGTGAGGGGCATTTTTCCCTATGGCCTCCAATGTAAGGGGCATTTTTCCCAATGACCGCCAATGTAAGGGGAATTATTGACAATGACCGCCTGTTTTAGCAGAGGTTCCCTAAAACCTGAAATGTAGTTCAAGGGTTCCTCCTGGGTAAAAAGGCAGAGAAAGGCTGAATTTCCTTCCGCTATTGTCTACAAAAAAGCCTAGAACAAAATCTGTGTCTATGGAGAAACACAGGGGGCTGCTGACCTCTCCTTCTGAAAATGCTAATTGCCTGGCAGTCGTTCCTTTGGATTCAGGGCTTCGCTGACCCAGAACAAGCCAAGCTTATTCAAAAACAATTTGCGGAGTGTTTAAATGATTCCCCTACCGGAGAGTTGGTTACTGCTAACGGATCTCATTACAGAAAACCCACCAGCCTGCCGTGTCACAGCCAACAGTGTAAGCTGTCAATTAGCTCCCCGTGAACATGGCTCCGTACAGGACTGTGCTTGCTAAATGAACTTGGAATTCCGAGTTGATGCCTAGAGTCATTTTTCAATGCCACTCTTCAGACTTAGTGGTCATCTCTGTAGCCAATTTCACCTTCAGAGGCCTCAATCCTCAGAGGCTCCCGAGCCTTTATGTTCCAATTTACTGAGTAGGAGTACAGTTCAAGCCAGTAACAAAGGAGCAGTGAGGGAACAACGTGGTAACGCAGAGCTGAGTAGGGACATGGTGGGGGGTTGAACATAGCCAATGGGTAGGGATGAGCCAAAGTGAGAGTTTTCATTTTCCTGAAATACTGTAACGCGTTGAAGTCAATGGGGAAGCTGAACTTAAAGAGGTTTTGGGTAGTTTTTAAGGATGCAGTAACATCTCTGTGGAGGCCTCTGGGCAGTCCGCCCCTCGCAGGTCTCTGAAGGTTTCTTATGTGTGCGCTCCACTGGGATAACATTGAAGTAGTGTGCACGTCGGCCATTAGATGGTGTTGACCTTCACTACGTAGTATGCACTAATCTGGGATCATTGGGAAGAATGTCCCTTACATTGGGGGTCAGTGGGAAGAATGTCCCTTACATTGGGGGTCAGTGGGAAGAATGTCCCTTACATTGGTGGTCAGTGGGAAGAATGTCCCTCAGATTGGGGGTCAGTGGGAAGAATGTCCCTTACATTGGTGGTCAGTGGGGAAGAATGTTCCTTACATTGGGGGGTCAGTGGGAAGAATGTCCCTCATTGGGGGTCAGTGGGAAGAATGTCCCTTACATTGGTGGTCAGTGGGAAGAATGTTCCTTACATTGGTGATCAGTGGGAAGAAATGTCCCTTACATTGGGGGTCAGTGGGAAGAATGTCCCTTACATTGGTGATCAGTGGGAAGAATGTCCCTTACATTGGTGATCAGTGGGAAGAATGTTCCTTACATTGGTGGTCAGTGGGAAGAATGTTCCTTACATTGGGAGTCAGTGGGAAGAATGTCCCTTACATTGGAGGTCAGTGGGAAGAATGCCTCTTACATCAGGGGTCAGTGGGAAGAATGTCCTTACATTCGGGGGTCAGTGGGAAGAATGTCCCTTACATTGGGGGTCAGTGGGAAGAATGTCCCTTACATTGGGGGTCAGTGGGAAGAATGTCCCTTACATTGGTGGTCAGTGGGAAGAATGTCCCTTACATTGGGGGTCAGTGGGAAGAATGTCCCTTACATTGGGGGTCAGTGGGAAGAATGTCCCTTACATTGGTGGTCAGTGGGAAGAATGCCTCTTACATTCAGGGGTCAGTGGGAAGAATGTCCCTTACATTCGGGGGTCAGTGGGAAGAATGTCCCTTACATTGGGGGTCAGTGGGAAGAATGTCCCTTACATTGGGGGGTCAGTGGGAAGAATGTCCCTTACATTGGTGGTCAGTGGGAAGAATGTCCCTTACATCAGGGGTCAGGGGGTCCCTTACATTGGGGGGGTCAGTGGGAAGAATGTCCCTTACATTGGGGGTCAGTGGGAAGAATGTCCCTTACATTGGGGGTCAGTGGGAAGAATGTCCCTTACATTGGGGTCAGTGGGAAGAATGTCCCTTACATTGGGGGTCAGTGGGAAGAATGTCCCTTACATTGGGGGTCAGTGGGAAGAATGTCCCTTACATTGGTGGTCAGTGGGAAGAATGTCCCTTACATTGGGGGTCAGTGGGAAGAATGTCCCTTACATTGGGGGTCAGTGGGAAGAATGTCCCTTACATTGGGGTCAGTGGGAAGAATGTCCCTTACATTGGGGGTCAGTGGGAAGAATGTCCCTTACATTCAGTGGGGGGGTCAGTGGGAAGAATGTCCCTTACATTGGGGGTCAGTGGGAAGAATGTCCCTTACATTGGGGTCAGTGGGAAGAATGTCCCTTACATTGGTGGTCAGTGGGAAGAATGTCCCTTACATTGGTGGTCAGTGGGAAGAATGTCCCTTTCATTGGTGGTCAGTGGGAAGAATGCCCCTTACATTGGTGGTCAGTGGGAAGAACGTCCCTTACATTGGTGGTCAGTGGGAAGAACGTCCCTTACATTGGGGGTCAGTGGGAAGAATGTCCCTTACATTGGGGGTCAGTGGGAAGAATGTCCCTTACATTGGGGGTCAGTGGGAAGAATGTCCCTTACATTGGGGGTCAGTGGGAAGAATGTCCCTTACATTGGGGGTCAGTGGGAAGAATGTCCCTTACATTGGTGGTCAGTGGGAAGAATGTCCCTTACATTGGGGGTCAGTGGGAAGAATGTCCCTACATTGGGGGTCAGTGGGAAGAATGTCCCTTACATTGGTGGTCAGTGGGAAGAATGTCCCTTACATTGGTGGTCAGTGGGAAGAATGTCCCTTACATTGGGGTCAGTGGGAAGAATGTCCCTTACATTGGTGATCAGTGGGAAGAATGTCCCTTACATTGGTGATCAGTGGGAAGAATGTCCCTTAAAGACAACTGAAAAGATAATTGTTGTCATGCTGATGGCTCTGTCCAGTGGCGTTGGTCTTCCAGGCACCATCGTATGGGAGGCCAATCAACCGCAGCTCAGAGAACCCTAAGCCGGGTCTGGAAGAACCCTGGTTGAGAATGGCTGCTCTAGGTTTTCCCTACAACTGGCAGCAGATTCTCTCCTCCTAGACTAAGTGCTTTGGGTATCTCAGTGTATAAAATGCATCTACACAGGGATTGGGATTGACAAACAACAAGAGGGGGCAGAAGAAGGTAAGAATTTCATACACAGGACGTCCATGTAATCTTTTCGAACGTGGGTTCATCTTTCTAGGGAGTCTCAACTCTGCCTCCTGAACTCTTCCTGATCTCTATGATCAAAGCCAACCTCAGAGCCGGTCTCTCTGATTGATTGCAGAAAGCAGAACTTGCGGAAATAATTGCCATCTGAGGGATGAGAAGGATTTAATATACAGAAGAGATGACACCTGTTCTTTAACTGTTTTGTGTCCTAATCCTGTAGACGAGGAGAATCGGCACAACGCGGGGAGATGAGGAGCGTATAGATTAAAAATGTCAGTGGCTATTAATTTTCCCGGTGACAAGGCGAGGAAAGAAGAGCGCTGAGCCAAATAAAAAATAGAAAAATAAATTAGCGCTCACAGGTTTCGGATATGAAGTATCAATGTGCGGTTTTTTTTTTCTGATTTCCAGTGACAATTACACTGACAAGCTCCCTCCGCAGATGATGACGCGGATTGTTTGCTGAACCCGACATTGAGATATAGGACGGTAATATGGTAATGTGAAGTTCCTTTGCAATTCATCCCTTGTCACGGCTCTGTATGTAATGAAGTGACAGCCGAATACTCGCCTTGCGTTCTGTAAGCTGATCTGCGTATAATGAGCACCGCACTTATTATTACCATTAGGGATCTTCCCGAAGAACTAGATCCAGGCTCCACCATCGGCACTGAGAACGCTGGAAGGAGGTATGATACACCAAAGGAAATGCGTATTTGCTCCACGGCTGATTTTGAATGTTTTCCCACTCACAAAGAAATGATTGGTCTAAAAATCGAATGTTCGGTGCAGGGGCGGACTGACCGTTTGGAAACTCGGGCACTGCCCGAGGGCCCGGGGTCAGTAGGGGGCCCCATGAGATGCCCCTGGGTCAGTAGGGGGCCCCATGAGATGCCCCTGGTACCTTTTTCATAGGCTTTTTTGAGTTTGGTCAAGGACACAGGGGCCCCATGATCCCCTATTGCCCGGGGGCCCCATGAGTTGTCAGTCCGCCCCTGGTTCGGTGTATTGTAAGACTGAGAGACAGAATAGCAACAACAAATTCAGCAGAAATGCGTCTAACAAATGATGACTGATCTGCATGTTCATGAGGGAAAGAAGGATTTGATCCCCTTCACAAAACATGACTTAGTACTTGGTGGCCAATCCCTTGTTGGCAATCACAGAGGTCAGACGTTTCCTGGAGTTGGCCCCCAGGTTCGCACACATCTCAGGAGGGATTTTGGCCCACTCCTCTTGGCAGATCCTCTCTAAGTCATTAAGGTTTGGTGGCTGATGTTTGGCAACTTGAACTTTCAGCTCCCTCCACAGATTTTCAATCGGATGAAGGTCTGGAGACTGGCTAGGCCACTCCAGGACCTTAATGTGCTTCTTCTTGAGCCGCTTCTTTGTTGCCTTGGCCGTGTGTTTTGGGTCCTTGTCATGCTGGAACACCCATCCACCACCCATTTTCAATGCCCTGGCTGAGGGAAGAAGGTTCTCCCCCAAGATTTGAGGGTACATTGCCACGTCCATCATCCCTTTTGATGCGGTGCAGTTGTCCTGTCCCCTTAGCAGAAAAAACACCCCCAAAGCAGAATGTTTCCACCACCATGTTTCACAGTTGGGATGGTGTTCTTGGGGTCATAGGCAGCATTCTTCCTCCTCCAAACACAGCGAGTTGAGTTGCTGCCAAAGCGCTGGAATTTGGTCTCATCTGACCACAACACTTCCCACCAGTCCTCCTCTGCATCATTCAGATGTTCAGTGGCAGACTTCAGACGGGCCTGGACATGGGCTTTCTTGAGCAGAGGGACCTTGCGGCACTGCAGGATTTCAGTCCTTGTCGGCGTAGTGTGTTACCAATTGTTTTCTTGGTGACTGTGGTCCCAGCTGCCTGGAGATCATTGACAAGATCCTCACGTGTAGCTCTGGGATGATTCCTCACTGTTCTCATGATCATTGACACTCCACGAGGTGAGATCTTGCATGGTGCACCAGACCTAGGGAGACTGACACTTGTTTTGTGTTTCTTCCATTTGTGAATGATTGCACCAACTGTTGTCACCTTCTCACCAAGCTGCTTGGCCATAGTTTGGTAGCCCAGTCCAGCCTTGTGTAGGTCTACCATCTTCTCCCTGACATCCTTGGACAGCTCTTTGGTCTTTGCCATGGTGGAGAGTTTGGAATCTGATGGTTTGATTGCTCCTGTGGACAGGTGTCTTTTATACAGGTAACACAATGAGATTAGCAGCACTCCCTTTAAGAGACTGCTTCTAATCTCAGCTTGTTACCTGTATGAGAGACACCTGGGAGCCAGAAATCCTGCTGAATGATAGGGGATCAAATCCTTCTTTCCCTCATGAATATGCAGATCAGTCATCATTTGTTAGACGCATTTCTGCTGAATTTGTTGTTGTATTCTGTCTCTCAGTGTTACACCGAACATTCCATTGTTAGACCGATCGTTTCTGTGTGAGGGGCGAACATTCCATTGTTAGACCGATTCGTTTCTGTGTGAGGGGCGAACATTCCATTGTTAGACCGATCGTTTCTTTGTGAGGGGCGAACATTCCATTGTTAGACCGATCGTTTCTGTGTGAGGGGCGAACATTCCATTGTTAGACCGATCATTTCTGTGTGAGGGGCGAACATTCAGCATCAGGGGGGAGCAAATACACATTTCCTTCACTGTATACAGTATATACTGTATATAGTATGTGAAATATTATTGATAGCATAACACACCTATACCCCAAAGAGAGAGTGGTGACATCACTGGGAATGCAGCCTATCCATTCACTAGAGAGCAGTGACATCACTGAGAATGCAGCCTATCCATTCACTAGAGAGTGGTGACATCATCAAGAATGCCGTCTATCCATTCACTAGAGAGCAGTGACATCATTGAGAATGCAGCCTATCCATTCGCTAGAGAGCAGTGACATCATCGAGAATGCAGCCTATCCATTCACTAGAGAGCGGTGACATCACTGAGAATGCAGCCTATCCATTCACTAGAGAGCGATGACATCACTGAGAATGCAGCCTATCCATTCTTTAGAGAGCGATGACATCACAGAGAATGCAGCCCATCCGATCACTAGAGAGTGGTGACATCACTGAGAATGCAGCCTATCCATTCACTAGAGAGCAGTGATATCACTGAGAATACAGCCTATCCGTTCACTAGAGAGCGATGACATCACTGAGAATGCAGCCTACCCATTCACTAGAGAGCGATGACATCACTGAGAATGCAGCCTACCCATTCACTAGAGAGCGATGACATCACTGAGAATGCAGCCTACCCATTCACTAGAGAGCGGTGTGTTGTGTCTAGAAATGTCACTACATTGGTGGGAATGTATCTCCTGGGTTTCAGGGTTGGAAATTCCTCCCGTATTTCTCATAAATCCAGGAATACGAGTTACAGAAGAGAATGATGGTCCTCCAGGTCTCCTTGGACCACCAAATCCATCTCACAGATCCTCTAGGGATTCGGGGTAACTCAAAGCACAAGACAAAAATCACACCGAGGCGGAACTATGAGCTTTATGACAAATCTTCTGCAGTAAAGAGTCACCCCTGGGCTTTGTATCGTGGGCATGGCTGGTATTTCCATCAAATGGCCAGTATCTCCATCAAATGGCCGGTATCTCCATCGATCAGTCACCATTCCTCCCAGGAATGCAGGTGGGTTGTCCAGCTTGGCGCGCTCCATGCTTAGGCGTTGATTGTCTGTAAGCTGGGAAGTAATGGCCGACCCCCTCTATAATATTTCACTGTCTCCATGAAACTTCGTCCCAATCCCCTCATCCATTCATCTTCCACGCTCTCTGCAGGTGTCGCAGTCGGGGTGCAATATTTTATTTTGCAATGATCTGTTTTGCTGGTGTGGTTACTTGCAGTAAGACCTTGAATTGACAGTGGGAGAGGGCCACGGGCTTGTTGTTCAGGAGAGCCACAGTAGGGTCGGGTGTAAGGGCACTTCAAAGAGTGTTGAGAGAATCTGAAACACATCAGACCAAAAGGTCCGCACTAGGGGGCATTCCCACCAAATGTGGGCATGAGTACCCAAGTCAGTACAGCCTCCAAAGCACTGTGAAGCGTAGACACTTAGAGATCCTGACGGGGACCAAGCACCATGGTTAGCACTTTGTAGTTGGTTTCCAAGGGCCACAATATTAGGGGAGGAGGACTTGGTTGCCTTCCAAAATGTCGGCTGGGTCCAACGTGAGGTTGAGATCTCTTTCCCATTTGCTAGTGTAGTCCAGTAGGCTAGTGTAGGCCAGGGGCGTTGTTGTGGAGGACTCCAGAAGACGTGCATGAAGTTCCGAGATAAGTCCCTGTCTACGAGGGTCAGCTTTACAGGCTTACATTTGTTTCATTCGGATGACGTCACGCGATGCGATAATAGTTCAGGGGCCACGGGGAAAGGAATTCAATTTCAGAATTATTTTGATAATTCAATAACGAACGGATCCAAATTCCGTCCCGTTCATTCATTGAGATACACATGACGCCAGTCGAGATTGTTCAATCAGCCCGTGCCATTTCTATTGGTGGGTTGGACTAGCGGCCGAAAATATTGAATCCTTCCAATTTTATAATATATGGAATATATAGCGTGCTCTGGGATTGGTTAGTAAAGTATGAGCTGTTGTGGAAGCCCTGGGTAGAACACTTTCTTTCCAGTTTACTTTGATGCTTCTCCCATGCTAGTACCTGTCATATGCCTTGGAGCCCAGTATGGCACCTTGGTCGACTCACCTCTCCCTCAGGGTCCCCTTCCGCCCCCTTTCCTCTCCTCTGCCCCGCCCCCACCCTTTTCCCTATGACCCATCTTTCTTCTTCACTTTCTGGCCCAATAGAGCTCTTCTCTTTCATCCCCCTCTCCTCCTTTTTCTTTTTTCTATTCGGCCCACAGGCCCTGTCTGCCACTGGTAGTCCATCCCTGTGGGTGCCCCCTGAGGCAGTTGTTTGCCATGCCATTGGGAACTCCTTCGGTCAGTGGGATACTCTTCCCTGAATCCGTGCTGAGCTGTTCATTTTGCCCATTGTACCCCTTCGTACAATTCTGCACCTCAGGGCCAAAACCATCTCGGCAGTTAGCAGCCTCCTACTCAACGAGGACATCCCGAGAATTGGCAGTTCAATGGATGATCAGAACTTCAGCTCTGTTACACCTCATTTTGTATGTTGCTGCTTCTCCTCCCACTAGGGGCAACTTGGGAACGTTTTTAGGCACCCACCATTTTGTTGTTGTCTGTAAAGTTCATCTACCGGTACTCTCTGTACTTGTTATTCTGCAATAAAATACTCAACTGGGAATATAGAGCAATCGTTTGTAAAATTTTGGGAATCCGCCTGAAAAAAAAAGGAATACACAAAAAAAATGCTGAAGTTATGAAACGAATTCCGAAAATGAATCATTCCAACATAAGGAATACGAAGGAACAAAATTCTTCAATGAACGAATGCAAAATTCTTGGCGTGAACATTTACTAGACACCAGTGCGGACACAATCACATATCAAAGCATGTAGTCCACACTTAATGGTTACCACCTCCCAGCCTGTGCGAGGGGAAATCATGCAAACTCAGCATTAATGCGAACAATGGCCTATTTTAAGCTCAGCATTCCCTGAAGAGATTGTTGAGTAACCTTCGGATTATCCCTTTCACCTGACTTGTGCTTCTGTATTTCTGTTGTGACCCTGAATTTGACTCTTGACTTGACCCCTTCCTTGCTTATTTTTAGCTCTCCTTCACTATATTGCCTCAAGTATTGGGCCACCGGCCTTTCCACGTACATGACCTTTAATGGCCCCCCAGTCTTAGTCCGTAGGGTTCAATATTGAGTTGGCCCCGCCCTTCCCACACACATGACCTTTAATGGCCCCCCAGTCTTAGTCCGTAGGGTTCAATATTGAGTTGGCCCCGCCCTTCCCACACACATGACCTTTAATGGCCCCCCAGTCTTAGTCCGTAGGGTTCAATATTGAGTTGGCCCCGCCCTTCCCACACACATGACCTTTAATGGCCCCCCAGTCTTAGTCCGTAGGGTTCAATATTGAGTTGGCCCCACCCTTTCCACATACATGACCTTTAATGGCCTCCCAGTCTTAGTTCGTAGGGTTCAATATTGATTTGGCCCCGCCCTTTCCACACACATGACCTTTAATGGCCTCCCAGTCTTAGTCCGTAGGGTTCAATATGAGTTGGCCCCGTCTAACAGCTTCAACTCTTTTGGTAAGACCATCCACAAGGTTTAGGAGGGTGTCTATGGGAAGGTTGGACCATTCTTCCAGAAGCACATTGGTCAGGTCAGGCACTGATGTCGGGGGAGGAGGCCTGGCTCGCAGTCTCCGCTCTAATTCATCCCAAAGGTGTTCTATGGGGTTGAGGTCAGGACTCTGTGCAAGACAGTCAAGTTCCTCCACCCCAAACTGGCTCCTCCATGTCTTTATGGACCTTGCTTTGTGCACTGGTGCGCAGTCATGTTGGAACAGGAAGGGGCATCCCCAAACTCCTCCCACAAAGCTGGGAGCATGAAATTGTCCAAAATGTCACCTTAAGAGTTCCCTTCACAGTTCACAGGAACTAGGGGGCCAAGCCCAACCCCTGAAAAACCCCCACACCATAATCCCTCCTTCACCAAACTTTACACTTGGCACAATGCAGTCAGGCAAGTACCGTTCTCCTGGCAACCGCCAAACCCAAACACGGCCATCGGATTGCCAGATAGAGAAGCGTTATTGGTCACTCCAGAGAACACGCGGCCACTGCTCTAGAGTCCAGTGGCGCGCGTGCTTTACACCACGGCATCCGATGCTTTGCATTGCACTTGGTGATGGAAGGCTTGGATGCAGCTGCTCGGCCATGGAAACCCATTCCATGAAGCTCTCTACGCACTGTTGTTGGGCTCATCTGAAGGCCACACCAAGTGTGAGGGTCTTTAGCTATTGACTCTGCAGACAGTTGGTGACTTCTGCGCACTGTGTGCTTCAGCATGCGCTGACCCCGCCCTGTCATGTGACGTGGCCTACCACTTGGTGGCTGAGTGGCTGTTGTTCCCAGTTGCTTCCACTTTGTTATAATCCCACTAACAGTTGAGCGTGGAATATTTAGTAGCCAGGAAATGTCACGGATGGACTTATTGCCCAGGTCCACCTATCACGGGACCACGCTTGGAGTCACTGAGCTCCTGAGAGCGACCCATTCTTTCACCAATGTTTGTAGAAGCCGTCTGCATGCCTAGGGGCTTGATTGTATACACCTGTGTCCATGGAGGGGATTGGAACACCTGAATCACATGATATGGAGGGGACTGGAACACCTGAATCACATGATATGGAGGGGATTGGGACACCTGTATCACATGATTGGGAGGGGATTGGAACACCTGAATCACATGATTGGGAGGGGATTGGAACACCGGAATCCAATGATTGGGAGGGGATTGGAACACCTGAATCCAATGATTGGGAGGGGATTGGAACACCTGAATCCAATGATTGGAAGGGGATTGGAACACCTGAATTACATGATATGGAGGGGATTGGAACACCTGAATCACATGATTGGGAGGGGATTGGAACACCTGAATCCAATGATTGGGAGGGGATTGGAACACCTGAATCCAATGATTGGGAGGGGATTGGAACACCTGAATCCAATGATTGGGAGGGGATTGGAACACCTGAATTACATGATATGGAGGGGATTGGAACACCTGAATCACATGATTGGGAGGGGATTGGAACACCTGAAGCCATTGATTGGGAGGGGATTGGAATACTTGAATCCAATGATTGGGAGGGGATTGGAACACCTGAATCACATGATATGGAGGGGATTGGAACACCTGAATCACATGATATGGAGGGGATTGGAATACCTGAATCCAATGATTGGAGGGGATTGGAACACCTGAATCACATGATTGTGAGGGGATTGGAACACCTGAATCCAATGATTGGGAGGGCGGGGCCAATACTTTTGGCAATATAGTGAATATATCTCACTATTGGAACACCTGGATCACATGATTTGTAGGGCGGGGCCAATACAGTGTATAGCTCACTGTTGGAATACCTAAGACTAATAGGAAGGAGAGGTGGACTCGGCCTATTAGGCTTCACCTAGAACCAAATCACTGATGGTTGGACAGATCCTTTAAGGGAAGATCGGCATGGATCCCCTCCCTGGCAGATCACTCTCATTTTGCTGATATTCGGTTATCTACTCCAAACCGAATTCAGGCGAATCCACACCAATGGCTCATAATAAACCGTCAGAACCCGAAGTGGTTAACATCCCATAATTCCACCTTCCAGCTCTATATCCTCGCTGTGTTTGATATACACATGGAGAGCTCGCCCATTATGTCATGACATACAACCACGTAACGACCCCGGTGATTTAATGAGTCGCCACAGCAAATTCTTACAAAACCATTCTATGCGAATCGTTTCAATCAATTTTATGGCGGTTGAGGTCCTGTTTAACATAGATATCGGAATTTAATATCCATTTTATGACACGCCGCCTTCTCTGACCTCAGCGGGCTTAATTGGAACCCGCGCCCTGACACCGGAGATATATTTGAATTTAGATATATGTGGATTCACGCCGCGTGGTGCAGATGGAATTATCGCCACTACATCTTGCTGATGTTCATCAGAGGCAGCTCGGGGACTCGCAGGGCACTAATGGCGATCCCAATCGCTTTCACAAAGGATGAGGGAGGTCGTTCTACGACATGATTTGTGCTCGGAGATTGGGGAGTGTATGTGCCCACCAATGTCCCACCCTTATGTGCTTCTAAATCCCGCCCACGCTTGTAAAGCCCCACCTACCTATTTCAATAAAAAGTTTTATGTGAAGAGTCTTTTTTGACATTACAAAATAACTCACAACATATTTGCTTGTTTTAGTGTAGCTCCTACCAGGGGTGGACTGACAACACATGGGGCCCCCGGGCAACAGAGGATCATCGGGCCCCTGTGTCCTCACCCACACCCAAACCACACCCAAAAAAGCCTATGAAATGTACTAGGGACATCTCATGGGGCCCCCCTACTGACCCTGGGCCCTCGGGCTCAAATGGTCAGTCCGCCCCTGGCTCCTACACGGGTATAAAGTCCAAATCCTTTAACTACGAATCATACACAACTACTGCGCTCTCCCAACAACATAGTTTTCATATGCTGACCCCTGCACTCTATACACTACGCTGTACAGGACATGCTCCTGCCCCCTGCACTCTATACACTATGCTGTACAGGACATGCTCCTGCCCCCTGCACTCTATACATTAAGCTGTACAGGATATGCTCCTGCCCCCTGCACTCTATACACTACGCTGTACAGGACATGCTCCTCACCCCTGCACTCTATACACTACGCTGTACAGGACATGCTCCTGCCCCCTGCACTCTATACACTACGCTGTACAGGACATGCTCCTGCCCCCTGCACTCTATACATTAAGCTGTACAGGACATGCTCCTGCCCCCTGCACTCTATACACTACGCTGTACAGGACATGCTCCTGCCCCCTGCACTCTATACATTAAGCTGTACAGGATATGCTCCTGCCCCCTGCACTCTATACACTACGCTGTACAGGACATGCTCCTCCCCCTGCACTCTATACACTAAGCTGTACAGGACATGCTCCTGCCCCCTGCACTCTATACACTATGCTGTACA
The DNA here is from genome assembly GCA_951230385.1 of Staurois parvus. Lineage (NCBI taxonomy): Eukaryota > Metazoa > Chordata > Amphibia > Anura > Ranidae > Staurois > Staurois parvus. Next base: position 41,830 of record CATNWA010018078.1, read on the forward strand.
GGACATGCTCCTGCCCCCTGCACTCTATACATTACTATGCTGTACAGGACATGCTCCTGCCCCCTGCACTCTATACATTAAGCTGTACAGGACATGCTCCTGCCCCCTGCGTTCTATACACTATGCTGTACAGGACATGCTCCTGCCCCCTGCACTCTATACATTAAGCTGTACAGGACATGCTCCTGCCCCCCACGTTCTATACACTATGCTGTACAGGACATGCTCCTGACCCCTGCACTCTATACACTAGGATGTACAGGACATGCTCCTGCCCCCTGCACTCTATACATTAAGCTGTACAGTACATGCTCCTGCCCCCCACGTTCTATACACTACGCTGTACAGGACATGCTCCTGACCCCTGCACTCTATACACTATGTTGTACATTACATACTCCCGACCCTTGCACTCTATACACTATGTTATACATTATATATTTATGACCCCTGCACTCTATACACTATGTTATATACATTACATACTCCTGATCCCTGCACTCTATACACTATGTTATACATTACATACTCCTGACCCCTGCACTCTATACACTATGTTATACATTACATACTCCTGACCCCTGCACTCTATACACTATGTTATACATTACATACTCCTGACCCCTGCGTTCTATACACTGTGTTGTACATTACATACTCCTGATCCCTGCACTCTGTACACTGTGTTGTACATTACATACTCCTGATCCCTGCACTCTATACACTGTGTTGTACATTACATACTCCTGATCCCTGCACTCTATACACTATGTCACACATTACATACTCCTGATCCCTGCACTCTATACACTATGTCACACATTACATACTCCTGATCCCTGTACTGTGCACACCATGTTGTTGATTACATACGTCTGACCCCTGCACTCTATACACTATGATGTACATTACATGTTACTGATCCCTGCCCTCTGCACACTGTGTTGTTGATCACATACTCCTGCCCCCTGCACTCCATACGGGGCTATGCTGCCTGGATTGTACCATGACGCAATGACGCCATCACGTATGCATGCACACGTACACACGATTTACATATTGGATGTGTTGCAGTACAGAGAGGACGTAGAATGCACAAACTCCTGACAATCCCGCACACATGTGCTTAATACGATCTTAATGGTCACACATTAGCCGCGCCGCTCTCCTCCAACATGTTTCCGGCTCAGACTTTCCAGGGTGAATTCTGGAGCTTCGACAGCTGCCGGTATAATTCTGCCATCTCCCTAATTACTGCCGTCCAATAAAATCCCTCCGTCTTGGCGCGCGCTCCGCCGGTGAAACACATCACAAAGTTACCCCGTCCTTCATACTTTCACGTGTTTGTCTTTGTGAACGAGACGCAGTTATTAGTGGCTGAATATGCATGATGGAGCGCCAGGCGAAGGACCTGATCCCAGCTAATCCACTGCTCTGTGCCCATTGGTGGGAAGTGGATAGCAAGCGGCGGATCGGATTTGCACCCCTCCTGTCATGGTCATCTGCTGTGCCGGGTGCGGTACGGAATGGCAGCCAAATGTCTCGGATTCCAGGGACAATCCTACGGGGGGGAGATTCATCTCCGGAAAATGGTTGTCAATAGATACGTCTTATTTTTCTTACTTGGCTGGGGTGCTGCACTTCAACACGATGCCCCTTCTTCTTCATTGGCAGGAGGGCGGACCCCTGAACCCTGCCCTGTCCTCTTCATTGACTGGGGTGCTTCACACCTACACCCTGCCCCGTCCTCTTCATTGACTGGGGTGCTTCACACCTACACCCTGCCCCGTCCTCTTCATTGACTGGGGTGCTTCACACCTACACCCTGCCCCGTCCTCTTTATTGACTGGGGTGCTTCACACCTACACCCTGCCCCGTCTCTTTATTGACTTGGGGTGTCACACATACACCCTGCCCCCTCCTCTTCATTGACTTGGGTGCTTCACACCTACACCCTGCCCCCGTCCTCTTCATTGACTGGGGTGCTTCACACCTACACCCTGCCCGTCCTCTTCATTGACTTGGGTGCTTCACACCTACACCTACACTTCATTGACTTGGGTGCTTCACACCTACACACCCTGCCCCGTCCTCTTCATTGACTTGGGTGCTTCACACCTACACCCTGCCCCGTCCTGCCCCGTTCATTGACTTGGGTGCTTCACACCTACACCCTGCCCCGTCCTCTTCATTGACTGGCATGCTTCACACCTAGACCCTGCTTCTTCCTCTTCATTGACTGGCGTGCTTCACACCTACACTCTGCCCCTTCCTCTTCATTGACTGGGGTGCTGCACCTCAACACGATGCCCCTTCTTCTTAATTGGCAGGGGGTGGACCCCTGAACTCTGCCCCATCCTCTTCATTGACTAGCGTGCTGCATCTCAACACAATGCCCCTGGTTCTTAATTGGCAGAGGGGCTGGACCCCTGAACCCTGCCCCGTCCTCTTCATCGACTTGAGTGCTTCACACCTACAACCTGCTTCTTCCTCTTCACTGACTGGGGGGCTGCACGTCAACACGATGCCCCTTCTTAATTGGCAGGGGGGGTGGACCCCTGAACCCTGCCCCATCTTCTTCATTGACTTGAGTGCTTCACACCTACACCCTGCCCATTACTACTTCATTGACTGTCCTCTTCATTGGAGTGCTTCACACCTCAACACAATGCCCCGTCTTCTTCATTGGATTGGGGGTGGGACCCCTGAACCATGCCCTGTCCTCTTCATTGACTTGGGTGCTTCACACCTACACCCTGCCCCTTCCACTTCATTGACTGGAGTGCTGCACCTCAACACAATGCCCCTGCTTAATTGGCAGAGGTGCTGAACCCCAGAACCCTGCCCCGTCCTCTTCATTGACTTGAATGCTTCACACCTACACCCTGCCCATTCTACCTAATTGACTGGGGTGCTGCACCTCAACATGATGCCCCTTCTTCTTAATTGGCAGGGCGCTGGACCCCTGGACCCTGCCCCGTCCTCTTCATTGACTAGGGTGCTTCACACCTACACCCTGCCCCTTCCTCTTCATTGACTGGGGTGCTGCAAGACTGCACCCTACCTGTCCTTTTTCATTGGCTGTGGTGTTGCACCTAAACACAATGCCCCTTCTTCCTAATTGGCAGGGGGGTGGACTCTTGGACCCTGCCCCATCCTCTTCATTGACTTGGGTGCTTCACACCTACTCCCTGCTTCTTCCTCTTTACTGACTGAAGTGCTGCACCTCAACACGATGTCCCTTCTTCTTAATTGGCAGGAGGGCGGACCCCTGAACCCTGCCCTGTCCTCTTCATTGACTTGGGTGCTTCACACCTACACCCTGCCTGTTTTACTTAATTGACTGGGATGCTGCACCTCAACATGATGCCCCTTCTTCTTAATTGACAGGGAGCTGAACCCCTGAACCCTGCCCCTTCCTCTTCGTTGACTTGGGTGCTTCACGCCTACACCCTGCCCCGTCCTTTTCATTGACTGGGGTGCTTCACACCTACACCCTGCCCCTTCATCTTCATTGACTGAAGTGCTGTACATCAACACGATGCCCCTTCTTCTTAATTGGCAGGGGGGTGGACCCCTGAACCCTGCCCCGTCCTCTTCATTGACTTGGGTGCTTCACACCTACACCCTTCCCCTTTCACTTCATTGACTGGAGTGCTGCACATCAACACAATGCCCCTTCTGCTTAATTGGCAATGGGGCTGCACCCCTGAACCCTACCCTGCCCTCTTCATTGACTTGGGTGCTTCACACCTACACCCTGCTTCTTCCTTTTCATTGACTGAGATGCTGCACCTCAACACGATGCCCCTTCTTCTTAATTGGCAGGGGGTGGACCCCTGAACCCTGCCCTGTCCTTTTCATTGACTAGGGTGCTTCACACCTACACCCTGCCCCTTCCTCTTCATTGACTGGGGTGCTGCAAGACTGAACCCTACCCTTCCTTTTTCATTGGCTGGGGTGCTGCACCTCAACACGATGCCACTTCTTCTTAATTGGCAATGGGGCTGCACCCTTGAACCCTACCCTGTCCTCTTCATTGACTACGGTGCTTCACACCTACACCCTGCCCCTTCCTTTTTCATTGACTGGGGTGCTGCATCTCAACACAATGCCTCTTCTTAATTGGCAGAGGGGTGGACCCCTGAACCCTGCCCCATCCTCTTCATTGACTTGGGTGCTTCACACCTACACCTTGCTTCTTCCTTTTTCATTGGCTGGGGTTAGTCCACTTACTGGATGCGGGGAGCCGGACACAGAGGGCTACAGTCCACACTGGCAGCACAGCTTCAATCCACACAGGCAGCTCCAGGCAGGGAAGGATTAAGTCCGTTCGGCTCACGGGCATCAAAGAGTTAAATTCAGGCAGGGAAGATGTCCAGCCCGCAGGCTCACAGGGAACAAGAGGTAAGTCCAGGCAGGGAAGGGGTTCCAGGCAGCAGAGAGTTCACCCCACACCGGAGAGGATCCAGCAGCAGACAGACAGTCAGGTTAGCCAGGGAGAGGAGAAGGGGGACAGGGGATGGTCCTATGAGAGAAGCTGGCACTGCAGCACAGTCTTCCCTCACACACAGGCAGACAGGAGAACAGAAGGGGGGTTTTCCCTGCTCACTCTTAAGTACAGAGCTGGGTGCCTTGCTGCTGCAGTGGTAACCCGAGACTTCCTGTCGGGTTACCATGGCAATGGGCCCTGTCTCCCAGGTCTCCGGACCGCCCATGGAAAATGGCCTTTGTCCCTGTTCAGCATGGAGCCTGGGAAGATGTGCAGAAGGGGGAAGGGAGGGGGGTGGGGGCCTGTTGGTGGATTCCCTCAGCAGGGGCCAGACTGCAGGTGAGGGGGGTGAGGGGCTGCTGAAGGCTGCCTGTGTCAGGGACACGGAGGACTAGAAGTCCCAGCATGGACGGGACAGAAGAGTGAGGTTTCTGCTGAGGGGTGGGGGGTGGCAGGCAGCAAGCCTAGAGGATGGGGGGGGGGAAGGGCCAGCTCCGTGACATTGACTTCATTGACTGGGGTGCCGCAAGACTGCACCCTACCCTTCCTTTTTCATTGGCTGGCCTCAACACGATGCCCCTTATTCTTAATTGGCAGGGGGGTGGACCACTGAACCCTGCCCCATCCTCTTCATTGACTTGAGTGCTTCACGCCTACACCCTGCCCATTCTACTTAATTGACTGGGGTACTGCACCTCAACATGATGCCCCTTCTTAATTGGCAGGGGGCTGGACCCTTGACCCTACCCAGTCCTCTTCATTGACTTGAGTGCTTCATACCTACACCCTGCCCTTCCTCTTTATTGTCTGGGGTGCTGCATCTCAACACGATGCCCCTTCTTCTTAATTGGCAGGGGTGTGCATCCTGAACTCTACCCCATCCTCTTCATTGACTAGGGTGCTTCACACCTACACTCTGCCCCTTCCTCTTCATTGACTGGGGTGCTGCAAGACTGAAACCTACCCTTCCTTTTTCATTGGCTGGGGCGCTGCACCTCAACACAATGCCCCTTCTTCTTAATTGGCAGGGGGGCTGGACCCCTGAACCCTGCCCCATTCTCTTCATTGACTGTGGTGCTTCACACCTACACCCTGCCCCTTCCTCTTCATTGACTGGTGCTTCACACCTACGCCATGCTTCTTCCTCTTCATTGACTGGGATGCTGCAAAACTGCACCGTACCCTTCCTTTTTCATTGGCTGGGGTACAGCACCTCAACACGATGCCCCTTCTTAATTGGCATGGGTGCTGGACCCCTGCACCCTGCCCTGTCCTATTCATTGACTAGGGTGCTGCAAGACTGCACCCTATCCTTTCTTTTTCATTGGCTGGGTGCTACAACTCAACACAATGCCCATTTTCCTTTAATAATTAGGGTGCTTCACCTCCACATCCCACGCCTTCATCCTAACTTGCAGGGATGCTGGACTCCTACACCCTGCCCTGTCCTCTTCATTGACTAGGGTGCTGCAAGACTGCACCCTACTCTTCCTTTTTCATTGGCTTAGGTGCTGCACCTCAACACAGTGCCCTTTCTTCTTTAAAACTTAGGGTGCTTCACCCCCACATTCCACCCCTTCTTCTTAATTGGCAGGGATGCTAAACTCCTACACGCCCCAGCCCCGTCCTCTTCATTGACTGGGGTGCTGACAGACTGCACCCTACCCTTCCTTTTTCATCGGTTGGGCTGCTGCACCTCAACACAATGCCCTTTCTTCTTTAATAATTAGGGTTCTTCACCCCCACATCCCACCCCTTCTTCCTAATTGAATGCTGAAATTGCTGGACTCCTACACCCTGCCCTGTCCTCTTCATTGCTGGACTCCTACACCCTGCCCTGTCCTCTTCATTGCTGGACTCCTACACCCTGCCCTGTCCTCTTCATTGCTGGACTCCTACACCCTGCCCTGTCCTCTTCATTGCTGGACTCCTACACCCTGCCCTGTCCTCTTCATTGCTGGACTCCTACACTGCCCTGTCCTCTTCATTGCTGGACTCCTACACCCTGCCCTGTCCTCTTCATTGCTGGACTCCTACACCCTAAAGTCTCCTGCGCTCAAGAGTGGTGTACTATGGTCAAAATGTATCAGGTCTTTAGTGCATCCAGTGTTAGCATAGGCCTTGCTGCCCTCTAAGGGTCGGGGGAAACCCAGAGACAACCGCAGTAAAAACAAGGGAAACAAGGGCGCACCGGCCTAGTGCATTACCTGAGTCATTACCTTGATTAGACCCAAAGCAGACGTATACTCACAAACGTATCGAAGTCCAAAGCAACCAATTCACCAGATCAGCACCCAATTGTGAGAGGACCCTCTAGATGGCTGATGCTCTTCGAAGAGCCGTCTCCTCTTCCTCAGAGTCCATCCTCTTCATTGGCAGGGGTGCTGCACCCCTACACCCAATCCCTTCCTCTTCATTGGCTGGGGTACTGCACCCCTACACCCAATCCCTTCCTCTTCATTGGCTGGGGTACTGCACCCCTACACCCAATCCCTTCCTCTTCATTGGCTGGGGTACTGCACCCCTACACCCAATCCCTTCCTCTTCATTGGCTTGTGTGCTGCACCCCTACACCCAATCCCTTCCTCTTTCATTGGTTGGGATGCTGCACCCCTACACCCAATCCCTTCCTCTTTATTGGTTGGGATGCTGCACCCCTACACCCAAATCCCTTCCTCTTTTTGGTTGGGATGCTGCAACCCCTACACCTGATCTCTTCCTCTTCTTTGGCTGGGGTGCTGCACCCCTCACACAATCCCTTCCTCTTCTTTGGCAGGGATGCTGCACCCCTAGACCCAATCTCTTCCTCTTCATTGGCAGGGATGTTGCACCCCTACACCCAATCCCTTCCTCTTCATTGGCTGGGATGTTGCACCCCTACACCCAATCCCTTCCTCTTCATTGGCAGGGATGTTGCACCCCTACACCCAATCCCTTCCTCTTCATTGGCTGGGGTATTGCACCCCTACACCCAATCCCTTCCTCTTCATTGGCTGGGGTATTGCACCCCTACACCCAATCCCTTCCTCTTCATTGGCTGGGATGCTGCACCCCTACACCCAATCCCTTCTTCTTCATTGGCAGGGATGCTGCACCCCTACACCCAATCCCTTCCTCTTCATTGGCTGGGATGCTGCACCCCTACACCCAATCCCTTCCTCTTCATTGGTAGGGAAACTGCACCCCTACACCCAATCCCTTCCTCTTCATTGGCTGGGATCTGCACCCCTACACCCAATCCCTTCCTCTTCATTGGCAGGGATGCTGCTCCCCTAGACCCAATCCCTTCCTCTTCATTGGCTGGGATGCTGCTCCCCTAGACCCAATCCCTTCCTCTTCATTGGCTGGGATGCTGCACCCCTACACCCAATCCCTTCCTCTTCATTGGCTGGGATGCTGCACCATAACATGATGCCCTTTCTTCTTTGACAATTGAACTTCAGTCACAGAGGCGGAGCTAAGCGGCACCAACAAATCGCTGTCTTCGAAGCTCAGTAAGCTCTGACACGACTCCGTATTACCAGCAGTGAATGAGGAAAGTGAGGCTTCCCGCGCCTGTTAGCTAGGTGTCTCATCACACAGCGGAAGCCTAAAAATCTGACATCACTTCCGCTTTTACCGCCAAAACAGTGGCCTTTTCACACCTGCCGGTCATGGAGTGTGTCCAGATTTTTGTCCAGCCCCCTATGACGTCTATGCCTGCCTCTGTTCTGCTCATCTGTGTTGCGCAGGCCAACCTATAAACCCTCGTCACGCCGTTTTGTCATCGAATCCTACAAAAGCCGATCGTACTAAAGGTTCTATGACTCCGTTCCACCGCAAATCCCTAATGAAGGACGGGGGGGGGGGGGGGGAACGTTGGCACAGCGGATTCCTATCCACCTGCGGCCATTGTTCCCGACCCGCATCTCAGGTTCATGTCTGACAACACGTTCCTACCCATCGCTTGTAATCACTTCTTGTTGTCATTGTCTGCAGACCGATGAATCATCTTCATTGCATTCGGAATAATTAATGACCGCAAATGATGTAGCGGCAGAACCTACAATTGTTGGCGGTCAGTTCAGCTGATGTCTTGTGACCTGATTAACCGCTTCCACGCCGCTATAATACTGAGATACTGCTACAGGAGGGATCAGGTGCGCAAAGTCATAGCCGAGATACTGCTACAGGACGGATCAGGTGCGCAAAGTCAGAGTCGAGATACTGCTACAGGAGGGATCGGGTGCGCAAAGTCATAGCCGAGATACTGCTACAGGACGGCACGGGTGCGCAATGTCATATCCGAGATACTGCTACAGGGCGGATCGGGTGCGCAATGTCATAGCCGAGATACTGCTACAGGGCGGCACGGGTGCGCAATGTCATAGCCGAGATACTGCTACAGGGCGGCACGGGTGCGCAATGTCATAGCCGAGATACTGCTACAGGACGGCACGGGTGCGCTGCTACAGTCATAGCGAGATATCCGGGATACTGCTACAGGGCGGATCACGGGTGCGCAAAGTCATAGCTGAGATACTGCTACAGGACGGCATCAGGTGCGCAATGTCATATCCGAGATACTGCTACAGGACGGATCAGGTGCGCAAAGTCATAGCCGAGATACTGCTACAGGACGCATCAGGTGCGCAATGTCATAGCCGAGATACTGCTACAGGACGCATCAGGTGCGCAATGTCATAGCTGAGATACTGCTACAGGACGCATCAGGTGCGCAATGTCATAGCTGAGATACTGCTACAGGACGGATCGGGTGCGCAAAGTCATAGCTGAGATACTGCTACAGGACGGATCGGGTGCGCAAAGTCATAGCTGAGATACTGCTACAGGACGGATCGGGTGCGCAAAGTCATAGCCGAGATACTGCTACAGGGGGATCAGGTGCGATCAGGTGCGCAAAGTCATAGCTGAGATACTGCTACAGGACGGATCAGGTGCGCAAAGTCATAGCCGAGATACTGCTACAGGACGGCACAGGTGCGCAATCCCTTCCTCTTCATTGGCTAGTGTGCTGCACCCCTACACCCGATTTCTTCCTCTTCATTGGCTGGGACGCTGCACCCCTACACCCAATCCCTTCCTCTTCATTGGCTGGGATGCTGCACCCCTACACCCAATCCCTTCCTCTTCATTGGCTTCATTGGCTGGGGTGCTGCACCCCTACACCCAATCCCTTCCTCTTCATTGGCTTCATTGGCTGGGGTGCTGCACCCCTACACCCAATCCCTTCCTCTTCATTGGCTGGGATGCTGCACCCCTACACCCAATCCCTTCCTCTTCATTGGCTGGGATGCTGCACCATAACATGATGCCCTTTCTTCTTTGACAATTGAACTTGTCACAGAGGCGGAGCTAAGCGGCACCAACAAATCGCAGTCTTCGAAGCTCAGTAAGCTCTGACACGTCACCGTATTACCAGCAGTGAATGAGGAAAGTGAGGCTTCCCGCGCCTGTTAGCTAGGTGTCTCATCACACAGCGGAAGCCTAAAAATCTGACATCACTTCCGCTTTTACCGCCAAACAGTGGCCTTTTCACACCTGCCGGTCATGGAGTGTGTCCAGATTTTTGTCCAGCCCCCTATGACGTCTATGCCTGCCTCTGTTCTGCTCATCTGTGTTGCGCAGGCCAACCTATAAACCCTCGTCACGCCGTTTTGTCATCGAATCCTACAAAAGCCGATCGTACTAAAGGTTCTATGACTCCGTTCCACCGCAAATCCCTAATGAAGGACGCGGGGGGGGGGGGGGAAACGTTGGCAGAGCGGATTCCTATCCACCTGCGGCCATTGTTCCCGACCCGCGTCTCAGGTTCATGTCTGACAACACGTTCCTACCCATCGCTTGTAATCGCTTCTTGTTGTCATTGTCTGCAGACCCGATGAATCATCTTCATTGCATTCGGAATAATTAATGACCGCAAATGATGTAGCGGCAGAACCTACAATTGTTGGCGGTCAGTTCAGCTGATGTCTTGTGACCTGATTAACCGCTTCCACGCCGCTATAATACTGAGATACTGCTACAGGAGGGATCAGGTGCGCAAAGTCAGAGTCGAGATACTGCTACAGGAGGGATCAGGTGCGCAAAGTCAGAGTCGAGATACTGCTACAGGACGGATCAGGTGCGCAATGTCATATAGCCGAGATACTGCTACAGGGCGGATCGGGTGCGCAATGTCATAGCCGAGATACTGCTACAGGGCGGATCGGGTGCGCAAAGTCATAGCCGAGATACTGCTACAGGACGGATCAGGTGCGCAAAGTCATAGCCGAGATACTGCTACAGGACGGATCGGGTGCGCAAGTCATAGCCGAGATACTGCTACAGGACGGATCGGGTGCGCAAAGTCATACCCGAGATACTGCTACAGGGCGGATCGGGTGCGCAAAGTCATAGCCGAGATACTGCTACAGGACGGATCAGGTGCGCAAAGTCATAGCCGAGATACTGCTACAGGACAGATCAGGTGCGCAAAGTCAGAGTCGAGATACTGCTACAGGGCGGCATCGGGTGTGCAATGTCATAGCTGAGATACTGCTACAGGACGGATCGGGTGCGCAAAGTCATAGCCGAGATACTGCTACAGGACACATCAGGTGCGCAAAGTCATAGCCGAGATACTGCTACAGGGCGGCACAGGTGTGCAATGTCATACCCGAAATACTTCTAGAGGGCGGAACGGGTGTGCAAAGTCGTGCGTGTATATATATATATGTGATTGCGTGGTTCTGGGTAGGGGGTGTGCGCACCTGCTCCTCCATTTATTTCAGGTACTTATCACCATCAATGTACTCTGCGCTTTACATATACATATGGTACATTCACATCAGTCCCCGCCCCCGAGGAGCATACAATCTAAGGTCCCTACCTCACATTCATACATACACATACTAGGGACAATTTAGATAGGAGCCAACTCACCTCCCAGCATGTCTTTGGAGTGTGGGAGGAAACCGGAGTACCCAGAGGAAACCCACACAGGCACAGGGAGAACATGCAAACTCCAAGCAGGTGGTGCCGTGGCTGGGATTTGAACCAATGACCCGAGTACTGCCAGGGGGATGTGCTAACCATTTAGCCACTGTGCTGCCCACTGTGACCTCGGCTGTCAGTCAGCGGGTACTGCCCAGTGATTCCCCGCTGGCATCGGGTGATCTCCGAGTATTACTGACATGGGGGGGGGGATTGTATGTACACAACACAGATCTCTCCCGTCAGCTCCAGCACACTGCTTTGTCCCCCCATGTCAGTAATACTCGGAGATCACCAGATGGCAGCGGGGAATCAGTGGGCAGGACCCGGTGACTGACAGCCGAGGTCACAGTGGGCAGCACAGTGGCTAAATGGTTAGCACATCCCCTGGCAGTACTCGTGTCATTGGTTCAAATCCCAGCCACGGCACCACCTGCTTGGAGTTTGCACGTTCTCCCTGTTCCTGCGTGGGTTTCCTCTGGGTACAGTGAAAAACACACATAGCACACATTTACCCCTTTGATCGCCCCTCATGTTAACCCCTTCCTGCCCAGTGCCATTAGTACAGTGTCGGGGCTTTTTATTAGCTCTGATCACTGTATTGGTGTCACTGGGGATGTCAGTGACCCCAAGTCAGTTCCCCCCCCCCCAGTGTCAGAATGCCCGCCGCAGTCCCGCTATAAGTCGCTGATCGCCGCCATTACTAGTATAAAAGAAAAAAAATCCCATTCTCTATCCCGCCATTTGTAGACGCTATAACTTTCACGTAAACCAATTAATTTACACGTATCGGGATATTTTTTAGCGAAGACACGGAGCGGGAGACATTTTGGCCAAAATTTATGATGAAAATTGACTTTTTTTTAAATGTTTTATAGCAAAAAGTAAAAAAAAATATTGTTTTTTTTCTCAATTGTCAGTCTCTTATATAGCGCAAAAAATTAAAACCGCAGACGGGATCAGATACCACCGAAAGAAAGCTCTATTTGTGGGGAAAAAAGGTTGTAAATTTAATTTGGGCGCAGAGTTGCATGACCGCGCAAATGTCAGTTAAAGTAACGCAGCGCTGTACCACAAAAAATGGCCAGGCCAGGAAGGAGGGGGGGATCCTCAGGAGGGCGAGGGGTTAAACACGAGGCCTGCCCCCCCCCTCCTGCCACGCCCTAACATCTGGTACATACGCCGCCTTGTCGTGGTCATTGGGTGATACATAATAAATGTGCGATTTTCTAGATAACGGCGGCGTTTTATGCTGCAGGTCAGACTTCCATTGTAACGGATTGTCTATTCTCTGCTTTATTTTTCTCCTTTAGTCCTTTTTATTAGCACCGATCACTGTATTGGTGTCACTGGGGATGTCAGTGACACCAAGTCAGTTCCCCCCCCCCAGTTCCGCTGTAAGTCGCTGATCGCCACCATTACTAGTATAAAAGAAAAAAAAAAAAATCCCATTATCTATCCCGCCATTTGCAAATGCTATTTTTTGTGTATCTTTTTACCGGACGTGTTTTATGGATAAAAAAACAAAAATATAGTTTTTTTTCTCTCAATTTTCGGTCTTTTTTTTATAGCGCAAAAAATTAAAACCGCAGACAGGATCCGATACCACCGAAAAAAAGCTCAATTCCTGGGGAAGAAAGGACGTAAATTTAATTCGAGCGCAGTGCTTCATGACCGCGCAATTTTTATTTTTTTTGCAAAGACACGGAGCGGGAGACATTTTGGCTGAAATTTACGATGAAAAATTGATTTTTTAAAATTGTTTTACCGGATGTGTTTTATAGCAAAAAGTCAAAAATATTGTTTTTTCTCTCAATTGTCGTTTTTTTTTTTTTATAGCGCAAAAAATTTAAACCGCAGACGGGATCCGATAACACCGAAGGAAAGCTATTTGTAGGGAAAAAAAGACATACATTTAATTTGGGCGCGGCGTTTGCATGACCGCGCAATTGTCAGGTAAAGCAATGCAGCGCCGCACTGCAAAAAATGGCCTGGTCAGGAAGGAGGGGGGGGGGATTCTCAGGAGGGCGAGGGGTTAAAGATGAGGTCTGCCCCCCCCTCCCTTCCTGCCACGCCCTAACATCTGGTACATACGCCGCCTTGTCGTGGTCGTTGGGTGATACATAATAAATGTGCGATTTTCTGGATAACGGCGGCGTTTTATGCTGCGGTCAGACTTCCATTGTAACGGATTGTCTATTCTCTGCTTTATTTTTCTCCGTTAGGGCTTTTTATTAGCACCGATCACTGTATTGGTGTCACTGGGGATGTCGGTGACACCAAGTCAGTCCCCCCTCCCCAGTGTCAGAATGCCCGCCGCAGTCCCGCTGTAAGTCGCTGATCGCCGCCATTACTAGTATAAAAGAAAAATCCCATTCTCTATCCCGCCATTTGTAGACGCTATAACTTTCACGTAAACCAATTAATTTACACGTATCGGGATATTTTTTAGCGAAGACACGGAGCGGGAGACATTTTGGCTGAAATTTATGATGAAAATTGACTTTTTTAAATTGTTTTATAGCAAAAAGTAAAAAATATTGTTTTTTCTCTTAATTTTCAGTTTTTTTTATAGCGCAAAAAATTAAAACCGCAGAGGGGATCCGATACCACCGAAGGAAAGCTATTTGTGGGGGAAAAAAGGAGTTCGGGTGCAGCGTTGCATGACAGCACAATTGTCAGTTAAAGTAACGCAGCGCTCTACCGCAAAAAATTGCCTGGCCAGGAAAAGGGGGGATCCTCAGGAGGGCGAGGGTTAAACACGAGGCCTGCCCCCCCCCCTCCTGCCACGCCCTAACATCTGGTACATACGCCGCCTTGTCGTGGTCGTTGGGTGATACATAATAAATGTGCGATTTTCTGGATAACGGCGGCGTTTTATGCTGCGGTCAGACTTCCATTGTAACGGATTGTCTATTCTCTGCTTTATTTTTCTCCGTTAGGGCTTTTTATTAGCACCGATCACTGTATTGGTGTCACTGGGGATATCGGTGACACCAAGTCAGTTCTCCCTCCCCCAGTGTCAGAATGCCCGCCGTAGTTCCACTGTAAGTCGCTGATCGCCGCCATTACTAGTATAGAAGAAAAAAAATCCCATTCTCTATCCCGCCATTTGCAAATGCTATTTTTTGTAATCTTTTTACCGGACGTGTTTTTATGGCAAAAAGTCAAAAATATTGTTTTTTTCTCTCAATTTTTTTGGTTTTTTTTATAGCGCAAAAAATTAAAACCGCAGAGGGGATCCGATACCACCGAAGGAAAGCTCAATTAGTGGGAAGAAAGGATGTGAATTTCATTCGGGTGCAGCGCTGCATGACGCGCAATTTTTTATTTTTTTTTGCAAAGACACGGAGCGGGAGACATTTTGGCTGAAATTTATGATGAAAATTGATTTTTTTTTTTTTTATTGTTTTATAGCAAAAAGTCAAAAATATTGTTTTTTTTTTCTCTCGTCAGTCTTTTTTTTTATAGCGCAAAAAATTAAAACCGCAGAGGCGATCCAATACCACCGAAGGAAAGCTCAATTCGTGGTGATGAAAGGACGTAAATTTCATTTGGGTGCAGCGCTGCATGACCGCGCAATTTTTTTTTTTTCAAAGACACGGAGCGGGAGACATTTTGGCTGAAATTTATGGGTGAAAATTGATTTTTTTATAGCAAAAAGTAAAAAATATTGGTTTTTTCTCTCTCAATTTTTGGTCTTTTTTTATAGCACAAAAAATTAAAAGGAAAAAAGAAAAAGAGGACGTAAATTTAATTTGGGCGCAGCGTTGCATGACCGCGCAATTGTCAGTTAAAGTAACGCAGCGCCGTACCAAAAAAATGGCCTGGCCAGGAAGGGGGGGGGGGGACACTCAGTAGGGCGAGGGGTTAAACACGAGCCCCCCCCTCCTGCCACACCCTAACATCTGGTACATACGCCTTGTCGTGGTCGTTGGGTGATACATAATAAATGTGCGGTTTCCCGGATCGCGCGGCGGCGGTTTTATCCTGAGGATCAGACTTCCATGGTAGCGGATCATCTATTCTCTGCTTTGTTTTTCTCCCGGAGAACAGCTGCGGAGACGCGCAGATCTGGGTGGAGGTGAGTCGGCGCCCGCGCGCGGCACAGCTGGGAGCTGGTGATTTACAGCACGCGGCGTGACGGAGGAGGACGCGTTCCAGCGATGGCGGCCCCTCAGGCGAGACCCCGGGAGCCCGGAGACGAGCTGCTTTCAGCCTCATAGATGGGAATCTGAGCAGCGCAGGAAATGAATCAATCTGACAGCGAATATCATCTCTCCGCAGGAGGCGGATCTGTCCTCTGCCAGGTACACGTGTTATCCGCGGGAGCGCGTGTCCGCTACACGGGGCCCCAGACTACCAAAACCAAGGGCCACTTCACATCTTACAAGGGCCGGTGTGCCCAGTGGGGGCAGAAAGTGTCCCGGGATTGGAGAGCAAAGGGGGGGAAATGACCTAGCGTCTGTGGATAGTGAACGGAATAATAGTGCCCCATCATTGGTGTCAGTGGGAGGAATAGTGCCCCATCCCCAGTGGGAGGAATATCATTGGTGTCAGTGGGAGGAATAGTGCCCCATCATTGGTGTCAGTGGGAGGAATAGTGCCCCATCGTTGGTGTCAGTGGGGGGAATAGTGTCCCATTGTTGGTGTCAGTGGGGGAATAGTGCCCCATCGTTGGTGTCAGTGGGAGGAATAGTGCCCCATCACTTGGTGTCAGTGGGAGGAATAGTGCCCCATCATTGGTGTCAGTGGGAGGAATAGTGCCCCATCATTGGTGTCAGTGGGAGGAATAGTGCCCCATCGTTTGTGTCAGTGGGGGAATAGTGCCCCATCGTTGGTGTCAGTGGGGAGGAATAGTGCCCCATCGTTGGTGTCAGTGGGGAGGAATAGTGCCCCATCATTGGTGTCAGTGGGAGGAATAGTGCCCCATCATTGGTATCAGTGGGAGGAATAGTGCCCCATCATTGGTGTCAGTGGGAGGAATAGTGCCCCATCTTGGTGTCAGTGGGAGGAATAGTGCCCCATCCTTGGTGTCAGTGGGAGGAATAGTGCCCCATCCTTGGTGTCAGTGGGAGGAGTAGTGCCCCATCCTTGGTGTCAGTGGGAGGAGTAGTGCCCCATCCTTGGTGTCAGTGGGAGGAGTAGTGCCCCATCCTTGGTGTCAGTGGGAGGAGTAGCGCCCCATCGTCGGTGTCAGTGGGGGGAATAGCGCCCCATCGTCGGTGTCAGTGGGGGGAATAGCGCCCCATCGTCGGTGTCAGTGGGAGGAATAGCGCCCCATCATTGGTGTCAGTGGGAGGAACAGTGCCCCATCATTGGTGTCAGTGGGAGGAACAGTGCCCCATCATTGGTGTCAGTGGGAGGAATAGTGCCCCATCATTGGTGTCAGTGGGGGGAATAGCGCCCCATCGTCGGTGTCAGTGGGGGGAATAGCGCCCCATCGTTGGTGTCAGTGGGGGGAATAGCGCCCCATCGTCGGTGTCAGTGGTAGTGGTGATTATCTGAGAAGTCCTGTGTACACATGTTGCTTCCACAGCTGCACGGATGAGGATTTTGTGGTGAAGCTGCAGATTCATACAGGAAGGTGGTTGTAGAGCTCCACTGAAGGTGACACAGGTAGTCCATGTCTGCATGATGTGTGTTGGCACTACCCCTTGTTGTCTCCACTGGGGGGGGGGGGGATATGAATGGGTGACAACCCAGGAGCACAACAGGAGGAAGGGGACAGAGTGTTGTCACCCAATAACAGGAAATACCTGTCCCAGGACTTTTATGGCAGGATCACCGGGGACACTGAAGAAGACATGAAGATCCGTCAATAAACGTTGAGATGGCATTGGCCGGACTCAGGTCTGCTTGCAGCTCACGCAAGGTGTCAGCGATCGGAGGCCGGAAACAATTACGGAACGAATATTTTCCTGCTCAGCATTCCCCCGGACACACCCGCCGCAGGTTCTTGTTGGATGGAGGGCTTTGTCTGGAGTCCTCCTTTAAGCTGGCTCTGAGCCCCCCCCCCCAATCACAGGGGTCCCAGCTGCAGGTAGTAATCGAATCTTCTGCTATGAAGGCCAGGCACCAATGGGATCTCTCTGAGCACTTACTGCGGGGGGGGGGAGGGGGGGTCTATATTGGAGATCTTCCATCAAGCTGGATTTATTTCTCTGAGGACAGCCGGCGAGGAGTGACAGAGCTGTGCTGGGAAAATCACTTCTCCGCCATCCTGTCTCCTGCCGAGCGCCGTCCTTCGCTTGGTGCGCACAGGACGATCGTTCTCCCTCCAGCTCGGGAAATTACATCTCCCACCTGATTGGCTGCCTGGGGCAACTAACAGATTTTTTTTTTTTTTTTCATTCCAGCTTCTATACCTGAGTGCTCGGGGGGTCCCTCCGCTCCCGGGAAATATTACACATATATTGGATACGCAACATGCGATCAGAGGGAGGAAGAGCGGGGGGGGCCCCCGAGGTGGGGGCCCCGGAATAAACACTGCGCTTGTGATGTGTCTGTGAAGGGGGAGAGAGGTGACGGGCGGAGATGTGCTCACAATACACCCCCCCCCCACCCCCCGGGGGGTAAGATGGAGAAGAATGTTTGTGCAGATTACAGAACAACCTAAAGTGGAACTCCAGAATGTTGAGGGTCCATCAGGTGCGGCCACAGAGGATCGATCGATGCCACCGGGGGGCTCCCATTACAAGTAGCCTGGCAGTCATCTGAGCACTGAGGTTCCGTGGCCTATTACTGGCAGGGCCTTGTGATGGGCCCCAGGACCTCAGAGACCCGGGCTGTACAACTAACGTGTCTGTCTGCCCATCTACACACCCATCCATCCCTCCCATCCATAAATCCATCCATCCATCCACCCATCCATCCATCCCTCCACCCATCCATAAATCCATCCATCCATCCATCCATCCACCCATCCAATCCATCCATCCATCCATCCACCCATCCATCCATCCACCCATCCATAAATCCATCCATCCCTCCACCCATCCATAAATCTATCCATCCATCCACCCAACCTATCCATCCCTCCACCCATCCATAAATCCATCCACCAACCCATCCATCCATCCATCCACCAACCCATCCATCCACCAACCCATCCATCCACCAACCCATCCATCCATCCCTCCACCCATCCATCAATCTATCCATCCATCCGTCTACCCATTCATCCGTCCACCCGTCCATCAATCAATCCATCCATCCCTCCACCCATCCATCGATCCACCAACCTATCCATCCCCTCCAACCCATCCCCTCCACCCATCCATAAATCCCTCCATCCATCCACCAAACCATCCATCCATCCCTCCACCCATCCATCCAATCCATCCATCCACCAACCTATCCATCCCTCCACCCATCCATCCCTCCACTCATCCATAAATCCATCCATCCACCAACCCATCATAAATCTATCCATCCATCCATCCATCCACTAGCCTATCCATCCCTCCATCCATCCTTCCATCCATCCATCCCTCCACCCATCCATAAATCTATCCATCCATCCAACAACCCATCCATCCCTCCACCCATCCATCCATCAATCTATCCATCCACCCATCCATCCCTCCACCCATCAATCAATCTATGCATCCCTCCACCCATCCATCAATCTATCCATTCATCCATCCACCAACCCGTCCGTTCCACCCATCCCAACCATCCATCAATCCATCCATCGACCCATCCATAGACCAATCCATCCATCCACCAACCCATCCATCATTCTATCCATCCATCCACCAACCCATCCATCCATCTCTCCACCCATCTATCAATCTATCCATCTGCCAGCCCCCATCCATCCATCCATCCACCCATCCATCCACCAACCCATCCATCCACCCACCAACCCATCCATCAATCCACCCATCAACCCATCCATAGACCAGTCCATATGTCCACCCACCCATTCATCCATAAACCACCCCATCCATCATCAATCCATCCACTCGACCAATCCATAAACCACTCCATTCATCTATCCATCCTTGTCTGTTTGTCCATCCATCCATAAACCAACCCATCCATCAATCCGTTTGACTATCCATCCATTGCTACTTTTCCATCTATCTGTCCATCCATCTATTCACCATCCATCCATAAACCCACCCATTCGATCACCCATCCATCCATCCATCAAGCCATCAGGACATGTCCATCCGTTCATCCATCCATACATCTGACCATCCATTAATCTATCAACCCATTCATCAATCCATCCCTCTATGCACTCACTTGTCCATCCATCCCTAAACCAATCCATCTGACCTTTCATCCATCCATCGACCCATCCATCAGCTCATCCACCCATCCAATGGGGCTCATCTGTTTGTCCGCCTGTCCATCCATCCATCCGCCTACCCATTCATCCATAAACCAAGTCATCCATCCTTCCAGAAACCTGTCCATCAATCCATCTGACCATCCATCCAATAGGACTCGTCTGTCTGTCTGTCTGTCCATCCATTCACTCATCCAGCTATAAACCCATTCATCTAGAAACCAATCCATTCGGCCATCCATCCAACCCTCCATCCATCAACCCATCCAACAAACTCATCCATCCAATTGGGCTCGTCTGTTTGTCCGCCTGTCCATCCATCCATCCGCCTACCCATTCATCCATAAACCAAGTCATCCATCCTTCCAGAAACCTGTCCATCAATCATCTGACCATCCATCCAATAGGACTCGTCTGTCTGTCCGTCTGTCCATCCATTCACTCATCCAGCTATAAACCCATTCATCTAGAAACCATTCCATCCAGCCATCCATCCAACCCTCCATCCATCAACCCATCCAACAACTCATCCATCCAATTGGGCTCGTCTGTTTGTCCGCCTGTTCATCCATTTATCCATAAACCAACCCATTCGACCATCCATCCATCCATCCAGAAACCCATCCATCAATCCATTCATGTATCCATCTATATACCAATCCATCCGACCATCCATCCATCCACCTGTCCTTCAATCCATCCATTGGGACTTGTCCATCCACCCAATATTAAATTAGGAGACAATAAATGAGTCCTTGCACAGGGGCCCTCTGGTGAATCATGGCCAGTTGGGTGCCTTTGTACAGACAGGTGTGTGTGGACGCCTGAAGCTGTCCATAGACCAGGGGCGGACTGACCATTTGGGAACTTGGGCACTGCCAGAGGTCCCGGGGTCAGAAGGGGGCCCCATGAGATGCCCCTGGTACCTTTCACAGGCTTTTTTGGGTGTGGTTTGAGTGTGGGCAAGAACACAGGGGCCCCATGATCCCCTATTGCCCGGGGGCCCCATGAGCTGTCAGTCCGCCGCTGCCATAGACAGATCAAAATATGGACGGCTCAGCAGGAACTGGCCAAATCTCGATCCATCTATGGGCAGGCTGGTTGTACGGACCCTGATCTCTCGATCGACTTCAGTACAACCAGCCTGTTGGGTTTTTTTCGTACGATCTCTGCCACCCGCTATAGGAGGCAGAAGTTATTATTGCATTCTGACCAGGGGCAGACTGACAACTCATGGGGCCCCCAGGCAATAAGGGATCATGGGGCCCCTGTGTCCTTGCCCACACTCAAAGCACACCCAAAAAAGCCTATAAAAAAGGTACCAAGGGCATTTCATGGGGCCCCCTACTGACCTTGGGCCCTTGGGCACTGTTCCAATTGCCTGAATGGTCAGTCCATCCCTGATTCTGACAGCCAGGAAACCTCCCGCTATCTGAATACAATAGCGCAGTGGGAGGGATTCCTCCATCAGCATTGACTGTGTTGATGGGGGAATCAAGCGATTTTCTTTCCTTTCAGCCATGGTTGATGGGGAAAAAGATTGCACAATCTATGGCCAGCCTTCCAGCAGTGTGAGGGTGTGCATACATGTTCATTACTGACAGTGGCCAAACTGACTACTTAAAGTCCGATCCAGGCTCAGTCCTGAATGGTCCTCAACATGTGACCTGCAATCCTGGAACCTGAGTCTGTGCAGCTTCCATCAATGATTGGACTTGTTTTAGACTTCTCATCTCTTCCTGTTAATGACTCCAGCCTGTTCCTCCGACTGCGATCCTCACCTGCTGCTCGGGGACTTTCACCCCCAGCACGATGCTGACCCAGCTGGTTTCTGACTCCTTCTGCTGCTGATTTGGTCATTCTCTAATGATTGCTGACCTGTTCCTATTCCTTGACTGCGGTTCTCTCTCTGATCTCAACTTCTTAGGTGTCTTCAGCTGTTCCAACTACGGCGCTCACAATTCCCAGCATCTCCTCCTCTCATTATCGGCCTCTACTACTGACTGTATGCGCTTGTCCTCCAATCCAGGGTGTCCAGACTGCAGCAGAATGTACAGATACATGACTCAAGGTAGCTCACGTAAAGTACTGACGCCTCCATGTACACAGGAGCCTACCGGGGTCTGTGTGCATTATAACATCTGGGCGCCAACTGTACGCATATACTCTATATTGCCCCAAGTATTGGTCCGCCGGCCTTTCACGCACGACCTTACTGGCCTCCCAGTCTTAGTCCGTAGGGTTCATTGGGCCGCCGCCCTTTCCACACACACGACCTTTTAGGGCCCCCCAGTCTTAGTCCGGTTCAATATTGAGTTGGCCCCCACCTTTCCACACACATGACCTTAATGTCCTCCCAGTCTTAGTCCGTAGGGTTCAATATTGAGTTGGCCCCACCCTTTCCCACACACATGACCTTTAATGGCCCCCAGTCTTAGTCCGTAGGGTTCAATATTGAGTTGGCCCCACCCTTTCCACACACATGACCTTTAATGGCCCCCCAGTCTTAGTCCGTAGGGTTCAATATTGAGTTGGCCCCGCCCTTTCCACACACATGACCTTTAATTGCCCCCCCAGTCTTAGTCCGTAGGGTTCAATATTGAGTTGGCCCCGCCCTTTGCAGCTATAACAGCTTCAACTCTTCTGGGAAGGCCCCCACAAGGTTTAGGAGGGGTGTCTATGGGAAGGTTGGACCATTCTTCCAGAAGCACATTTGTCAGGTCAGGCACTGATGTCGGGGGAGGAGGCCTGGCTCGCAGTCTCCGCTCTAATTCATCCCAAAGGTGTTCTATGGGGTTGAGGTCAGGACTCTGTGCAGGACAGTCAAGTTCCTCCACCCCAAACTGGCTCCTCCATGTCTTTATGGACCTTGCTTTGTGCACTGGTGCGCAGTCATGTTGGAAACAGGAAGGGGCCATCCCCAAACTCCTCCCACAAAGTTGGGAGCATGAAATTGTCCAAAATGTCGCCTTAAGAGTTCCCTTCACTGGAACTAGGGGGCCAAGCCCAACCCCTGAAAGACAACTCCAAACCATAATCCCCCTCCACCAAACTTTACACTTGGCACAATGCAGTCAGGCAAGTACCGTTCTCCTGGCAATTGCCAAATCCAGACACGTCCATCGGATTGCCAGACACAGAAGCGTGATTGGTCACTCCAGAGAACACGTCTCCACTGCCCTATAGTCCAGTGGCAGCGTGCTTTACACCATGGCATCCAACGCTTTGCATTGCACTTTGTGATGGAAGGCTTGGATGCAGCTGCTCGGCCATGGAAACCCATTCCATGAAGCTCTCTACGCACTGTTGTTGGGCTCATCTGAAGACCACACCAAGTTTGGAGGTCTTTGGCTATTGACTCTGCAGACAGTTGGTGACTTCTGCGCACTGTGCGCTTCAGCATGCGCTGACCCCGCCCTGTCATGTGACGTGGCCAACCACTTGGTGTCTGAGTGGCTGTTGTTCCCAGTGGCTTCCACTTTGTTATAATCCCACTAACAGTTGAGTGTGGAATATTTAGTAGCCAGGAAATGTCACGATGGACTTATTGCCCAGGTGGCCACCTATCACGGGACCACGCTTGGAGTCACTGAGCTCCTGAGAGCGACCCATTCTTTCACCAATGTTTGTAGAAGCCGTCTGCATGCCTAGGGGCTTGATTGTATTACACCTGTGTCCATGGAGGGGATTGGAGCACCTGAATCACATGATATGGAGGGGATTGGAACACCTGAAACATGATATATGGAGGGGATTGGAACTCCTGAATCACATGATTGGGAGGGGATTGGGGATTGGAGAGGATTGGAACACCTGAATCACATGATATGGAGGGGATTGGAACACCTGAATCACTTGATATGGAGGGGATTGGAACACCTGAATCACATGATTGGGAGGGGATTGGAACACCTGAATCCACATGATTGGGAGGGGATTGGAACACCTGAATCCAATGATTGGGAGGGGATTGGAACACCTGAATCCAATGATTGGGAGTGGATTGGAACACCTGAATCAATGATTTGGGAGGGGGATGGGAACACCAATACATGATTGGAGGGGGGCACCTATAGTGATATGGGAGGGTGGAACACCTGAATCACATGATTGGGAGGGGATTGGAACACCTGAACCACATGATTGGGAGGGGATTGGAACACCTGAATCCAATGATTGAGAGGATGGGGCCAATACTTTGGGCAATATAGTGTATGTGGCCACTTGGCGGGTGGCCCTTAGCACTGAGCGACGACTTATATGCGGCCCTGTTAAAACAACTTACCTGAGAGCACGTTTCCTGCAGGCTCCTAGGCTGGTGGCCAGTGGGGATATGTAAGCTCCCGATGCATACTTGCGATCGGGAGCTTTTTGATTGTGTCCCCGCAGTGAGAGCCAATCACAGTGGTCACATGACCCGAATGCCTACCTCCATCTCAGCTTTTAGAACCCTTAAAGGGCCAGGAGATGGCCAGTACTAAGGGGTCAAACTCTGTTTGCACTGCAAGATTCCTGTGTTATTGTCTACTGTGACTGCATTAAGTAGTTAGTTAGGTTGCCCAGGTGGGAAGGGGATAAGCCAAGTTCTGCATTCTTCCAGGCTTTCTGGGCTCTGCCCTCCTCCCTGTGTTGCTAATAAAAAGGGGGAGGGCTCTGCTTGGAGCTCTGAGATGTGGCCTGCATGGGAAGGAGAAGAGAGGCACGGCAGAAAGGTGTAACCATCAGCAACATTCTGAGCACCTTTTGGGGAGATCCCCCTGGAACCAGGACACTTCCACAATATGGGCTTCTTGGAAGGTTTGAAGGTGCAACCAGCATTAGGTAGTGAAGGCTGGACCCACGTGTGCTGTTGGACTGTGTTACCGTATGCTATGTATAGATTCAATCACTTCCATGCCTGGTCT
Organism: Staurois parvus; assembly: GCA_951230385.1. Taxonomy (NCBI): domain Eukaryota; kingdom Metazoa; phylum Chordata; class Amphibia; order Anura; family Ranidae; genus Staurois; species Staurois parvus. Next base: position 66,503 of record CATNWA010018078.1, read on the forward strand.
GAAGGTACTGTAAAGGGGTTCATGGTGGTATATGGCCTATTACAAGGAACCGGGCCTGTTAAACACACGGGGCGAAGAGGACATGTAGTTCCTAAGAGTAACACAAGTGAATGATATGACAGCCAGACAGCGGGGGGTACGGTACCGGCAAGGGTGATGGGTTCCCTCCATATGAGGGGGGGAGCGGTGTGATGTTTGCCTCCCAAGCAGTTGGTGCTCCCAGCTAACCAGGACGGCATCTGCATGCCGACACCAAGGGACACTCTACTGCTGGAGTGTGGGGGAGCACCGTCTGCCAGGGGGGGTGGAGGGTTGGGTAAGTAAAGGTGCTTTTCCTCTCCCCTAGACTAAACCTTGCAGTGCAGATAAAACATCCTAGATTAGTCTTTCTCAACCTTTTCAGCACAGAGGAATAACTTTCCATGACCAGGGGACTAAAGATGGCTTGTAAGTCCCACCCAAACAATACCTACCCCCCATCCTTAACTAGTTGCCGACCGCAGATAGCGGAATGACGGCTGCACTGCGGCCGGCCAGTTCTGAGTGGACGTCATATGACGGGGGCGCGCACCCGGCGATCTCCGTGATCGCTGTGTCCTACGGACACAGCTGATCACGTGATGTGGTAAAAGGCCAATCACAGCGGCCTTTTACCACCTGATCAGCGGTGTCCAATGACACGCTGATCAGAGGGAAATGCAAGTGCCGGTTCTCAGCTGCACTTTCCTCACGCTGTCAGATCGTGAGGAAAGTACTGCCGAGAAACGGCAGTTGTCAGAGCGGGGATCGGCACCGATCATCAGGGCACTGATGATCGGTGCCCAGCAGTGCCACCCGCAAGTTCCGCACCTGTGCCCAGCAGTGCCCTGCAGTGCGCCCACTGTGCCCAGCAGATCACCCACCTGTGCCCAGCAGTGCACCCACCTGTGCCACTCTGCAAGTTTCACACACCTGTGCCCAGAAGTGCCACCTACCTATGCCCACCCACCAGTGCCACCCACCTGTGCCCACCCACCAGTGCTGCCCACCAGTGCCACCCACCAGTGCAGCCCAGCAGTGCTGCCAGTCAGTGCCACCAGTCAGTGCCCAGCGGTTGTGCCAGTCAGTGCCGCCAGTCAGTGCCCAGCAGTGATGCCAGTCAGTGCCGTCTATCAGTACCCATCATCAGTGCCGCCTCAGTGCAGCATATTAGTGCCGCCTATCAGTGACACCTCATTAGTGCTGCCTATCAGTGCCGCCTATCCTGTGACACCTCATTAGTGCTGCCTATCAGTGCCCTTTAGTGCTGCCTATCAGTGCCCATCAGTGCCGCCTATCAGTGCCCATCAGTGCCGCCTATCAGTGCCCATCAGTGCTGCCTCATCAACGCACATCAGCGAAGGAGAAAAATTACCTGTTTGAAAAATTTTATAATAGAAACAAAGAAACTTTTTTTTTTTTTTTTCAAATTTTTGGCAATTTTTTATTTATAGCGCAAAAAGTAAAGCGCCCAGTGGGGATTAAATACCACCAAAAGAAAGCTCTATTTGTGAGAAAAAAATGATCAAAATTTCATATGGGTACAATGTTGCATGACGCGCAATTGTCAATCAAAGTGCGGCAGCGCTGAAAGCTGAAAATTGGCCAGGTAAGGAAGGGGGTATAAGTGCCGGGTAGGCGAGGGGTTAACCTAAGTGACCACACTGACAACAAATGGAGTTAATGGCCCAAAACTGACCGTTTATTACAACCATCAATAAATAACATTTTTTAAATAACAGAGCACCAATATGGCACAACCACCACCCAGACAAACCAGAAAACAACGGGCGGGAGGGAAGTTTGCCTTGTGAAAACTCTCTCCAGACCAGTGGTGGATTGACCATTTGGAAACTCGGGCACTGCCCGAGGGCCCGGGGTAAGTAGGGGGCCCCATGAGATGCCCCCGATACCTTTTTCATAGGCTTTTTTGAGTTTGTGCAAGGACACAGGGGCCCCATGATCCCCTATTGCCCAGGGGCCCCATGAGTTGTCAGTCTGCCCCTGCTCCAGACTGAAAAAAAACTGCCATACCCTGTAAGACCACCCCTCGTAGCTCCCCCCATTCTTTCCTTAACTATTTTTACTCCCCCTTATGCTAATGGCACTCTGCCTCTCCCAACCCTCTTTAACCCCTGTTATGCCGGCCCTTCGTTCATGTCTTCTTTCTTCTTACTCCGGGCCTTCCTGTCTCAGGGAACCCATGCTAAAAATGCAGTGGTCAGTGGAAAGACTGTCCCTTACATTGGTGCTCAGTGGGAAGAATGTCCCTAACATTGGGGGTCAGTGGGAAGAATGTCCCTTACATTGGGGGTCAGTGGGAAGAATGTCCCTTACATTGATGGTCAGTGGGAAGAATGTCCCTTACATTGGGGGTCAGTGGGAAGAATGTCCCTTACATTGATGGTCAGTGGGAAGAAATGTCCCTTACATTGGGGGTCAGTGGGAAGAATGTCCCTTACATTGGTGGTCAGTGGAAAGACTGTCCCTTACATTGGGGGTCAGTGGGAAGAATGTCCCTTACATTGGTGCTCAGTGGGAAGAATGTCCCTTACATTGGTGATCAGTGGGAAGAATGTCCCTTACATTGATGGTCAGTGGGAAGAATGTCCCTTACATTGGTGGTCAGTGGGAAGAATGTCCCTTACATTGATGGTCAGTGGGAAGAATGTCCCTTACATTGGGGGTCAGTGGGAAGAATGTCCCTTACATTGATGGTCAGTGGGAAGAATGTCCCTTACATTGGGGGTCAGTGGGAAGAATGTCCCTTACATTGGTGGTCAGTGGGAAGAATGTCCCTTACATTGATGGTCAGTGGGAAGAATGTCCCTTACATTGGGGGTCAGTGGGAAGAATGTCCCTTACATTGGTGGTCAGTGGGAAGAATGTCCCTTACATTGGGGGTCAGTGGGAAGATGTTCCTTACATTGGTGATCAGTGGGAAGAATGTCCCTTACATTGGGGGTCAGTGGGAAGAATGTCCCTTACATTGGGGGTCAGTGGGAAGAATGTCCCTTACATTGGGGGTCAGTGGGAAGAATGTCCCTTACATTGGTGATCAGAGGGAAGAATGTCCCTTACATTGGAGGTCAGTGGGAAGAATGTCCCTTACATTGCGGGTCAGTGGGAAGAATGTCCCTTACATTGGGGGTCAGTGGGAAGAATGTCCCTTACATTGGGGGTCAGTGGGAAGAATGTCCCTTACATTGGGGGTCAGTGAGAAGAATGTCCCTTACATTGGGGGTCAGTGGGAAGAATGTCCCTTACATGGGGGTCAGTGGGAAGAATGTCCCTTACATTGGGGGTCAGTGGGAAGAATGTCCCTTACATTGGTGATCAGTGGGAAGAATGCCCCTTACATTGGGGGTCAGTGGGAAGAATGTCCCTTACATTGGAGGTCAGTGGGAAGAATGTCCCTTACATTGGGGGTCAGTGGGAAGAATGTCCCTTACATTGGGGGTCAGTGGGAAGAATGCCCCTTACATTGGGGGTCAGTGGGAACAGAATGTCCCTTACATTGGTGATCAGTGGGAAGAATGTCCCTTACATTGGTGATCAGTGGGAAGAATGTCCCTTACATTGGAGGTCAGTGGGAAGAATGTCCCTTACATTGGGGGTCAGTGGGAAGAATGTCCCTTACATTGGGGGTCAGTGGGAAGAATGTCCCTTACATTGGTGGTCAGTGGGAAGAATGTCCCTTACATTGGAGGTCAGTGGGAAGAATGCCCCTTACATTGGGGGGTCAGTGGGAAGAATGTCCCTTACATTGGAGGTCAGTGGGAAGAATGTCCCTTACATTGGGGGTCAGTGGGAAGAATGCCCCTTACATTGGGGGGTCAGTGGGAAGAATGTCCCTTACATTGGTGATCAGTGGGAAGAATGTCCCTTACATTGGAGGTCAGTGGAAAGAATGTCCCTTACATTGGAGGTCAGTGGGAAGAATGTCCCTTACATTGGAGGTCAGTGGGAAGAATGTCCCTTACATTGGGGGTCAGTGGGAAGAATGTCCCTTACATTGGGGGGTCAGTGGGAAGAATGTCCCTTACATTGGAGGTCAGTGGGAAGAATGTCCCTTACATTGGGGGTCAGTGGGAAGAATGTCCCTTACATTGGAGGTCAGTGGGAAGAATGTCCCTTACATTGGGGGGTCAGTGGGAAGAATGTCCCTTACATTGGAGGTCAGTGGGAAGAATGTCCCTTACATTGGGGGTCAGTGGGAAGAATGTCCCTTACATTGGAGGTCAGTGGGAAGAATGTCCCTTACATTGGTGGTCAGTGGGAAGAATGTCCCTTTCATTGGTGATCAGTGGGAAGAATGTCCCTTACATTGGTGATGGGTGGAAAGAATGTCCCTTACATTGGGGGTCAGTGGAAAGAATGTCCCTTACATTGGGGGTCAGTGGGAAGAATGTACCTTACATTGGGGGTCAGTGGGAAGAAGGTCCCTTACATTGGGGGTCAGTGGGAAGAATGTCCCTTACATTGGAGGTCAGTGGGAAGAATGTCCCTTACATTGGGGGTCAGTGGGAAGAATGTCCCTACATTGGGGGTCACAGGGAAGATTTCTCCCCTTAAAGATAGCTAAAAAGATCAAATGCTCATTGCTCAAGGAACCCTTAGCAACCTCTGGAGGAACCCTAGACTTCATAGAACCCTGGTTGAGAGACCCTGTCCTTGACCCACTGCACAGCTCCAAACCCGCTCCTGTACCTTGTCTATGAGCTGACAGGGTGCCAACTCAAGAAAACTCATCTTCGCTCATTGTCAGGGAATATATGTGAGTGAGAGCCGCACTCCAATCACTGCTTTTCTGGATTCTTTTATTTGAACATCCACAAAATAGCGACAACCATGATGTCTGCACCCAAAAAACACATTATGAACGCGTTTCACCAAAAATGGCTTGATCACGAGGACAGGAGGTGAAAAATATATATACATGTATCTTGTGTAGGACAGGTGTAGGACAGGTGGACCTGTAACCAGTGCAGAGAGGCTGCAGCAACCCTTGCAGTGAGCTATGAGTTGGGTATTTAACAAGCTTTTTTTAATTTTTTGTGGTCTTTATGGGGCTAAAACATTTTATATTCTTATAAACCGCATTCTCCGTAACATGTTTCACCATAAATGTCTCGATCACAAGGGTAGGGGGTGGTTCAGAGAGAGGTGAGAGATATATATACATGCTACTTCATTAGGGCAGATGGACCTGTGGTGGGTGTTGAGGGGCTGCGGCAACCCTTGCAGTGAGTTATAAGTTGAGTTTTTAATCAGCATTTTTTTGATCTTTCACTATAATTTATGGGGCTTTAACATGCTATAAACTGCATTCTCTTTAACGCGTTTCACCAAAAAAATGGCTTGATTACAAGGATGGGGGGAGGTTCAGAGAGGTAAAATCTAGGCTGCAGCAATCCTTGCAGTGAGTTTTAAATTTCCCAGAGTTGTGTTTTTAACGAGCATTTTTTGGGGGGTCTTTAACTGCCCTCTGTCTTGTTTCTCTTGAACCTTGAATCTTTTGCTCCTCCCATGAACTATTGCACTTCCTGTCTGCCAGATTATTGTGCTCTCTCCAGCCAATATCTCACTCTTGACGCTTCTGCTGTTGTCCATATCTTGGCTACTGTCCATTCTGACCTTTTTGGCTTGTTTCTCGACTACGCTTCCGCTTGAGCCCAACCTGCAACTACTTGTTACCAAACTTTGGCTTGTTTTTTGACTACGCTTTTGCTTGATCCCAACCTGCTACTGGACCTTGCTTACCTCCTGGTGGGGCAATCCTGACGACAGCAGACTGGCACTAGCGTACCGCAAAACTCATCTCTATCATCAGGACCTCTGGTGAATACCAGTTTGTGCTTAGACCCCCGCACCTCGAGTGAGCCCATGTCATCCACCAGGGTGACCCTGTTGTATACCTATCCTTCTGGTTGGTGGGAACCTCTCTACTGCTATAGCTACTGGACCTTGACCATGACATTTACTTTATATAGATCAGTTTCTCGACCAGAGTTCCGTGTAACCCTGGTGTTTCTCCACAGGTTGGCAGGGGTTCCTTGAGCAATGAAGACTTTCTACCTTCCAGTAACCACTGATATCAATGATCTTAATAGTTTTGTGTAAGGGGGATGGTCTCCACTGGTCAAAAATGTAAGAGTTGCCTTCTCCCACTGATCGTTAATATAAGGAGCTCTTATCCCATTGGCCACCACTGTATGGGATCACTATACCAATTACCACTATGAGAAGGCAGTTTTCCACTGGTCAACAATGTAGGAGTGTCCTTCTCCCACTGACCATTAATATAAGGAGATCTTATCCCAATAGCCACCATTGACCACCAATCTATGGGATCACTCCACCAACTTCCACTATGAGAAGGCAGTTTTCCATTGGTCAACAATGTAGGAGTGTCCTTCTCCCACTGATCGTTAATATAAGGCGATCTTATCCTATTGGCCACCATTGACCACCAATCTATGGGATCACTCCACCAACTTCCACTATGAGAAGGCAGTTTTCCACTGGTCAACAATGTAGGAGTGTCCTTCTCCCACTGATCGTTAATATAAGGCGATCTTATCCTATTGGCCACCAATCTATGGGATCACTACACCAACTACCACTATGAGAAGGCAGTTTTCTACTGGTCAACAATGTTGGAGTGTCCTTCTCCCATTGAATCGTTAATATAAGGAGATCTTACCCTTTTCCTATTGGCCACCAATCTATGGGATCACTACACCAACTACCACTATGAGAAGACAGTTTTCTACTGACTACCTATGTAAGGGACCCTACAATTTTCATTGTTGGTGTTTCTTTCCAGGCCATTATTATTATTTGTTCCATTTCATGATTGTTACTCAAACAATTTTTTGATATAGAGCGGGAGAGTGTTATAAACTGCTGTGGGTGTCAAATATGCTAGATATACTACATTCTTTATTCTTTTTGGTGTTATTATATTTACAACCTACTGACCAGTCAAATGTGCCATGAGCTTGTAGGCAGATGTAGTTTAGCCTCCCTACAGAGAGATGCGCTGTTCGGGGACCGTCACGCAGGGGGCGTGGAGGGCAAGGGGGAACCCATGTTCCTCCGAGGCCTCTGTCGGTGTCATCAGGGGAGCAGCTCTCTGATTGAACTCTGCTGTCCTAAATGATCTGGCAGCCATCTTTGATGTGGGCAGCACTTATAGGAAGTACTGTCCTCTTTGGGTTGGCATGCATTCTGCTTAATGGCTCTGTCAGGGACAGATCTCCTGCTGGTTAGGGACAGTTGGATTAGCACAGGGTCAGGTTCCTGTGGAGGAGGGACATGGGCCACTGAGCCTTAGCCTTCCAGATTAAGGGGCTCCAGTTGCTGGTCTGCCTTCCAGCTGCCTCTCTTGTCAGATGCAGGGGCGGACTGACAACTCATGGGGCCCCTGGGCAATAGGGGATCATGGAGCCCCTGTGTCCTTGCCCACACTCAAAGCACACCCAAAAAAGCCTATGAAAGGTAACAGGGGCACTTCATGGGGCCCCCTACTGACTCCGGGCCCTCAGGCAGTGCCCAAATGGTCAGCCCGCCCCTGGTCAGATGGTGTCAGGTGTCTACAGTGTACACCATACTCCTACCGAGTTGGCCGTGTCTACCGAGTTTGCTGTTCTTCGACATTACCATGTTAATATACTTTGCTGCATCGACCATTCTCCATGTGAGTTGCCCTGCGGGCAATGAATCTGGGCCCCACTTACAAGCTGGAGAGGTAATAATTTAGCAGGTATTCCCCGAGATATGAAAATTGTTTCAAGGGTTCCTCTGTGTAACGGAACCAGACCCCGACTGCACTGGGTATTTCCGTTAGATTTCCGCTTCCGAACACAGATCCCGGACACCACTCTTGAACGAAACCAGGAAATAGACTGATTTATTTTAGACACAAGATATAAACATTCAAGGGAACAACCCCCCCTCCCTCCATAAGGACACAGGGCGGGGCAAACCAAATCTAGCAACCAGAGACACATCAGCAGACACCCCCCCACCAAGCCAATACACAAACACATACATCCCATAATAGTTTGCTCCCAAGCAAGCCACGCAATAGAACAATGGGATGCACCACATGACACCAAACAATCCACAACCCCCCACCCCAATATTAGGACAGATCACCCTGCACCCCTAACAGGCACAGGGTGACTTACACATAAGAGGGATGTAACAGAACCGGACCCCGACTGCACTCGGGTATTTCCGTTAGACTCCCGCTTCCCTGTCCGAACACAGATCCCCGGACACCACCACTGACCATACAAGACGAAACAGCACCAGACTCGTCTTAAAACAGGAAGTGGACTGCTTTATTTTACATAGATACAAGATATATACACAGGGTGGGGAAATACACCCAGTAACAGGAAACACATCAGCAGGCTGTCCCATCAGGGGGAAGGGCTGATGGAAACACCCCCCACCAAGCCACTACAAACACATACATCCCATAATAGTTGCTCCCAAGCAAGCCACACAATAGAACAATGGGGTGGCAGTGAACAATGGACAACCCCCACCTATATATATGTCTACACAATATTAGGACAGATCACCCTGTACCCCTAACAGGCACAGGGTGACTTACACATAATAGGGATATGGGGAGCTGAGACAGGGGTCTCCCCACCTCTCCAAAGGGTGCTGTGTTCCATGGCCCCCCACCCAAAGTCACTCCTGTTACAAGGGATATGGGGAGCTGAGACAGGGGTCTCCCCACCCCTCCAAAGTGAGCTGTGTTCCATGGGCCCCCCACCCAAAGTGAGCTGCGTTCCATGGGCCCTCCACCCAAAGTGAGCTGTGTTCCATGGGCCCCCAACTCAAAGTGAGCTGTGTTCCATGGGCCCCCCACCCAAAGTGAGCTGTGTTCCATGGGTCCCCCACCCAAAGTGAGCTGTGTTCCATGGGCCCCCCACCCAAAGTGAGCTGTGTTCCATGGGCCCCCCACCCAAAGTAAGCTGTGTTCCATGGGCCTCCCACCCAAAGTAAGCTGTGTTCCATGGGCCCCCCACCCAAAGTGAGCTGTGTTTTTATAGGCCCCCCACCCAAAGTAAGCTGTGTTCCATGGGCCCCCCACCCAAAGTGAGCTGTGTTTTTATAGGCCCCCCACCCAAAGTAAGCTGTGTTCCATGGGCCCCCCACCCAAAGTAAGCTGTGTTCCATGGGCCTCCCCACCCAAAGTAAGCTGTGTTCCATGGGCCCCCCACCCAAAGTGAGCTGTGTTTTTATAGGCCCCCCACCCAAAGTAAGCTGTGTTCCATGGGCCCCCCACCCAAAGTAAGCTGTGTTCCATGGGCCTCCCACCCAAAGTGAGCTGTGTTTGTATGGGCCCCCCACCCAAAGTGAGCTGTGTTTTTATAGGCCCCCCACCCAAAGTGAGCTGTGTTTTTATGGGCCCCCCACTCAAAGTAAGCTGTGTTCCTTGGGCCCCCCACCCAAAGTGAGCTGTGTTCCATGGGCCCCCCCCACCCAAAGTAAGCTGTGTTCCATGGGCCCCCCACCCAAAGTGAGCTGTGTTCCATGGGCCCCCCACCCAAAGTGAGCTGTGTTCCATGGGCCCCCCACCCAAAGTGAGCTGTGTTCCATGGGCCCCCCACCCAAAGTGAGCTGTGTTTTTATAGGCCCCCCACCCAAAGTGAGCTGTGTTTTTATGGGCCCCCCACTCAAAGTAAGCTGTGTTCCTTGGGCCCCCCACCCAAAGTGAGCTGTGTTCCATGGGCCCCCCACCCAAAGTAAGCTGTGTTCCATGGGCCCCCCACCCAAAGTGAGCTGTGTTCCATGGGCCCCCCACCCAAAGTGAGCTGTGTTCCATGGGCCCCCCACCCAAAGTGAGCTGTGTTCCATGGGCCCCCCACCCAAAGTCAGCTGTGTTCCATGGGCCCCCCCACCCAAAGTCAGCTGTGTTCCATGGGCCCCCCCACCCAAAGTGAGCTGTGTTCCATTAGCCCCCCACCTAAAGTGAGCTATGTTCCATGGGCCCCCCACCCAAAGTGAGCTGTGTTCCATGGGCCCTCCACCCAAAGTGAGCTGTGTTCCATGGGCCCCCCCACCTAAAGTGAGCTGTGTTCCATGGGCCCCCCACCCAAAGTAAGCTGTGTTCCATGGGCCCCCCACCAAAGTGAGCTATGTTCCATGGGCCCCCCACCTAAAGTAAGCTGTGTTCCATGGGCCCCCCACCCAAAGTTACCCCCGTCACACCCCGTATTAAAAGGGTTGAGGAAGGCTGATATAGACCGCGTGATGTTAGGCAGCACATCTGGATGCAGAAGCCGTCATCTCAGCACATCTGGATGCAGAAGCCATCATCTCAGCACATCTGGATGCAGAAGCCGTCATCTCAGCACATCTGGATGCGGCAGCCATCATCTCAGCACATCTGGATGCAGCAGCCGTCATCTCAGCACATCTGGATGCGGCAGCCATCATCTCAGCACATCTGGATGCGGCAGCCGTCATCTCAGCACATCTGGATGCGGCAGCCGTCATCTCAGCACATCTGGATGCAGAAGCCGTCATCTCAGCACATCTGGATGCGGCAGCCATCATCTCAGCACATCTGGATGCGGCAGCCGTCGTCTCAGCACATCTGGATGCGGCAGCCGTCATCTCAGCACATCTGGATGCGGAAGCCGTCATCTCAGCACATCTGGATGCAGAAGCCGTCATCTCAGCACATCTGGATGCGGCAGCCATCATCTCAGCACATCTGGATGCGGCAGCCGTCATCTCAGCACATCTGGATGCGGCAGCCGTCATCTCAGCACATCTGGATGCGGCAGCCATCATCTCAGCACATCTGGATGCAGAAGCCGTCATCTCAGCACATCTGGATGCGGCAGCCGTCATCTCAGCACATCTGGATGCAGCAGCCATCATCTCAGCACATCTGGATGCGGCAGCCGTCATCTCAGCACATCTGGATGCGGCAGCCATCATCTCAGCACATCTGGATGCGGCAGCCATCATCTCAGCACATCTGGATGCGGCAGCCATCATCTCAGCACATCTGGATGCGGCAGCCGTCATCTCAGCACATCTGGATGCAGAAGCCGTCATCTCAGCACATCTGGATGCGGCAGCCGTCATCTCAGCACATCTGGATGCAGAAGCCGTCATCTCAGCACATCTGGATGCAGAAGCCGTCATCTCAGCACATCTGGATGCGGCGTCATCTCAGCACATCTGGATGCAGAAGCCATCATCTCAGCACATCTGGATGCGGCAGCCATCATCTCAGCACATCTGGATGCGGCAGCCGTCATCTCAGCACATCTGGATGCAGAAGCCGTCATCTCAGGCCTGTGGATACCCAGATAAATACAAGGTTGACATGAAAAATGGAGACTGAGATTCCCTTTAACTCCCTTCTATACGATCCTATAAAACTCCCTAAGCAGTTAATATATGACACTCCTCATACCAGAGCCTCCTCCGACCTGATTCACCGCAAGATAAATGCGTCACCGGCAAAAAAACATCAATATTAATTCTTCATGCGGACATCAATCTGTGCGCTCGCACTTCAGCCCCTGCACTCTATAAATCATCCGTCGTAGTAATATACATCTCATAATGATGCGATAAATGTATTTGTGACTGTAAGGTAAAGAGCGCGCCACGGCGAATCCACATCCACCCAACTGTCACAGTGAATGAAGCCTCCTCCGAAATATCGGAAGGCTATGGATTCTTCCACATAAATCGCAACCTCTGGTGTAGCGCCAATCAATACGGCGTGTGTGTGTATCATCTGATCCCGGTGAGATTGTTAACAAAGAACCCCGAGATGGAAGGCGACATCGTCATTTACAAAGAGGAGCCGCTCACCTCCAGAAATGGCTCCACAATGGCGGTCATAGCAAACTAGACCTTCCCCAAAACTCCCGCCGTGTCTTTGGCCATTGGGACGTCACCGATCATACTTCTATGTTTTGGTCGATCTCTACATGCTGGGTTTTTAATGTTTAATGATCATCATTAGAAGACTAAAGAAGAAATCTCATTACTATTTTTTTTCTTCACTGTTTTGCCCCCCATAGGAGAAGGTCTGTGGTACCTTGTTCCATGTTTCTGGGTGCTTCCCGAACCTACCTATGAGGTCAGACTGGGTGCTCCCCCAACACTTTTCTGAGATGAGAGGAGACAGGAGCAATGCAGAGAGGGACAAGGGGAAGAGACGCCCCCTCTCTCTCTGCATTCCCCTTGCTGCTGCTTGTCTCTGGAAACTGCTGACACGCCCCCCTCTCCCTCTGCATTCCTCTTGTCCCTGCTTGTCTCTGGAAACTGCTGACATGCCCACTCTCCCTCTGCATTCCTCTTGTCGTTGCTTGTCTCTGGAAACTGCTGACATGCCCACTCTCCCTCTGCATTCCTCTTGTCGCTGCTTGTCTCTGGAAACTGCTGACACACCCCCTCTCCCTCTGCATTCCTCTTGTTGCTGCTTGTCTCTGGAAACTGCTGACATGCCCACTCTCCCTCTGCATTCCTCTTGCCACTGCTTGTCTCTAGAAACTGCTGACATGCCCCTCTCTCTCTGCATTCCCTTTGCTGTTGCATGTCTCTGGAAACTGCTGACACGCCCCTTCTCCCTCTGCATTCCTCTTGTCACTGCTTGTCTCTGGAAACTGCTGACACGCCCCCTCTCCCTCTGCATTCCTTTTGCAGCTGCTTGTCTCTGGAAGCTGCTGACACGCCCCCTCTTTATCTGCATTCCTCTTGCAGCTGCTTGTCACTGGAAACTGCTGACACGCCCCCTCTTTATCTGCATTCCTCTTGCCGCTGCTTGTCTCTGGAAACTGCTGACACGCCCCCTCTCTATCTGCATTCCTCCTGCTGCTGATTGTCTCTGGAAACTGACACGTCCCCTCTTTATCTGCTTCCTCTTGCCCCTGCTTGTCTCTGGAAACTGCTGTGACGCTCCCTCTCTATCTGCATTCCTTTTGCTGCTGATTGTCTCTGGAAACTGCTGACATGCCCCCTCTCTATCTATCTGCATTCCTCTCTGCATTCCTCCCCTGCTTGTCTCTGGAAACTGCTGTGACATGCCCCTCTCTATCTGCATTCCTTTTGCCGCTGCTTTTCTCTGGAAACTGCTGACATGCCCCCTCTCTATCTGCATTCCTCTTGCCACTGCTTGTCTCTGGAAACTGCTGACACGCCCCCTTTCTATCTGCATTCCTCTTGCCGCTGCTTGTCTCTGGAAACTGCTGACACGCCCCCTCTCTATCTGAATTCCTCCTACTGCTGCTTGTCTCTGGAAACTGCTGACACGCCCCCTCTGCCTCTGCATTCCTCTTGCCGTTGCTTCTCTCTGGAAACTGCTTTAGCCAAAATAAGCTGCTGTTATAAGAAGTATGAAGAGGTTGTCTTCTAACTACGTTGTCAGACTAGGCGGCTCCCCCCACCTCCTTCCCCAACCTCCGCCGTCTGACAACATAGCTAGGATGGCTCCTCCCCTGTACTGGACTGGATTACTCTGCTTTTGCTGCACACTGTGAGCTCTCACAATGTTCATTAGAAACTGCAGCAAGTCAGACAGAGCTCCGCCTCATTTCCTGGCTGGAGGACATCTAGTATCATCTAGCTCCTTACTCCCCAGCCTGATTGTCCTTGGCCCCACCCCTTTTAGGGATTTCAGTTCTTGCAGTCATGGAAGCTCAGCATCACATGTAGGCGTTACCAATGGAAATACAGCCTGCCTAGGAACACCCACATCTCCAGACTGACACCCACCCATCAAGATATTCAATTATTTGCATAACCCTTCCAAGAGGCAGCCCACCAGGACTGAGGATTACAGAGGCGGGGTGCTGTGATATGTTCTCAGGAAGCTATGTACAGTACTCGTCCACCAGCCATGATCTGCCTGCATTGCATAGAGAAGCACAGACACCCAGTGATGACATCTCTGCTTCTATAATAATGTAAAATAAGAAAACGGAAAGTTGTTGATGGGGGGAGGGGATGGGGGGGGGGGGAACCAAGAACCACGGGAGGAACAATAGAAGAAGATTAAACTTTACCTATTAGAAGTGTTACATTGACATTAAACCGCTAAATAGTTGCATCTGTTATTTCCGAAAGTCAGTTCAAAGGAAACATGGAGGTGACCAATCAGGGTTTGTACATTAATTCTTCATGATTTGTAGACGTGGGGGAGGGGGGCCTTCTGTTTCTGATTTCTGCATCACTAATCGTTCCATCTTCCATTGTAAGCTTGATTCCTATTGGTGGTTGTAAGAAACTTTGTATTGTTTATATTACACAGAAGTTTTTGAAAGACAACAGGGAGCCTGCAGGGGGTGTGTTTGTGAATTCCTCTCTGGCATTACACAGGGGTCCCCAAGACTCTGGATTGATTGCACTATATTGTGAAAGACCCCCCCTCCCAACATGTGATTCAGGTGTTCCAATCCCCTCCCAATCATGTGGGTGTTCCAATCCCCTCCCAATGTGATTCAGGTGTTCCAATCCCCTCCCAATCATGTGATTCAGGTGTTCAATCCCCTCCCAATCATGTGATTCAGGTGTTCCAATCCCCCTCCCAATCATGTGAGACAGGTGTTCCAATCCCAAGATCATGTGATTCCAGTGTTCCAATCCCCTCCATATCATGTGATTCAGGTGTTCCAATCCCCTCCATACATGTATTCAGGTGTTGTCCCAAATGTGTATTGTCCCTCCCCTCCCAATCATGTGATTCAGGTGCCCCAATCCCCTCCCAATCATGTGATTCAGGTGTCCCAATCCCCTCCATATCATGTGATTCAGGTGTTCCAATCCCCTCCCAATCATGTGATTCAGGTGTTCCAATCCCCTCCATATCATGTGATTCAGGTGTCCCAATCCCCTCCATATCATGTGATTCAGGTGTTCCAATCCCCTCCATGGACACAGGTGTATACAATCAAGCCCCTAGGCATGCAGACGGCTTCTACAAACATTGGTGAAAGAATGGGTCGCTCTCAGGAGCTCAGTGACTCCAAGCGTGGTCCCGTGATAGGTGGCCACCTGGGCAATAAGTCCATCCGTGACATTTCCTGGCTACTAAATATTCCACGCTCAACTGTTAGTGGGATTATAACAAAGTGGGAGCAACTGGGAACAACAGCCACTCAGCCACCAAGTGGTAGGCCACGTCATATGACAGGGCGGGGTCAGCGCATGCTGAAGCACACAGTGCGCAGAAGTCGCCAACTGTCTGCAGAGTCAATAGCTAAAGACATCCAAACTTGGTGTGGCCTTCAGATGAGCCCAACAACAGTGCGTAGAGAGCTTCATGGAATGGGTTTCCATGGCCGAGCAGCTGCATCCAAGCCTTCCATCACCAAGTGCAATGCAAAGCGTCGGATGCCGTGGTGTAAAGCATGCCGCCACTGGGCTCTAGAGCAGTGAAGACGTGTTCTCTGGAGGGACCAATCACGCTTCTCTGGCAATCCGATGGACGTGTCTGGGTTTGGCGATGGCCAGGAGAACGGTACTTGCCTGACTGCATTGTGCCAAGTGTAAAGTTTGGTGGAGGGGGGATTATGGTGCGGGGGTGTTTTTCAGGGGTTGGGCTTGGCCCCCTAGTTCCAGTGAAGGGAACTCTTAAGGTGACATTCTGGACAATTTCATGCTCCCAACTTTGTGGGAGGAGTTTGAGGATGTCCCCTTCCTGTTCCAACATGACTGCCCCCCCAGTGCACAAAGCAAGGTCCATAAAGACATGGAGGAGCCAGTTTGGGGTGGAGGAACTTGACTGTCCTGCACAGAGTCCTGACCTCAACCCCATAGAACACCTTTGCGATGAATTAGGGCGGAGACTGCGAGCCAGTCCTCCTCCCCCGACATCAGTGCCTGACCTGACAAATGTGCTTCTGGAAGAATGGTCCGACCTTCCCATAGACACCCTCCTAAACCTTGTGGACGGCCTTCCCAGAAGAGTTGAAGCTGTTATAGCTGCAAAGGGCGGGGCCAACTCAATATTGAACCCTACGGACTAAGACTGGGGGGGCCATTAAAGGTCATGTGTGTGGAAAGGGCGGGGCCAACTCAATATTGACCCCTACGGACTAAGACTGGGGGGTCATTAAAGGTCATGTGTGTGGAAAGGGCGGGGCCAACTCAATATTGAACCCTACGGACTAAGACTGGGGGGCCATTAAAGGTCATGTGTGTGGAAAGGGCGGGGCCAACTCAATATTGAACCCTACGGCCCAATTCTGGGGGCAATATAGTGTATATGGTATAGGATACATTTCAGAGAAGTAGGCAGTCAGCATTTGGTCTTCTGCTACAGGGTTGACCCAGACCAGCCCAAGATATACAGCAATGAAGTCTGAGGTTGCAGCTTTTAAAGTTTCTTTCAGTTATAGTTCAAATAGTGTAGAACTTCAGGAAAAATACTTTATCATTTTGGATAGACTAACGGAGGGTTAGACTCCTTTTTTACAGGAAGGGTCTGATCAGGTCTAGCTGCAAAGCATCCTTCTGGAAGAATGGTCCAACCTTCCCATAGACACCCTCCTAAACCTTGTGGACGGCCTTCCCAGAAGAGTTGAAGCTGTTATAGCTGCAGAGGGCGGGGCCAACTCAATATTGAACCCTACGGACTAAGACTGGGAGGCTATTAAAGGTCATGTGTGTGGAAAGGGCAGGGCCAACTCAATATGGAACCCTACGGACTAAGACTGGGGCCCATTAAAGGTCATGTGCGTGTAAAGGGTGGGGCCAACTCAATATTGAACCCTACGGACTAAGACTGGGGCCCATTAAAGGTCATGTGCGTAAAAAGGGCAGGGCCAACTCAATATTGAACCCTACGGACTAAGACTGGGGCCCATTAAAGGTCATGTGCATGGAAAGGGCGGGGCCATCTCAATATTGAGCCCTACGGACTAAGACTGGGGCCCATTAAAGGTCATGTGCGTGGAAAGGGCGGGGCCAACTCAATATTGAACCCTACGGACTAAGACTGGGGCCCATTAAAGGTCATGTGCATGGAAAGGGCGGGGCCAACTCATTATTGGCCACTGGGACTCAATATTGGACCCTATGGACTAAGACTGGAGGGCTGAAGGGAAGGGCGGGGCCAACTCAATATTGAACCCTACGGACTAAGACGAGGGGGCCATTAAATTTTATGTGTGTGGAAAGGCCGGCGGCCCAATACTTTTGGCAATATATTGTATGTGGTACTGGGGTGGACTGAAGCCTGGATGAAGTCCTCAACAGTCTGGGCTTTCTATTGGCTCGTTCTCCAGAATGCACTAATAAAACGTGAACACACTCATGGTTAGGACTGTCCACATTCATCAGATCAAAATAAATCTATCAGATAATATTCATAGATATGCCAAAAAAAAAACCTATAAAAGGATAACACATTCCTTCAAGAAGGATCGACTCTTACTATAAGACGAATAAATATTAAGTATCTAAACCCTAATAAATAATTCAGCCTAAATAAAAGTGCGGGGGAGGAGGGCCTGTCAGCTCCGGCTTCCTGCTGCCACTTTCATTATAACTGGACAAGACTTTTTATTGATCATTTCAAGTCAATGGCGGAGAGCGTTTCGCGCCTCCTTCCGAGGCCTAGCCTCCTAAAAACACAAGCGGGTGTAATTAAATGTAAGACGGCAGAATGAGAGGGAGGGGCGGGGAGGAGAGGCTGAGATCGATACAGTTAGCATGGCTAGGTGGAGATGGAGAGAAATCTCCCGTCAAACTCATGAGCGCGGTCTGGCATTGGGTTCAGGCTGCCATGTTGTGGATTAACAGAAGATCAGAACAACCACCACAAGGCAGCTGGATAAATGCTACGATGTACAGTGCTCAGCATACATGAGGCCACCCCAACCAGGGGCGCACTGACCATTTGGAACTCGGGCACTGTACAGTACATGGGTAATAAATGGGCGGTCATTACAGTTCCCTGGTAATAAATGGGCAGTCATTGCAAGAAATAGGCAACACATGGGCAGTTATTAAAATACACGGGCAACAAATTGGCAGGCATTGCAGTACATGGGCAACAAATGGGAAGTCATTACATAACGTGGGCAACAAATGGTCAGTCATTAAAGTACATGGACAACAAATGGACAGCCATTACAGTAAATGGGCAACAAATGGGAAGTCATCACAGTACGTGGGCAACAAATGGGAAGTCATCAAATGGGCAGCCATTACAGTAAATGGGCAAGTTATTGAATAGCTACAACTGAATAGCTTGTCATGGCAAAATTAGGGTCAAGGTTATAATAGGGGTGTATACTATGTATGCAATGAATGAGCCACCATTACAGTACATGGGCAATAAATGGGTGAACATTACAGTTCCTTGGCATTAAATGGGCGGTCATTAGAAGAAATAGGCAACATATGGACAGTCATTAAAATACATGGGCAACAAATGGGCAGTCATTAAAGTACATGGGCAATATATGGGCAGTCATTGCAGGACATAGGCAACAAATGGGTAGTCATTAAAATACATAGGCAACAAATGGGTAGCCATCAGAGTAAATGAGCAACAAATGGGAAGTCATCACAGTACGTGGGCAACAAATGGGCAGCCGTTACAGTAACTGGGCAATCTATCAAGTTGAATAGCTACAAGTGAATAGCTTGTTGTGGCAAAATTAGGGTCAAGGTGATAATAGTGGTGCATACCATGTACACAAGCCATGAGCCATCATTACAGTACATGGGCAATAAATTGGCGGTCAATACAGTTCCCTGTCAATAAATGGGTATTCATTACAAGAAATAGGCAACACATGGGCAATTATTAAAATATATGGGCAACAAATGGGCAGGCATTGCAGTACATGGGCAACAAATGGGCATGCATTGCAGTACATGGGCAACAAATGGTAAGTCATTACAGTATGTGGGCAACAAATGGAGAGACATTACAGTAATTGGGCAACAAATGGGAAGTCATCACAGTAAGTGGGCAACAAATGGGCAGCCATTACAGTAAATGGGCAATCTATCAAGTTGAATAGCTACCATTGAATAGCTTGGCAAAATTAGGGTCAAGGTGATAATAGTGGTGCATACCATGTACACAACAAACGAGCCATCATTACAGCACATGGGCAACAAATGGGCAGTCCTTAAAGTACATGGGCATTAAATGGGCAGTCATCACAGTACATGGCTAACAATTGGGTAGTCATCACAGTACATGGGCAACAAATCGACAATGTTGCGAAGTCCACAAACTTTTGTTGTAACCGCGTTTCAGTCACCACAGGAAGAATGTCCTTGGAAATCATTCCACCACCTTTAGCCAGATAAATTATCCACAGCTCTGCGTGTGTTCTGAGCTCCACATCACACCACGGGATTCAAGTATGGACTTCCACCAGTTAATGGACTTTCTCCTCCTCTCAAAAGGACAGTCTGGGCAGCCACTAATCAGACAGCTAGTCAGGGTTAGGATTCTTTGGACTTTGCTTGAATTTTAATATGTTACAGAGCCTTGAAAAAATATTTCTACCCCTTGAAATTCCCACATTTTGTCATGTTATAACCAAAAACGTAAATGTATTTTATTGGGATTTTATGTGATAGTCAGTACTTTGTAGGACCCCCTTTGGCTGCCATTCCAGCTGCAAGTCTTTTTGGGGATGTCTCTTTGCACATCTAGAGAGGGACATTTCTGCCCCCTTCTTCTTTGCAGAATCCCTCAAGCTGTCAGATTGGATGGAGAGCGTCTGGGAACACCAATTTTCAGGTCTGGCCACAGATTCTCCATTGGATTTGGGTCTGGACTGTGACTGGGCCATTCTAACACATGAAGATGCTTTGATCTGAACCATTCCATTGTAGCTCTGGCTGGATGTTTCGGGTCGTTGTCCTGCTGGAAGGGGAACCTCCGCCCCGGTCTCAGGTCTTCTCCAGATTCTAACAGGTTTATTCTAAGATTGCCCTGTATTTGGCTCCATCCATCTTCCCATCAACTCTGACCAGCTTCCCTGTCCCTGCTGAATAAAAGCATCCCCACCACATGATGCTGCCACCACCATGTTTCACAGTGGGAATGGTGTGCTCAGGGGGATGTGCAGTGTTAGTTTTCCGCCACACATTTTAGGCCGTATAGTCCTATGTTGGTCTCCTCTGACCAGAGCCCCTTCTTCCACGTTTGCTGTCCCCCCCTCCTCCCCACATGGCTTCTCACAAACTGCAAATGGGATTTCTTATGGCTTTCCTCCAACAATGGCTTCTTCTTGTCACTCTTCCATAAAGGCCAGATTTGTGGAGTGACGACTAATAGCTGTCTTGAGGACAGATTCTCCCCCCTGAGCTGTGATCTCTGCAGCTCCTCCACAGTTCCCATGGGCCTCTTGGCTGCTTCTCTGATGAATGCTCTCCTTGCCCAGCCGGTCAGTTTAGGTGGACGGCCATGTCTTGGTAGGTTGGCAGTTTCCCTTTCCCATTCGGATGATGGATTGAACACAGCGCTCCGTGAGATGGGCAAAGCTTGGGAGATTTTTTTTTTTTAACCTAACCCTGCTTTACACTTCTCCACAACTTTATCCCTGACCTGCATGGTGTGTTCCTTGGCCTTCACGATGCTGATTGGTCAATAATGTTCTCTAACAAATCTCTGAGGGCTTCACAGAACAGTATTTATACGGAGATCACATGACACACAGGGGGACTCTATTTACTAATTAGGTGACTTCTAAAGGCAATTGGTTCCACTAGATTTTAGTTAGGGGTATCAGAGTGAAGGGGGCTGAATACAAATGCACACCACACTTTTCACAGATTTATTGGTTACAAATGTTGGAAACCATTTCTCATGTGTTGGTCTATCACATCTAATCCCAATAAAATACATTGACGGTTCTAGTTGTCACATGACAAAGTGTGGAACATTTCAAGAGGGGGGGGGTAAATTTTTTTCAAGGCACTGTACTCTGCAAGACTTTCAGTAAAGCTTATTAACCATGCTGAGCCTGGACTGAAGTTACTAAAGGGGTACATGAGTGTCACATGGCCAGGGGAAGACTGACCATTCGGGCACTCAGGCACTGTCCAAGGGCCTGGGGTCAGTAGGGGGCCCTATGAGGTGCCCCTGGTACCTTTCATAGGCATGCTGAGCCTGGACTGAAGTTACTAAAGGGGTACATGAGTGCACATGGCCAGGGGAAGACTGACCATTCGGGCACTCAGGCACTGTCCAAGGGCCTGGGGTCAGTAGGGGGCCCTATGAGGTGCCCCTGGTACCTTTCATAGGCTTTTTTGGGTGTGGTTTGAGTGTGGGCGAGGACACAGAGGTCCCATGATCCCCTATTGCCCGGGGGCTGTGATTGGCAGTGAGTGATCGGTACTGAAAGGAAGGGGCCGGTAAATGTGACATATTTGCTGGACCCTTCCCCCCACTCTCCATCCAGGGGTGTATTTACCACAAGGCATTTGCCTAGGGCGGCATTTTTCAGGGGGCAGCACCGCCCCCTGGAAGAAGGAGCAGAGGAAGGGACACACGCAGTTTGGGGACCTGGGATCTGAGAGAGGCTGCGGGCTGCTTGACTCTCGTTCCCGGGGATTCCCAGAGCTGTGAAGGTGGGTGTCTTTCTCTCTCTTGCTGAAAGGGGAGTGGCCGGTGTATGGGGGCAAGGGTAGTGGAAGGTTTTCTCGGGGGGGGGGGCAGGGGTGTTGTTGGTCAATGAGGCTCTCTCCGGGAGGGGGGGGGGTAAATGTTGTGTTGCCTGGGGCAGCACAAATCCTAAATACACGACTGGCTCCACCCTGAAGGATCCTGTTGTGTGATTGCAGCTGCCGGTGGGAAGGAGAGGAGGGACGCCGGCAGCACTGCGGGGGAGGGAGGCCTGGGCAGCAGGGGGAGATGTATGGTGCACAGGGAGGGCGATGGGTGTGGCAGGGGGGTAATTACTTGATTGGATCCCCTGCAGCTGAAAGCCAGCGGGAGGGAGAGGAGAAGAAACCAGCTTTCAGCTGCTGCGGGGGATTGGTTCCAGTAATTGCCCCCTCCACCGTGCTGATCTTGCCTACATCTGATTCACCCAGCTGCCTGGACCCTGTGCTGAAGGACTGGCGGTACCCCCTTATCCGCATCCCTGTACCCAGGGGTGGACTGACTATTTAGCCACTCGGACACTGCCCAAGGGCCCGGGGTCAATAGGGGGCACCATGAGATGCCCCTGGTACCTTTCTTTGGGCTTTTTTGGGTGTGGGTTGAGTGTGGGCAACGACACGGGCCCCATAATTTCCTATTGCTCGGGGGCCCCATGAGTTGTCAGTCCGCCCCCAATGCGCTGGCACAGTAGGCCCTGCCCACACTGCCTGGTGTATCCCAAGAACCTGGTGGGCTCACAGTCACGAGGAACACTGGCCACCACACCAGCCTATTCATTGGTTGGCCATACTGGCCAGACGGACTGATGTCTAAAGGCGGTATGTCAATGCATAAAGTGGTGCTTGAAACAGAACCTAGGGCAAGTGCAGCGCGATGACGTCACCTTCAAAGGACCACATCTACTTGTCAAGTGTACCCGTGGGTGTTGTAATATAGAAAATGAATAGCAGCTGTTGAGAAACATAAGTGGATTGTTTTATATACAATGTATCTTTTATTTACCAGATGACTCTATAGGGTTCTTATTGGAGGTTTCACCAGAAAACAATTATGAGATTCTATTCAAACCAATGCGAGGGGAAAACGGTCCTGGATGGTGGATAATTCCTGTAATAGAGGATGGGGGGGGGGGGGGGGGGAAGTGGGCTCTGCTAAAAGCCAGGACCAGAGGAGACACTTGTGTAGTTGAGTCACCTTTCTGTATGGTGGAGATACTACAGAGGGCGAGCGCTTGTCCACTTTGAGGTTATTACCATCGATGAGATATCTGAGTCACAAATGGACAATCGCGGCATTCCGCCATCATGATATAATAGGTCTTCTTCACAGATAATGGACGGGAATCATTCCAGAACGGTTCAAAACAGCCGTCTCCACACTGTGCCCCACAGGCTCCATGCAGCCCTTCGCTTGACTCTTAGGGCATTATTCTTCCTAATGACACCAACGGTGAGGTAGTGTTCTTTGCACTGACACCAATGATGGGACACTATTCCCCCCACTGACACCAATGATGGGGCACTATTCCTCCCACTGACACCAATGATAGGGCACTATTCCTCCCACTGACACCAATGATAGGGCACTATTCCTCCCACTGACACCAATGATGGGGCACTATTCCTCCCACTGACACCAATGATGGGGCACTATTCCTCCCACTGACACCAATGATGGGGCACTATTCCTCCCACTGACACCAATGATGGGGCACCATGATGGGCATATTCCTCCCCCACTGACACCAATGATGGGGCACTATTCCTCCCACTGACACCAATGATGGGGCACTATTCCTCCCACTGACACCAATGATGGGGCACTATTCCTCTCACTGACACCAATGATGTGGCCCTTCTCTTCTCACTGACACCAATGATGGGGATCTATTCCTCCCACTGACACCAATGATGGGACACCATTGCTTGCACTGACACCAATAACGGGAATCTATTCCCCCCACTGACACCAATGATGGGGCACTTATTCCTCCCACTGATACCAATGATTGGGCACTATCCCCAACCTCCACTGACGATTCCATGTGATGGGGGCACTTATCTTTCCACTGACACCAAATATGGGGCACTATTCCTCCCACTGAACATCCAATGAAGGGGGCACTATTCCTCCCACTGACACCAAATGATGGGGCACTATTCCCCCACTGACACCAATGATGGGATACTATTCCTCCCACTGAACCAATGATGGGCACTATTCCTCCACTGATACCAATGATCGGGTTACTATTACCTCCCATGACACCAATGAAGGGGCTATACTATTCCTCCCACTGACACCAATGATGGGGCACTATTCCTCCCACTGAACCATGAAGGTGGCATTATTCCTCCCACTGATACCAATGATGGGGCACTATTCCTCGCCACCAAATGATGGGCACTATTCCTCCAACTGACAATCACAATGATGGGCACTATTCCTCCCACTGACACCAATGAAGGGGCATTATTCCTCTGACCTGATACTCATGATGGCACTATTCCCCCCACTGACACCAATGATGAGGCACTATTCCTCCCCCTGACACCAATGATGGGCACTATTCTTCCCACCTGACACCAATGACCGGGGCACGCATACTATACCTCCCACTGACACCAATGAAGGGGCATTATTCCTCGCACTGACACCAAATGATAGGGCACTATTCCCCCACTGACACCAATGATGGGGGCATTCTTATTCCTCCCACTGACACCAATGATGGGGCACTATTCCTCCCCACTGAAACCAATGATGGGGCCACTATCCTCTCACTGACACAATGATGGGCACTATTCCCCCCACAGACACCCAATGATGGGGCACTTATTCCTCCCACTGACACCAATGATGGGGGGCACTATTCCTCTCCCACTGACACCAATGATGGGGCACAATTCCTCCCACTGACACCAATGATGGGCACTATTCCTCCCACTGATACTTGATGGGGCAATCCTACCACTGATGATGGGGCACTATTCCTCCCACTGACACCAATGATGGGGCACTATTCCTCCCACTGACACCAATGATGGGGCTATTCCTCCCACTGACACCAATGATGGGCACTATTCCCCACTGATACCAATGATGGGGCACTATTCCCACTGATACCTGACACCATGATGGGGCACTTATCTTCCCACTGACAGCCTAATGATGGGCCACTATTCCTCCACACAATGATAGGGCAACTATTCCTCCCACTAGACACCAATGGGCATATTCTACCACCTGATTCCAATGATATCCTCCCAATGACACCAATGATGGGGATTCCTCCCAATGACACCAATGATGGGGCACTATTCCTCTCCCACTGACACCAATGATGGGGCACTATTCCTCCCACTGACACCAATGATAGGGGGGCACTATTCCTCCCAAATGACACCAATGATGGGGCACTATTCCTCCCATGACACCAATGGGGCACTATTCCTCCCACTGACGCCAATGACGGGGCACTATTCCTCCCACTCGACACACTGCACTATTCCTCCCAATGACAATGATGGGGCACTATTCCTCCCAATGGACACCAATGATTGGGCACTATTCCTCCCACTGATACCAATGATGGGGCAACTATTCCTCCACACTGACACCAATGATAGGGGCACTATCCTCCCATGAACACCAATGATGGGGCACTATTCCTCCCACTGACACCAATGATGGGCACTATTCCTCCCACTGACACCAATGATAGGGCACTATTCTCCCACTGACAACCAATGATAGGGGACTATTCCTCCCAATGACACCAATGATGGGCACTATTCCTCCCAATGACACCAATGATGGGGGCACTATTCCTCCCACTGACTACCAATGATAGGGCACTATTCCTCCCACTGAACCAATTGATAGGGGGGCACTATCCTCCCAATGACACCAATGATGGGGCACTATTCCTCCCAAATGGACACAATGATGGGGCACTATTCCTCCCACTGACACCAATGATCGGGGGCACTATTCCTTGACACCTTCTCCTGCTGACCACCAGGCATCCCACTGACACCAAATGATGGGGCACTATTCCCTTCCTGCTGACCACACAGGCTGTATGTCATTATTTTACTCCCACTGACCACCAAGCCTGGGACATTACCTACCCCCACTGACACCACCACATTATCTATTCTACTGGCCACAATCCAGCCCCCCTCCCAGAGTATGAAAGACCAAAACCAGACAGGTTAGAGACCCCCCCAGTTGAAAGGATCTATTGTATCCCCTAGAGGCCATATAAAGATAATTTTGACCCCCACAAACCACCTAATTAGATGTTTTCACAATGTATCCAAATCCTTATCCAAGATGTGTGAATTTCAAGGAATTTCATCATTTTCATCAAAGTTGTTGCTGAACAAAAACTCTGAACTGAGCTCCAGTCATTGGTGTATTTTATTGGTTGCTGATTTGTTCTGTAATTGTTATTTTACCTCCATTTGGCTGCGAGGTTCATCCTTGTCGCTGGGCCCCCTCCATACAACTAACTGCCCTCAACTGCCACTTCCTGAATCCCATCCCACTACTCCGGTCCATCGGCCATCTCCTGAAAGCCCTCAGATCTCCGCTGCCCTTTTCCCCGTCATTTTGGCCATGATCTCCTCCGCCATCTCATCATCGGCGCGGCTTAAACATATTATTAAAATGCAAAGTGAAGCATTAAGAGGTAACGTTGGGCCAGATGAGACGGCGAGATCTTCCACAAAGCGACAACGAGCCGCGGCAACGCCACTCGGCCCCGGAATGAAGAAAGATGGCCGATTGATTGGAATCCAAAGAGGCTGTGATAAAAAGAAATTGACTTTCCACTCGACTGAGCAGATCCCAGGAGTGAAGGAAATGACTAGTTTGCATATATGAAGGGGCAGCGGAGTATCCGGCGCGGTGGGATTATAGACGCCTATATCAATGGCGCGCTATGCTTTTTATCGACAACTCGCGTCACGAGAAACGGATGATTTTTAATTGTGTTCAGAAGGAAACATGGAGAAAAGCCGAAGATAAATGGCTGAGGAGTTTTTTTAACATGCAGAATGTAATCATGTCCTGGGGACAGCTGGGTGCTGCTTGGCCCCCGGGGGGGGCGTTAAAAGCTAAATGGCCAATGGTAGGGTAACGCCGATGTGTCTCCAGCCACCTTGTACCATGGAACTGATGAAGGAAACCCAACTACAACCCTCATCCTCCCTCATAATGGCGGCCAACTGTTGACTCCATTATATACAGAATCTCACGAAAGTGAGCCCCCCCTCCCCCGGACTGTATACAATGTATATATATATATCTCCCAGAAGTGAGCCCCCCCTCCCCCGGACTGTATACAATGTATATATATATATATCTCCCAGAAGTGAGCCCCCCCTCCCCCGGACTGTATACAATGTATATATATATATATCTCCCAGAAGTGATCCCCCCTCCCCCGGACTGTATACAATGTATATATATATATATATAGTATCCCCCAGAAGTGAGTCCCCCCTCCCCCGGACTGTATACAATGTATATATATATATATATAGTATCTCCCAGAAGTGAGCCCCCCCTCCCCCGGACTGTATACAATGTATATATATATCCCCCAGAAGTGAGTCCCCCCTCCCCCCCGGACTGTATACAATGTATATATATATATCCAGTATCTCCCAGAAGTGAGTCCCCCCTCCCCCGGACTCTATACAATGTATCAGGGGCGGACTGACCATTTGGAAACTCTGGCACTGCCCGAGGGCCCGGGGGGTCAGTAGGGGGCCCCATGAGATGCCCCTGGTACCTTTTTTATAGGCTTTTTTGAGTTTGGACAAGGACACAGGGGCCCCATGATCCCCTATTGCCCGGGGGCCCATGAGTTGTCACTCTGCCCCTGCAATATATATATATATATATATATACAGTATCTCCCAGAAAGTGAGTCCCCCCTCCCCCGGACTGTATACAATGTATATATATATATACAGTATCTCCCAGAAGTGAGTCCCCCCTTTCCCGGACTGTATACAATGTAAGAATATATACACAGCACCCCCCAGAACGTGAGCCCCCCCCTGGACAGTTTGTATACAATGTATATAAATTATGCTATCTCTCAGAAGTGACCCCCCCTCCCCCGGACTGTATACAATGTATATATATATACAGTATCCCCCAGAAGTGAGCCCCCCCCCCCCGGACTGTATACAATGTCCAATATATATATATCTCTCAGAAGTGAGCCCCCCCTCCCCCGGACTGTATACAATGTATATGGTGTATACAGTATCCCCCAGAAGTGAGCCCCCCCCCCCCCGGACTGTTACATTTGTATATATATATACACAGCACCCCCCAGAAGTGAGTCCCCCCTCCCCCTCCCATTTGTGGAAATATTTGATTCTCTCTTTCCATGTGACAACACTGAAGAAATGACACTTTGCTACAATGTGACGTAGTCAGTGTACAGTTTGTATAACATGGAGATTTGCTGTCACCCTCAAAATAACTCAACACACCGCCATTAAGTCTAAACCGCCGGCAACAAAAGTGAGTCCCCCCCCTAAGTGACAAGGTCCAAATTGGGCCCAATCAGCCGTTTCCCTCCCCGGGGTCATGTGACTCGTTGGTGTTACAAGGTCTCAGGTGTGAATGGGGAGCGGGGGGGGGGGGTTACATTTGGTATTATCTCTCTCACTCTCTCATACTGGTACAGTTCATTGAGGGAACCATGAAGGCCAACATGTACTGTGACCTACTGAAGCAGAGCATGATCCCCTCCCCCAGAGAGGGCCGCAGGGCAGTATTCCAACATAACCACCCCAAACACACCTCCTGACCACCACTGCCTTGCTAAAGAAGCTGAGGATGAAGGTGATGGACTGGCCAAGGTGTCTCCGGACCTGAACCCTATTGAACATCTGTGGGGCATCCTCAAACGGAAGGTGGAGGAGCGCAAGGTCTCTAACATCCCACCAGCTCTGTGACGTCATCATGGAGGAGTGGAAGACGGAAGGTGGAGGAGCGCAAGGTCTCTAACATCCCCCAGCTCTGTGACATCATCATGGAGGAGTGGAAGACGGAAGGTGGAGGAGCGCAAGGTCTCTAACATCCACCAGCTCCGCGATGACGTCATGGAGGAGAGGAAGACGGAAGGTGGAGGAGCACAAGGTCTCTAACATCCACCAGCCCCGTGATGACATCATGGAGGAGAGGAAGAGGACTCCAGTGACAACCTGTGAAGCTCTGGTGACCTCCATGTCCAAGAGGGTTAAGGCAGTGCTGGAAAATAATGGCGGCCACACAACATATTGACACTTGAGGCCGAATTTGGACCTTGTCACTTAGGGGTGGAGTCACTTTTGTTGCCGGCGGTTTAGACATTAATGGCGGTGTGTTGAGTTATTTTGAGGGGACAGCAAATTTCCATGTTATACAAACTGTACACTGACTACGTCACATTGTAGCAAAGTGTCATTTCTTCAGTGTTGTCACATGAAAAGAGAGAATCAAATATTGACACAAATGTGAGGGGGAGGGGGGGGGACTCACTTCTGGGAGATACTGTATCAAACATAGTTACATAGTTACATAGTTAGTCTGGCCGAAAAAAGACAAAAGTCCATCCAGTTCAACCATTAAAAAAAAAAAAAAGGTTTTCCGTTTAGTTATACTTTAAAGTGCAACTAAAGTAATGTTTTTTTCCATTTTGGATAGAATAAGGAAGGGTTATAACCCCTGCCAGTTTTTTTTTTCTGTCATCTGTGGCCCATTGGGGAGATTTTCCTTCACTTCCTGTCCCATAGCCAAAACAGAAAGTGAGAGGGAATCCCTCCAACATGAGGGAATCTCAGTGTGTCCCCGTTGAAATATTTCCCCCTCCACTACTTCTACTTCCAATGTCGACCCGGATACACAGAATATAACTGGATATAACATTTATAGGTGAAGTTGATCCCGGGAATAGTTCCATAGTTAGTCTGGCTGAAAAAAGACAAAAGTCCATCCAGTTCAGCCATAGGAAAAAAAAAAAGTTATAATCCTCCCACCCACAGTGTATCCAGAGGAAGGCAAAAAACCCAGCAAAGCACGATCCAATCTGCTCCTGCAGGGGAAAAATTCCTTCCTGACCCCCCGAGAGGCAATCGGATATTCCCGGGATCAACGTTCCCTATAAATGTTATATCCAGTTATATTCTGTGTATCCAAGAAAGGATCCAGGACTTTCCTACAGCAACCCACTGAGCTGGCCACACCCAACTCTGGAGGGAGTCTATTCCACATTCTCACAGCTCTTACTGTGAAGAAACCTTTCCGTGTTTGGAGATGACATTTCTTTTCCTCCAGACGTAAAGAGCGCCCCCTTGTCCTCTGTGGGCACTGTTCCTCCCACTGACACCAACAATAGGGTTTAATTCCTGTTACTGACAGTAACCACAGGGCACTATTCCTCCCACTGATACCAATGATGGGGCACTATTCCTCCCACTGACACCAATGATGGGGTACTATTCCTGCCACTGACACCAATGATGGGGCACTATTCCTCCCACTGACACCAATGATGGGGCACTATTCCTGCCACTGACACCAATGATGGGGCACTATTCCTCCCACTGACACCAATGATGGGGCACTATTCCTGCCACTGATACCAATGATGGGGCACTATTCCTCCCACTGACACCAATGATGGGACACTATTCCTCCCACTGATACCAATGATGGGGCACTATTCCTCCCACTGACACCAATGATGGGGCACTATTCCTCCCACTGACACCAATGATGGGGCACTATTCCTGCCACTGATACCAATGATGGGGCACTATTCCTCCCACTGACACCAATGATGGGGCACTATTCCTCCCGCTGACACCAATGATGGGGCACTATTCCTCCCACTGACACCAATGATGGGGCACTATTCCTCCCACTGACACCAATGATGGGGTACTATTCCTCCCACTGACACCAATGATGGGGCACTATTCCTCCCGCTGACACCAATGATGGGGCACTATTCCTCCCACTGACACCAATGATAGGGCACTATTCCTCCCACTGACACCAATGATGGGGTACTATTCCTCCCACTGACACCAATGATGGGGCACTATTCCTCCCGCTGACACCAATGATGGGGCACTATTCCTGCCACTGATACCAATGATGGGGCACTATTCCTCCCACTGACACCAATGATGGGGCACTATTCCTCCCACTGACACCAATGATGGGGCACTATTCCTCCCACTGATACCAATGATGGGGCACTATTCCTGCCACTGACACCAATGATGGGGCACTATTCCTCCCACTGACACCAATGATGGGGCACTATTCCTCCCGCTGACACCAATGATGGGGCACTATTCCTCCCACTGACACCAATGATGGGGCACTATTCCTCCCACTGACACCAATGATGAGGCACTATTCCTCCCACTGACACCAATGATGGGGCACTATTCCTCCCACTGACACCAATGATGAGGCACTATTCCTCCCACTGACACCAATGATGGGACACTATTCCTCCCACTGACACCAATGATGGGGCACTATTCCTGCCACTGATACCAATGATGGGGCACTATTCCCCCCACTGACACCAATGATGGGGCACTATTCCTCTCACTGACACCAATGATGGGGCACTATTCCTGCCACTGACACCAATGATGGGGCACTATTCCTCCCACTGACACCAATGATGGGGCACTATTCCTGCCACTGATACCAATGATGAGGCACTATTCCTCCCACTGACACCAATGATGGGGCACTATTCCTGCCACTGACACCAATGATGGGGCACTATTCCTCCCACTGACACCAATGATGGGGCACTATTCCTGCCACTGATACCAATGATGGGGCACTATTCCTCCCAATGACAGCAATCATGGGACACTATTCCTCCCACTGACACCGATAAAGGGGATATATTCCTCCCACTGACACCAATGATGGAGCACTATTGCCCCTACTGACACCAATTATGGGGTACTATTCCTCCCCCTGACACCAATGATGGGGCACTATTCCTCCCACTGATACCAATGATGGGGCACTATTCCTCCCACTGACACCAATGATGGGGCACTATTCCTTCCACTGACACCAATGATGGAGTACTATTCCTCCCACTGACACCCACTATGGGGCACTATTCCTCCCACTGACACCCACTATGGGGCACTATTCCTCCCACTGACACCCACTATGGGGCACTATTCCTTTCCCCTGACACCAATTAATGCCAAGGATGCACTGTTTACTCCCACTGAGGTCAGGACAATGTCTGCTCCTACTGGTCACAGCCCGGCCCCCCTAAAGTCTGAAGGGCAATAATCTGGCCCTTTGTTTGGAAGGTTTGCTGTTTAGATGAATGGAATTCCTGGCTGCTTAGCTCACCCACCAGGGTCAGGGGTGCTGTAGTACATATGGCACAAATGCACCACTTTTCAGGCAGGGTGGGGACATTGCCATATATGGGTAATGACATCACCACTATCCCCGCCCCTTTGTGACGTTAAGCTATTGGCTGGGGAATCTCTACGCCGATGGCTGAATGGGGCCAGACTAGAGCCAGACTAAAGCCAGACTAGAGCCAGACTGGAGCCAGACTAGAGCCCCGCGGGGGAGTCACATATACTGCATGTCAGCTTCCCACACCACCATGGCCCCATCTGAGCACCGGTGTCTGTCTGTACGCCAACTCGCCAAGTCGGTCTAAATTACCGCCATTTCCTAATCTGCCGGATCATTTTTTCAGAATCTGACCCTTCCAGAGCCACACGATTCTTAATGTGGAGGTCCAGGCTCTGTCTACCTCAGCCTCAATCTACTTCCCGCCCCCCTTCCAACGCCTTTCTAACTACCCTGTAGAAGAAGATGCCTCTATTTATATTCTCTGGGCGCGGCACTTGGGTCATGTGATCCCCCCAAGGGGTCGACCTCAGGGGAGAGGAGAAAGCAGAGGCTGCCATGCCTGGGCGGTGACGTCACCCATAGACTTACCATTGGGGATCCGCTGTCCATCCTCTCCCCTGAAGCTGCAGCTAGGAGCTGATCACATGACCGGACCAGAGCGCCTTGAGAATAGGTGAGGACAAGCACCTTCCTTCTACAGAGTAGCCGGAATGGGGTTTAGCCAAGGGCTGGGGGCAGGTTTGAGCTTAGTAATGGCCCGGAGTTCTACTTTAACGTGAGAACTTCCTGATTGGGTCACCCATGTCGGTAATGTTACTCAAACTGGCGCAGAAGCTTCCCCGATCTAGGCGAAGTTGGCTCCACAGGGAACCACCACCGGAAAATGGTTGTCAAAGTGGTCTTTCAGCTTACCCCGACTCCATTTTTTTTCTGCCCCCCAATCAGAGGTGTATTTACCACAAGAGAAACACCAAACAAGGCATTTGCCTAGGACGGCATTTTTTTCAGGGGGGGCAGCACCGCTCCCTGGAAGAAGGGACACACACGGCATGGGTACCAGGTGGGGAGGCTGCGGGCTGCTTGATGGTGCATCCGGGGATGTCTGGAGGTGAGTGTCTTTCTCTCCCTCACTGGGGGGGGGGGGCGTTGTATGGAGGGTGGTGGTAGTGGAAGGCTCTCTTGGGTGGGGGGTGTCATTGGTTGGTGTCAGGCTCTCTCTGCGGGGGGGGGGGGGGCGATTTTTGTGTTGCCTAGAGCACCACAAAACCTAAGTACACCACTGCGCTCGCTTACATTGTGGTGGTCTAAGTTGGAATACTCACCGGGCCCCTGGATCCAACGTTCTCCAGCTGATATCCTTCTGTCAACCGACACCGCTGGGTCCCACACCGCCACCTTGCCTGTGACATCATCGCAACGCCCGTTGGTTCTTCCAAGTTCAGCTGCTGGGGCCACGCGATGACATGCCTCTAGGCCCACCCACTTCCAGCCTTGTGAATGAGTGACTAATTATGTGACGTAAATATCCCAGGAGGCCCAGCGAGCTCTGTGCGCATCATTCATCTAGGACACGGGTGTCAAACTGGTGGCCTTCCAGCTGCTGCCAAACTACAAGTCCCATGAGGCATTGCAAGATTGACAGTTACAAGCATGACTCCCAAAGATAGAGGCATGATGGGACTTGTAGTTTTGCAACAACTGGAAGGCCGCCAGTTTGACACCCCTGGTCTAGGTGAATGACATGCACTGAGGGGCGGGGCTGAGCTGTTTCTACTAAAAAAAGGTAAATTAAAAAATGTGATAGAGATGTAGATGAGACAGAACACACGCGGAGAGCGGTGGGTACACAAGGTTTTTATTGAGGGATTTGGGGCACGTGATCAGAGCAGAGGGGCACACAGCAGAGGGGCAGTTCAGGCAGGTAATGGGTTAAGTCCGGGGCACCCAGCAGAGGGGCAGTTCAGGTAGGTAATGGGTTAAGTCCGGGGCACACAGCAGAGGGGCAGTTCAGGTAGGTAATGGGTTAAGTCCGGGGCACACAGCAGAGGGACAGTTCAGGCAGGTAATGGGTTAAGTCCGGGGCACACAGCAGAGGGGCAGTTCAGGCAGGTAATGGGTTAAGTCCGGGGCACACAGCAGAGGGGCAGTTCAGGCAGGTAATAGGTAAGTCCGGGGCACACAGCAGAGGGGCAGTTCAGGCAGGTAATGATTAAGTCCGGGGCACACAGCAGAGGGGCAGTTCAGGTAGGTAATGGGTTAAGTCCGGGGCACACAGCAGAGTGACAGTTCAGGCAGGTAATAGGTAAGTCCGGGGCACACAGCAGAGGGGTAGTTCAGGCAGGTAATAGGTAAGTCCGGGGCACACAGCAGAGTGACAGTTCAGGCAGGTAATGGGTTAAGTCCGGGGCACACAGCAGAGGGGCAGTTCAGGTAGGTAATGGGTAAGTCCGGGGCACACAGCAGAGGGGCAGTTCAGGCAGGTAATGGGTTAAGTCCGGGGCACACAGCAGAGGGGCAGTTCAGGCAGGTAATAGGTAAGTCCGGGGCACACAGCAGAGTGACAGTTCAGGCAGGTAATGGGTAAGTCCGGGGCACACAGCAGAGTGACAGTTCAGGCAGGTAATGGGTAAGTCCGGGGCACACAGCAGAGGGGCAGTTCAGACAGGTAATAGGTAAGTCCAGGGCACACAGCAGAGGGGCAGTTCAGGCAGGTAATAGGTAAGTCCGGGGCACACAGCAGATGGGCAGTTCAGGCAGGTAATGGGTAAAGTCCAGGCTAGAACAGGGCAGTTCAGACAGACAATGGGTAAGTCTGGGCACCCAGCAGAGGGGCAGTTCAGGAAAAGATAATCTGGGCACAGCAGAAGGTCAGGCTGGCAGGCAATGAGCAATCCGGGCACAGCAGAGGGACAGTTCAGGCTTGCAACGGGTAAGTCCAGGCACTGAGCAGAAGGTAGCTCTGGCAGGCTGGAGGTCCGGGCACTCAGCAGAGGGCAGTTCACAGGGTAGCAATTCAGAGACTCACCAGCCAGGATGTTTAGGCAGATAGACACCAACTCCTCACGGGTCTTCAGAGGGCTGTGTGTCTTGGCCGCAGCTTCAAGACTACACAGGCAATATAGGACCACAAGTCCCAGCAGTGTACAAAGCAAAGCACAGTTCAATGCATCTCCTAGTTAGGGCTCAGCTAGGAGAGGCCCTGAGATCTTGACTCAAGCTCTGCCATTCATAAGGAGACAGCATGGCCCTTTCAGTTGACCAAGCCCCAAACTCCTGGTGAGAACACATCTTGCCTTTCACAGCCACAAAATACCATGCTGTCTGCGCTCCCTGCTGGGATCAATCTCATTTCCCACTCCCTGCGGGAGCACAGGAGCTCCAAATGATAAACAAAGCAGACAAGCTGACTGTTGGCCACACATGTTAACAAACCAACACAAAATAAAAAAATAAAAATATTTCTGCTGTCCATCACACAAAAAAGGAAAACTCCCCACTTTGTGTATAGGAGGGGAGCAGGGTTGGAGTGTGGAAGGGGGGGGGGGGGGGGGACATGTAGAAAAGGCTGAAGTTCCACATTTCTCGGAATGTTCTGACATGTTTCTTGTCTTTATTCAGCTCTTTCCTTGTAGTGAAGAGATGTGACTGCCACTAGCGTCTTCCTATAGTATTACTATGTATCCTCTCCTGAGATCTGTCATTGATACATTGTCTGTGATTTCCATGTGATTGTCTGTGATTTCCATGTGATTGTCTGTGATGTCCATGTGATTGTCTGTGATTTCCATGTGATTGTCTGTGATTTCCATGTGATTGTCTGTGATTTCCATGTGATTGTCTGTGATTTCCATGTGATTGTCTGTACGTGATGTCCATGTGATTGTCTGTGATTACCATCGAAGAAGAAGCACGTTGCGTTACACTTTGTATTACAATGTGGCACTTGGAGGATGCTTGATGATCCATTAATACAAATATTACAGAGGACTTGTCTACAGAAGCGTGACTACATCAGAACATGTGGAACATCGATGGACACCAACAGTCTTCAACTCTATTCTTAGGGGACGTTTAAGTGCCACACTTATCCTGGTGGGGGCAGACATGGACGCAGATGTCCTCCACACTTATCCTGGTGGGCAGACATGGAGTCAGATGTCCTCCATACTTATCCTGGTGGGCAGACATGGACACAGATGTCCTCCATACTTATCCTGGTGGGCAGACATGGACACAGATGTCCTCCACACTTATCCTGGTGGGCAGACATGGAGGCAGATGTCCTCCATACTTATCCTGGTGGGCAGACATGGAGGCAGATATCCTCCATACTTATCCTGGTGGGCAGACATGGACTAAGATACCCTCCATACTTATCCTGGTGGGCAGACATGGATGCAGATGTCCTCCACACTTATCCTGGTGGGCAGACATGGACGCAGATATCCTCCATACGTATCCTGGTGGGCAGACATGGACTCAGATATCCTCCATGCTTATCCTGGTGGGCAGACATGGACTCAGATATCCTCCATGCTTATCCTGGTGGGCAGACATGGACTCAGATATCCTCCATGCTTATCCTGGTGGGCAGACATGGACGCAGATATCCTTCATACTTATCCTGGTGGGCAGACATGGACTCAGATATCCTCCACACTTATCCTGGTGGGCAGACATGGACTCAGATATCCTCCATGCTTATCCTGGTGGGCAGACATGG
Source organism: Staurois parvus (assembly GCA_951230385.1). Classification (NCBI taxonomy): domain Eukaryota; kingdom Metazoa; phylum Chordata; class Amphibia; order Anura; family Ranidae; genus Staurois; species Staurois parvus. The sequence continues at coordinate 103,318 of CATNWA010018078.1, forward strand.
GACGCAGATGTTCTCCACACTTATCCTGGTGGGCAGACATGGACGCAGATGTCCTCCACACTTATCCTGGTGGGCAGACATGGACGCAGATGTCCTCCATACTTATCCTGGTGGGCAGACATGGACACAGATGTCCTCCACACTTATCCTGGTGGGCAGACATGGACGCAGATGTCCTCCACACTTATCCTGGTGGGCAGACATGGACGCAGATGTCCTCCATACTTATCCTGGTGGGCAGACATGGACACAGATATCCTCCATACTTATCCTGGTGGGCAGACATGGAGGCAGATATCCTCCATACTTATCCTGGTGGGCAGACATGGACTAAGATACCCTCCATACTTATCCTGGTGGGCAGACATGGATGCAGATGTCCTCCATACGTATCCTGGTGGGCAGACATGGACGCAGATATCCTCCATACGTATCCTGGTGGGCAGACATGGACACAGATGTCCTCCATACTTATCCTGGTGGGCAGACATGGACGCAGATGTCCTCCACACTTATCCTGGTGGGCAGACATGGACGCAGATATCCTCCATACCTATCCTGGTGGGCAGACATGGACTCAGATATCCTCCACACTTATCCTGGTGGGCAGACATGGACTAAGATACCCTCCATACTTATCCTGGTGGGCAGACATGGATGCAGATGTCCTCCATACGTATCCTGGTGGGCAGACATGGACGCAGATATCCTCCATACGTATCCTGGTGGGCAGACATGGACACAGATGTCCTCCATACTTATCCTGGTGGGCAGACATGGACACAGATGTCCTCCATACTTATCCTGGTGGGCAGACATGGACGCAGATGTCCTCCACACTTATCCTGGTGGGCAGACATGGACGCAGATATCCTCCATACCTATCCTGGTGGGCAGACATGGACTCAGATATCCTCCACACTTATCCTGGTGGGCAGACATGGACTCAGATATCCTCCATGCTTATCCTGGTGGGCAGACATGGACGCAGATGTTCTCCACACTTATCCTGGTGGGCAGACATGGACGCAGATGTCCTCCACACTTATCCTGGTGGGCAGACATGGACGCAGATGTCCTCCATACTTATCCTGGTGGGCAGACATGGACACAGATGTCCTCCACACTTATCCTGGTGGGCAGACATGGACGCAGATGTCCTCCACACTTATCCTGGTGGGCAGACATGGACGCAGATGTCCTCCATACTTATCCTGGTGGGCAGACATGGACACAGATATCCTCCATACTTATCCTGGTGGGCAGACATGGAGGCAGATATCCTCCATACTTATCCTGGTGGGCAGACATGGACTAAGATACCCTCCATACTTATCCTGGTGGGCAGACATGGATGCAGATGTCCTCCATACGTATCCTGGTGGGCAGACATGGACGCAGATATCCTCCATACGTATCCTGGTGGGCAGACATGGACACAGATGTCCTCCATACTTATCCTGGTGGGCAGACATGGACACAGATGTCCTCCATACTTATCCTGGTGGGCAGACATGGACGCAGATGTCCTCCACACTTATCCTGGTGGGCAGACATGGACGCAGATATCCTCCATACCTATCCTGGTGGGCAGACATGGACTCAGATATCCTCCACACACTTATCCTGGTGGGCAGACATGGACTCAGATATCCTCCACACTTATCCTGGTGGGCAGACATGGACTCAGATGTCCTCCACACTTATCCTGGTGGGCAGACATGGACGCAGATATCCTCCACATTGATCCTGGTTGGCAGACATGGACGCAGATATCCTCCACACACTTATCCTGGTGGGCAAGACATGGACTCAGATATCCTCCACACTTATCCTGGTGGGCAGACATGGATTCAGATATCCTCCATACTTATCCTGGTGGGCAGACATGCCCACCATCACCAGATTTCACCACCACTGCCCAATGCCACTCCTCCCCTGCACACCACCACCACCAGCTTTCACCACGGCTGCCCAACACCACTCATCCCCCACATTGCCGCCACCACAAGATTCCACCACCACTCCCCAATGCCACCCCTGCCCCGTGCCACCCCCACCATCACCAGCTTCCATCACCCTTCCCCGCCACCACCACCACTGCCCAACGCCACCTGTCCCCTGCGCGCCGCCAGCACAAGTTTCCACCACCACTCCCCAATGCCACCCCTACTCTGCGCCAACACCAGCTTCCATCGCGTCCCCCGCCACCACCACCAGCTTCCACCACCGCTGCCCAACACCACCAGCTTCCACCACCACTCCCCAATGCCACCCCCATCCTGAGTCACCACCGCCACCACCAGCTTCCGCCACCGCCGTCACCACCTGATTCAAAAACTAACCTTAACTTGAATGAAAGAATCAGCCGGCCAACCTCCAACAGCATGCAGCCTCCTAGCGGAGCATGGCAGAGCTCTGGCAGTGCCTCACCATCCCTGCCACTTGTGTCACTTACTGGGGGGGAGTCGCTGCCCCCCTGAAACTTGCTGCCCCAGGCAAACGCCTTGTTTGCCTTATGGTAAATATGCCGCTGGACTGACTGCAAGGAGACATGGGTCATGTAGTCTTAGAATGGCAAAAGCTGAATGCAGGAAGCTGATGTAGAAGCTGCACTGCTGCCTATTCTAAAAAAAGGAGCACTAAGCTAATGTTAAACCCAAAATGTCATATATTGCAGCTAACCAATCATTGGATGTGGTGACTGCATTCGTTTTTCTTCTTTTAGGCTTTTCTTCCCTCTATTTCACCTGGTGATCTGTCCAGTAACACACCTCCTGTATTAGAGCGCCCCAACTCTGGATGAAGGAGCACAGAGGACACCTTTTGACAGCAGTATTATCAGTCTGGGGGGGGGGGGGAGTGTTGGATGGACTAGCAGATTTAGATACACTAACAAACTGAAGCCAAACTCCAGCTCGCACTTTATTATTGGTTAGTTTTTTATTAGTTTTTTTTCCTCTTTGGAATAAAGGTTTTTCATCCATAAATAAAAGTTGATTATCGTAAGCACCCCTGTCAGTGGTAAATAGTTTGTCTCATCTCTGTATCTCCTACATCTGCAGGAGAGCTTGTTCTGTAAAAAAAAAAAACAGCAGATTTGCTGGCCGGATCACCAGATGAAAATAAAGGAAAGAAAGCTAATGCAGCCACCACATCTAAGGATTGGTGAGCTGCAATGTCATCAATATTCACATTTTGGTGTAATGCTGCTTTAAAACCTATTCTGCAACTTTTCTATAATTTCCCGTAAATCTCCTCCGTCTAAAAGCGATGTTTTACGGATATTTCACAGCCCTTCAAAGCAAGTACGTGGTCCTGGGCTTTAATTTAATTTAGAAATGATCATGGCTGGCGGGATATTGTCTCGGAGCGGAAGTAATTGTATTGGATTAGTTAATGCACATTATATTTATCTGGGAAAAACATATTCATTGATTGACACCTGACATGACATGCGTCCCAAGTGCTGTGGAGCGCATGGAGGGGAGCGTGGAGGACGGTCCGTTCACCCATGACATATTGTTTAATGCATTCTAATGGAAAACATGGGATGATAATTATATAACTAGGAGCTACAAATGACAAAACAGTCGGATAGAATACAAAAAAATGACTATATATATATATATATACATTGTTATATACACCGATCAGCCAGAACTTTATGACCACCCACCAAACTCATCGAGGCATGGACTCCACTGAGGTATCTGGCACCAAGCCCTTAGTAGCAGATCCTTTAGGTCCTGTAAGTTGGGTGGTGGGGCCTCCATGGATCGGACTTGTTTTTCCAACAGATGCTTAATTGGCTTGAGATCTGGAGAATTTGGAGGCCAAGTCAACATCTCAAACTTGTGTTCCTCAAACCACTCTTGAATTCATCAGACCAGGCCACCTTCTTCCAAGGTTCTGTGGTCCCGTTCTGATGCTCATGTGCCCATTTGTAGGCTGTGGACATGGATCAGCATGGACACCCTAACCGGCCTGCGGCTACACAGCCCCATACACAACAAACTGAGATGCTCTGTGTGTTTAGCCATAACTTTATGACCACCCACCATAACCCTTCGAGGCATGGACTCCACTAGACCTCTGAAGGTACACTGAGGTATCTGGCACCAAGCCCTTAGTAGCAGATCCTTTAAGTCCTGTAAGTTGGGAGGTGGGGCCTCCATGAATAAAAACTTGTTTTTTCCAACAGATGCTCAATTGGATTGAGATCTGGAGAATTTGGAGGCCAAGTCAACACCACAAACTCGTGTTCCTCAAACCACTCTGGAATTCATCAGACCAGGCTACTTTCTTCCAAGGCTCTGTGGTCCCGTTCTGTTGCTCACGTGCCCATTGTAGGCTGTGGACATAGGTCGGCATGGGCACCCTGACTGGCAAGCAGCTACACAGCCCCATACACAACAAACTGTGATGCTCTGTGTGTTATGACACCTTTCTATCAGAACCAGCATTCACTTTTTCAGTAATTTTAGCTCCAGTAGCTCTTCTCTTGGATTGGACTACACAGACCAGCCTTCCCTACCCACCTCCATCAATGAGCTTTCCCACCTCCATCAATGAGCCTTCCCTCCCCACCTCCATCAATGAGCTTTCCTTTCCCACCTCCATCAATGAGCCTTCCCTCTCCACCTCCATCAATGAGCCTTCCCTCCCCACCTCCATCAATGAGTGTTCCCTCACCACCTCCTTCAATGAGCCTTCTTTTCCCACCTCCATCAATGAGGCTTCCCTCTTCATCTCCATCAATGAGCCTTCCCTCCCCACCTCCATCAGTGAACTTTCTTCCCCACCTCCATCAATGAGCACCCCCCACCTCCATCAATGAGCCTTCCCTCCCTGCCTCCATCAATGAGCTTTCCCCCCCACCTCCATCACTGAGCCTTCTCTCCCACCTCCTTCAATGAGCCTTCTCTCCCACCTCCTTCAATGAGCCTTCTCTCCCACCTCCTTCAATGAGCCTTCTCTCCCCACCTCCTTCAATGAGCCTTGTTTCCCCCACCTCCATCAATGAGCCTTCCCTCCTCACCTCCATCAATCATCAATGAGCCTTCCTTCCCCACCGCCATTAATGAGCTTTCCCTCCTCCACCTCCATCAATGAGCCATCCCTCCTCCACCACCATCAATGAGCTTTCCCTCCTCCACCTCCTTCAATGAGCCTTCTCTTCCAACCTCCTTCAGTGATCCTTCCCTCTCTACCCCCATCAATGAGCCATCCCCTCCCTACCTCCACCAATGAGCCTTTCCTCCCCACCCCCACCAATGAGCCTTGGTTGCCCATCATCTTGCCACTGGTTGGCCGGTTTTCCTTCCTTGGAACACTTTTGGTCGGTCCTAACCACTGCAAACCAGGAACATCCCACAAGAGCTGCAGTTTTGGAGTTGTTCTGACTCAGGTGTCCAGTTCTTACAGTCTGGTCCTTGTCAAAGTCCTTCAAGTCCTTACACTTGTCCATTTTGTCTGCTTTCAACACATCAACTTCAGGGAAAACATGTTCATTTGTTTCAGATGTAATTGTAATGAGATAATCACTTTACCTGCCAGTGATCGGTATGTTACCTCTGACTGGTGTATGAATGTCTGGTCTATCTATAGACAAAAAAAACAAAACAAAAATAATGACAAAACTAAAAAAATGCTCCAGTTTCCAATGTTGGATCGATGTTAGTAAAAAGAACAATCTTGTTACTGCAGACAAAAAGTCTAAATTGTATTCTATGATTTCATCTGTAGAAAATGCCGGCAACATTCCGATTCTGGAACAAAGACCCGCAAAGTCATTCACAAATGAAATAAAGGATTTTTCTTTTCAGTTTTGCTGTTTTTTTTTTATTGCAACAAACAATTACAATTACCAAAACAAAAGAGATAACAATGGAAAATCAAAGATTCAATAGTGATGGTTAGAAAACCAGGAATTACAAAACAGGAAAATAATAGGTGCGGGAGCGGGGGAAGGGAGGACAGGTGTGTGGCTCTGTATGCTGGATGTCGGGACACTTGGGACCCCCCCACGTGTCAGGGTGTCATTGTTCTGGGACCCCCCAGGGGTCAGGGGTCATGGGTGTCATTGTTCTGGGACCCCCAGCTGTCAGGGTGTCATTGTTCTGGGACCCCCAAGTGTCAGGGTATCATTGTTCTGGGACCCCCAAGTGTCAGTGTGTCATTGTTCTGGGACCCCCAGGTGTCATTGTTCTGGGACCCCCAGGTGTCATTGTTCTGAGACCCCCAAGTGTCAGTGTGTCATTGTTCCTGGAACCCCAAGGTGTCAGTGTGTCATTGTTCTGGGACCCCCAAGTGTTAGTGTGTCATTGTTCTGGGACCCCCAAGTGTCAGGGTGTGTCATTGTTCTGGGACCCCCAGTGTGTCAGTGTGTCATTGTTCTGGGACCCCCAGGTGTCAGTGTGTCATTGTTCTGGGACCCCCCAGGTGTCAGTGTGTCATTGTTCTGGGACCCCCAGGTGTCAGTGTGTCATTGTTCTGGGACCCCCAAGTGTCAGTGTGTCATTGTTCTTACCCCCCCAAGTGTCATTGTGTCATTGTGCTGGACCCCCAGGAGTCAGTGTGTCATTGTTCTGGGACCCCCAGGTGTTAGTGTGTCATTGTTCTGGGACCCCCAGATGTCAGTGTGTCATTGTTCTGGGACCCCCAGGTGTCAGTGTGTCATTGTTCTGGGACCCCCAAGTGTCAGGGTGTTAGTGTGTTCTGGGACCCCCAGGTGTCGGGTGTGTCATTGTTCTGGGACCCCCAGGTGTCAGTGTGTCATTGTTCTGGGACCCCCAAGTGTCAGTGTGTCATTGTTCTGGGACCCCCAAGTGTCAGGTTCAGGGTGTTAGTGTTCTGGGACCCTCAGGTGTCAGTGTGTCATTGATCTGGACCCCCAAGTGTCAGGGTGTCATTGTTCTGGGACCCTCAGGTGTCATTGTGTGTGTCATTGTTCCGGGTCCCCAGGTGTCAGTGTGTCATTGTTCTGGGACCCCCCAGGTGTCAGTGTGTCATTGTTCTGGGACCCCAAAGTGTCAGGGTGTCATTGTTTATGGGACCCCCCTGGTGTCAGGGTGTGTCACTGTTCTTGGATCCCCCAGGTGTCAGTGTGTCATTGCTCTGGGACCCCCAGTGGTGTCAGTGTGTCATTGTTCTGGGACCCCCAAGTGTCAGGGTGTCATTGTTCTGGGACCCCCTGGGGTCGGTGTGTCACTGTTCTTAACCCCCAGGTGTCAGTGTGTCATTGTTCTGGGACCCCCAAGTGTCGGTGTGTCATTGTTTCTGTGACCCCCAGGTGTCAGTGTGTCATTGTTCTGGGACCCCCAGGTGTCAGTGTGTCACTGTTCTGGGACCCCCAGGTCAGTGTGTCAGTGTGTCATTGTTCTGGGACCCCCCCAGGTGTCAGTGTGTCACTGTTCTGGGACCCCCAGGTGTCAGTGTATTGCTGTCTTTGCATTGTCAGTGTTTCTTCCAATCACAGGTCATTATCTTTGCTCCCTTGTCCCTTTAGGACCCGTTCTTGGACCCTCGCCCCACACTTGGTGTACATGGTTGCCCTGCGGTGACCCAGCAGCAGCACAGACAGTATGCTGGAAGTCATTGCAGACCGGTAGTAGGGCCTCCGGTGCGATCCCGCTGCCGCCGCTGCCTGCCGGCTATAACAGACTTTCTATCTGAAACTTGACAGAGCTAAATAACACAAGAAAGGCTGGCAGTCGGGTGGCAGTCGGGTGGCAGTCGGGGACGTCGCTGACGGCTTCTTCACGGCCAACATCAGCCCAAGGTTGTCATAATGCAGCAAAATACTTTTGTTTCAATATAAATGCCGGGGATCTGAATGGCTGCCAGCTCTGGGAATTGTTCCAGGTAATCGTTCACTAACGCTGCCAATCTCTTTCCAAGATATACGCCGTGTTTTCCTTCCACCATGGAGCCCTCCATTACGCCTCAAGGCCAAGAACGCCGCTGACCAGCAGCCTGGGATATTAGTCCATCATACAGCCAACTGGCTATTAAATGAAGCAGGAAATCCGCGATACGTTGCTGGTGGAGGATGATTGGTGATCGCCAATTGGGACCGCAGGAATCGCTCAGAACGTGGTCAAAGTCAATGGCAGGGAGTTATTATGTGAGAACCCCCAACGCCCAGAAATCCACGGAGGAGATTATAAGGAGAACAGCTGGGAAAATAATGTCATGGCGGCTTTCACACAATCGCAGCTTCACCGACCACATTACATGATTCACCGGGCCGAGAAAATGAGACGTCAGTGTTCACCGCCACTGGGACCAGCTGGGACTGAAAACTGAGACAATATCCTCCCTGTAATTGCAACACTGACCCTCCCTGTAATCCCAACACTAACCCTCCCTGTAACCCCAACACTAACCCTCCCTGTAACCCCAACACTGACCCTCCCTGTAATCCCAACACTGACCCTCCCTGTAATCCCAACACTAACCCTCCCTGTAACCCAAACACTAATCCTCCCTGTAACCCCAACACTGACCCTCCTGTAACCCCAACACTGACCCTCACTGTAACCCCAACACTAACCCTCCCTGTAACCCCAACACTGACCCTCCCTGTAATCCCACACACTAACCACCCCCTGTATTCCCAACACTAACCCTCCCATAATCCCAACACTGACCCTCCCTGTAACCCCAACACTATCCCTCCCCTAATCCCAACACTGACCCTCCCTGTAACCCCAACACTATCCCTCCCTGTAATCCCAACACTAACCCTCCCTGTAACCCCAACACTAATCCTCCCTGTAACCCCAACACTGACCCTCCCTGTAACCCCAACACTGACCCTTCCTGTAACCCCAACACTAACCCTCCCTGTAATCCCAACACTAACCCTTCCTGTAACCCCAACACTAATCCTCCATGTAACCCCAACACTAACCTCCCTGTAACCCCAACACTAACCCTCCCTGTAATCCCAACACTAACCACCCCCCTGTATTCCCAACACTGACCCTCCCATAATCCCAACACTGACCCTCCCTGTAACCCCAACACTATCCCTCCCTGTAATCCCAACACTAACCCTCCCTGTAACCCCAACACACTAACCCCCGCTGTAATCCCAACACTAACCCTCCCTGTATCCCCAACACTAACCCTCCCTGTAACCCCAACACTGACCCTCCCTGTAACCCCAACACTAACCCTCCCTGTAACCCCAACACTAACCCTCCCTGTAACCCCAACACTGACCCTTCCTGTAACCCCAACACTAACCTCCCTGTAATCCCAACACTAACCACCCCCTGTATTCCCAACACTAACCCTCCCATAATCCCAACACTGACCCTCCCTGTAACCCCAACACTATCCCTCCCATAATCCCAACACTGACCCTCCCTGTAACCCCAACACTATCCCTCCCTGTAATCCCAACACTAACCCTCCCTGTAACCCCAACACAACACTGACCCTCCCTGTAACCCCAACACTGACCCTCCCTGTAAACCCAACACTATCCCTCCCTGTAATCCCAACACTAACCCTCCCTGTAACCCCAACACTGACCCTCCCTGTAACCCCAACACTGACCCTTCCTGTAACCCCAACACTAACCCCTAACCCAACCTAACCCTCCCTGGTAACCCCAACACTAACCCTCCCTGTAACCCAACACTAACCCTCCATGTAACCCCAACACTAACCTCCCTGTAACCCCAACACTAACCCTCCCTGTAATCCCAACACTAACCACCCCCTGTAACCCCAACACTGACCCTCCCATAATCCCAACACTGACCCTCCCTGTAACCCCAAAACACTATCCCTCCCTGTAATCCCAACACTAACCCTCCCTGTAACCCCAACACTAACCCTCCCTGTAACCCCAACATTAACCCTCCCTGTAACCCCAACACTAACCCTCCCTGTAACCCCAACACTGACCCTCCCTGTAAACCCCAACACTAACCCTCCCTGTAACCCCAACACTAACCCTCCCTGTAACCCCAACACTGACCCCCTGTAACCCCAACACTGAACCCTCCCTGTAACCCCAACACTGACCCTCCCTGTAATCCCAACACTAACCTCCCCCCCCCCCCTGTATTCCCAACACTAACCCTCCCTGTAACCCCAACACTATCCCTCCCTGTAATCCCAACACTGACCCTCCCTGTAACCCCAACACTAACCCTCCCTGTAACCCCAACACTAACCTCCCTGTAACCCCAACACTAACCCCCCCTGTAACCCCAACACTAACCCCCCCTGTAATCCCAACACTAACCCTCCCTGTAACCCAACATTAACCCTCCCTGTAACCCTTAATACTACCCCCCCCCCCTGTATTCCCAACACTAACCCTCCCTGTAACCCCAACACTAACCCTCCCTGTAACCCCAACATTGACCCTCCCTGTAACCCCAACACTAACCCTCCCTGTAACCCCAACACTAACCCTCCCTGTAATCCCAACACCGACCCTCCCTGTAACCCCAACTCTAATCTTCCCTGTAACCCCAACACTGACCGTCCCTGTAACCCCAACACTGACCCTCCCTGTAACCCCAACACTGACCTTCCCTGTAACCCCAACACCAACCCTCCCTGTAACTCCAACACTGACCCTCCCTGTAATCCCAACACTAATCCTCCCTGTAACCTCAACACTAACCCTCCCTGTAACCCCAACACTAACCCTCCCTGTAACCCCAACACTAATCCTCCCTGTAACCCCAACACTAACCCTCCCTGTAACCCCAACACTGACCCTCCCTGTAACCCCAACACTAACCCTCCCTGTAACCCCAACACCAACCCTCCCTGTAACCCCAACACTAACCCTCCCTGTAACCTCAACACTAACCCTCCCTGTAACCCCAACACTGACCCTCCCTGTAACCCCAACACTAACCCTCCCTGTAACCCCAACACTGACCCTCCCTGTAACCCCAACACTACCCTCCCTGTAATCCCAAACACTGTAACCCTCCCTGTAATCCCAACACTAACCCTCCCTGTAACCCCAACACTAACCCCCCCCTGTAACCCAACACTAACCCTCCCTGTAACCCAACATTAACCTCCCTGTAACCCCAACACTGACCCTCCCTGTAACCCCAACACTAACCCTTCCTATAACCCCAACACTAACCCTCCCTGTAACCCCAACACTAACCCTCCCTGTAATCCCAACACCGACCCTCCCTGTAACCCCAACTCTAATCTTCCCTGTAACCCCAACACTGACCGTCCCTGTAACTCCAACACTGACCTTCCCTGTAACCCCAACACTAACCCTCCCTGTAACCCCAACACTAATCCTCCCTGTAACCCCAACACTGACCCTCCCTGTAACCCCAACACTGACCCCTCCCTGTAACCCCAACACTAACCCTCCCTGTAACCCCAACACTAACCCTCCCTGTAACCCCAACACCAACCAACCCCCTGTAACCTCAACACTAACCCTCCCTGTAACCCCAACACTGACCCTCCCTGTAACCCCAACACTGACCCTCCCTGTAACCCTAACACTAACCCTCCCTGTAAACCCAACACTGACCCTCCCTGTAACCCTAACACTAACCCTCCCTGTAACCCTAACACTAACCCTCCCTGTAACCCCAACACTGACCCTCCCTGTAACCCTAACACTAACCCTCCCTGTAACCCCAACACTAACCCTCCCTGTAACCCCAACACTAACCCCCCTGTAACCCCAACACTATCCCTCCCTGTAACCCCAACACTATCCCTCCCTTTTACCCCAACACTAAGCCTCCCTGTAACCCTAACTCTACTATCCCTGTAACCCCAACACTGACCCTCCTATAACCCCAACACTGACCCTCCCTTACTTTGTGAGGGTACAGGGAGGATTAGGGTTATAGGGAGTTCTATTGATGAAATTCCCCCCAGGGGGGCGGGCCCATGACAGCCTGGACTCTGAGCAAGTGGATTGAATGGACATCAGATCACCTGAAAGTCTGAGGTCATCTAGTGGCAAGAAAAATACTGTTGGGGGGGGGGAGCTTGGAATTGCAAGAAACATTGTTTTATTATTATTACTATTGTTATTTTTTTTTTTAAATTATTATTAGTAGTAGTATTATTATTATTGTTATTTTTATTATTATTATTTTTTTATTATTGTTATTTTTATTATTATTATAATTATTATTATTATTTTTATTTTTATTATTATTATTATTATTTTTTTATTATTATTTTTATTATTATTATTATTTTTATTTTTATTATTATTGTTATTTTTATTATTGTTATTTTTTATTATTATTATAATTATTATTATTATTATTTTTATTTTTATTATTATTATTTATTTTTATTATTATTATTATTATCATTATTATTTTTATTATTATTATAAAATTGGGATTTTTTAGCTGCTGGCAAGCTTTACGTCTCTGAAATATAAAAAATAAAAGGTGTGAAGACCTCTGACTGCGGCCACGCCGGCTCGGTGACTGCGGAGGATGGTGCTGAGCGTGACCTTGACACGAGTTGCTCAGGAGGATGACATTATCAGCAGACAGTGGCAGTGACACGCGTCCCCCGGGGTTGGAGGGATAGAAGACGCGCCATCATGGAAGCAACATCCAGATTAAGAGATAGAGACATCCGTTAGCGCCGATCACCCGGGGCCGTCTCAGCCCGCCGGGGAACTCGCAGCCAACAGACCTGGTTAAATAATCAACTGCTGCAAAGGAAGACGGAGCTCCGGAGGCAGAAGGCGAAGGACGTCGAAACGCTTAGAAACCTCCAATCAGAACTCTTCATTTCATGTGCGGTGGCAGCTGCCCTGTAAAACGCGCTTCATCCTGATCAATCCATACATCCCTCTCCGAGCGCCTAAGGCATAACTCCGGGCAGGAAAACACCTTTCAATCCAGCCGGATATTTGTTAAGAAAACAGAAATGAATCTCTAAATGCAGCTAGTATAAATACCTCACATTGGTCGTCATAGCGACCTCAAGATTTTGGGTGGATTCCTCCACCCCGCACTCATCAGTGACTACCCCCCGCCATGTATCCCAGGCTCCACTTTCCCGTCCTGTGTGATGGGCATGGTGGGTGTTGGTAAGTAGAATGGAGGGAGATCAATGAATATCCATTCACTGGTCTTCTCTCCTATGAATGAACCTGGAACCGGCAAGTCATCACTTCCGGGCAGTGTTGGAGCGAACGCCCCAGTGTTTGGTTTGAGGTCGAACATTTGAACCTAACAAAATTTCGACTGCGGACTTCGAACTTAATGCAAGTCTATGGGACCCAGGGGCAGACTGACAAGTCATGGGGCCCCCAGGCAATAAGGGATTACGGGGCCCCTGTGTCCTCGCCCACATCCAAAAAAGCCTATGAAAAAGCCAATGAAAGGTACCAGGGGCATCTCATGGGGCCCCCTACTGACTCCGGGCCCTCGGGCAGTGCCCGAGAGCTCGAATGGTCAGTCTGGACCTGAACACAGCACTGCCAGGTTCCCCCCCCCCTCCCACCAGCTGCTGCAGGGGACGTGTCATGATAGACAGCAGGGAAGGGGCCAGTGGATATGTCATTGACTGGCCCCTTCCTTTTCTGAATGGAGAGAAGCAGGGATCGGTACCAATCACTGACTCTGTCCGTTGCGGCATAGTAAACTGTTTACTATGCTTCAGTTTGTGAATGAAGGGGAAGCCTCATTCGTTCTGTGCAGCTGAGGCTGCAGAGGTTGAGATTGAGGGCTGTGTCTTCAACCTCCTTTCTCTGTCTCAAAGGTGGAGCATGAGAGGTATGAGACCTTTGCGACCCTGGTAGTTCCCCCTGGTGTCAGTAGTTTTTAATTTTTTTTTTTTTTATTATTATTATTTTTAACCACATTATTTTATTTAATTAATTTTACTTTTTTTAGGAGCCCCGTTGGGGGGCCTTTGGTGAAATATCCCCTGATATCTCACTGGAAGCAGAGGCGAAGGATGTCTAAATGCTTAGAAACCTCCAATCACCTCCCTGATATTTTACCAAAGCCCCCCCCCCCCCCCAACAGGGCTCCTAAAAAAAGTAAAGTAAATTAAATAAATTACATGCTTAAAAATTATTTAAAAAAAAATATAAAAAAAAATTAAAAACTACTGACACCAGTGGTGGAACTACCAGGGTTGCAAAGGTCACACTTCCCACATGGAAGAAAAATATATTTGAAATATATCTTTTAAATATTTTTCCCAAATATATTGACAAATATTTGAAATACTACAATTTTGGCCGTATTCAATATATTTTTCAATATATATATATATATATATATATATATATAAATGCATTTTTTATATACAGTATATTAAAAAATATTTGAAAAATTTTTGAAAAATATATATTTTTAAAATATATTCTTCAGATTTTTTTTTTTAACATCTAAAAAAAGTCATATTAACATATATTTTTACATATATTTGTAAATGCATTCCAAAATTGCAGATTAAATGTATTTTTAAAAATATTTTTCATATATTTTGTAATCAAAACTCATTTCAACTTGCAGTATAAATATATATATATATATTGAAATATATTTTGAAATATATTGAATATGCCCAAAATTATAGTATTTCAAATATATTTTTGTTCCATGTGGGATTGTGACCAGGCCCTGGTGCTCCACCCCTGTGTGGGGGGGAGGGGGGGAGACAGCAGGCAGGGGGCTCACTGCAGAACATGAAAAACGGCAATGGGAGTAAAGGGCCCCATGATCAGTGGGAAGGGCCCCGGCCTGGGGTCAGGGGTGCCCTTAATGGTTTCTTGCTCTCGGACCCTCGAGGTCCTAGCTATGCCTCTGTATGTATATAATGCAGCATTTGGAACAGAACCGCTCCAGTTGCAGAGCTCACTTTGTCCGGATTCTAACTCTGGAGTATATTTGTACTTCACACATTCTCCCGGAGACATATGTGCCGGAATCTCGCACACACGCTCGCAAGTCTCCTTTTTATATGAGTAAAATGGATGAAAACGAACCGGGCTTCAGAGGAAAGGCAGATTTACCCCCGGTGTACCCCAAATGTGACCTGTCATGCGATTTGCCACTTTGAAGTCGCATGACAAGTCGCGTCCAGTGTATGTCTTTGGCCCCGTTCTAATAGCTGAGACTCAAGTCATCGCGTTTTTAAAAAGATTCCCGCACTGCTTTTGTGGGACTTGCTTGTGACTTGTATTGAGCTGTATGATTGAAGTCTCCTCTTACCCCCCCCCCCCCCCCCCCCCCCCCGATGTGAAAGTGGGAAGCGAGTCGCACAGAATGCGCGGACGCTAAAGTAGCAGCACTTTTATGTCGCATTGGTGTAAATCGGGGCTCACATGTATGTCCACAGGGAACGTCCTCTCATTGTTCTGTTGTTTATGTCAGTTATCTTTTTGTTTCTGTTTGTAACTACAATGTATCTTTTTGTTTCTGTTTGTAACTACAATGTATTTTTTTTTCAATTGTTATTACAATGTATCTTTTTTTTTTTTTTTTTTTGGGGGGGGGGGGGGCTGTTTGTAACTACAATGTATCCTTTTGTTTCTGTTTGTAACTACAATGTATCTGGTTTTTTTTTTTTGTGGCTGTTTATAACTACAATGTATCCTTTTGTATCTATAATCTATATCTATAATGTATTGTTTTGTTTCTGTTTGTATCTATAATGTATCGTTTGTTTTGTTTTTGTTTCCCTGTTTGTAACTACAATGTATCTTTTTGTTTCCATTTGTTATTACAATGTATCTGGGGTTTTTTTTTTTGTGTGGCTGTTTATAACTACAATGTATCCTTTTGTTTCTGTTTGTATCTATGATATCGTCGTTTCTGTTTGTATCTATAATGTATTTTTTTTTTCTGTTTGTATCTATAATGTATTGTTTTGTTTCTGTTTGTATCTCTAACGTATCATTTTTTTCCCCTCTTTGTATCTATAATGTATCGGTTTTTTTTTGTTTGTCTTGTATAATTTTGTTTTTTTTTTAATCTATAATGTATCAGGTTTTTTTTTTGTTTTTTTGTTTGTAACTACAATGTATCTTTTTGTTTCTGTTTTTAACTACAATATATCTTTTTGTTGCTGTTTGTGACACAATGCATCAGGTTTTTTTTTTTTTTTTTTTGTTTCTGATTCTCACTACAATGTATCTTTTTGTTTCAGATTATAACTACAATGTATCTTTTTTTTTTTTTTTGTTTCGGTTTGTAACTACAATGTATCTTTTTTTTTTTTGTTTCGGTTTGTAACTACAATGTATCTTTTTTTTTTCTGTTTGTAGCTACAATGTATTTTTTTTTTCTGGTTGTAACTACAATGTATCTTTTTGTTTCTGATTGTAAACCCCCATTTGCAGACCAGCCACGTACCTGCTACATCACCAGAAGTCATGCAGTTGTATCGGGATGATGATTGGAGCTGCAGGCATCATCCTGGCACAGTTATCGGTCATCTTTCTTGTAACAGCAATCAGAGCAGCTAACTAGCCGCTCGATGGCTATCACAAGCAGAGGAAGGGTATATCTCCCCTCCCGCCACCTTCTGTGACTTTAACAAAATCTCCTGTCCCACTGGGAGTCCCGATTGACCAGCTGGAGCTACAGCCGGCTGATCACGGAGCTGAACATAGACCCAGTCAGCTTTTTCGGCTCCATTAAATAGTAAACCGAACGTGATGAGCTGACATCGCTTCACATCAGAAATACACGGCGCCATTTTTAAAAAAAAAATAAATGCATTCAGTTACACTGACCTTGGTGTAATTCAATGCTATAAAGGGCAGAGAAGTGATTTGGGGTCTAATTGACCCCAGAGCCCGCCACAAAGAGTATCGGTCACCAGCTGCGTATTTACTACGAGGCAAACAAGGCGGTTGCCTAGGGTGGCAATTTTCGTGGGGGGGTGGCGCCCCCTGCTGTTATAATACAGCGGCTCCCCCACCAAGCTCATCTGAGCTCCCTGCTTCTCCTGCAGGTTCCTCACTCCTGCCTCTGCATTCAGATTCACCTGTCCCCAGCAGGAGCGAGCCATCCCCTTGGTGGAGTTGAGGAGGACCCGGCTGCCCCGGCCATCACATCCTCCATGCCTCTCTGCCCCCTCCATGGTGCTGGTGGGGTGGGGGGCACCCAATTTTAGTGTTGCCTAGGGCAGCACAAGGGATAAACACCCCACTACCCGTCACAAGCCTATTGCTGTCATAAAGGATATTTACATTCTTTGTGGCAGCAATAAAAGTGACCAACACAAGTTTTATTAATGCAAAAAAAAAATTCAAATAAAGAAAAAAAATTCAAGTGTCCCCCCACCCCCCTGTGTGTGCGCGCCAAAGACGAATGCACGCGTCAGTCCTGCATGCAGGCAAACAGCGATCGTGTGAGGTATTGGTGCGAACGTCAGACCATGGCCAGTCATTCTAGGAGCCGACCTCCTCTGTAAATCTAAAGGGATCATCTGTATCCATCACAAAAAATGACCTTGTCAGGAATGGGGGGGAGATCTCTGGAGGGAAAGTGGTTGAGGCTAGCTGGAAGACGGATACGGCTTCCATGGATACGGCTTCCATGGATACGGCTTCCATGGATACGGCTTCTATGGATACGGCTTCTATGGATACAGCTTCTATGGATACGGCTTCTATGGATAGTAACATTTGCGCTGTTTGTCACTGCTGCACGGGCGTGCGCAATTTTGAAGCCTGACATGTTTGGTATTTATTTACTCACCGTAACATCACTTTTTATATTTTACAAAAAAAATTGGGTTATGTTTTGTGGGTTTTTTTTTTTTTTTTTTTTGCATTAAAATTTGAAAAATTGGATTTAAAAAAAAATGTTAAAAAATTGTATGTGAAAACAACGCTGCGCAAATACCGTTTGGCAACATCCACCAATTTATTCTCTAGGGCCTTTAAAAAATATATATATTTTGTGGGGTTTTAGGAAATTTTCTAGCAAAAAAACTCCTCTAATTGTTACATCTAAACGAAAAGTGCTAGAAAAGGCCTTAACCCCATCACGCCGGCACCTCCCGGCCCTTTAAAAGTTTCAGAAGCCGGGAGGCGGGGCGGGGTTTAGGGTCATGTGACTGCCATGACTTGCCGTCACGGCGGTCACATGATCGGGAAAGGTCCCGATCAAAAGAGAAGATCGGGACCTTTCCGTGAGTACCGGACATGTGTGCTGGGAGGGGGCAGGGCGCGCGCTCTCGGCACATATGTCCTTTCTAAATAGAACGCAAATGTGCGGCCTCCATGCATCTGGGCCTAGACGCCGAGATGTGTTCGGCCGGCGTGAAGAGGTTAAAGTGGATGCAATGGGGGTGATTTACTAAAGGCAAATAGACTGTGCACTTTGCTGTTGCTCCAGACGGAGCTTAGTAAATGAGCAGAAGCTCTGATAACTTCCATTATCCAATCAGGTGCAAGCAAAGATGCTGTTTTTTTATTTTCCTTGCACACGATTGGGTATTGCTTGTAAAGTGAAGCTTCACCTCATTTACTAAGATCTGGAGCAGCTGCTCTTTGCAAAGTGCACGGTCTATTTGCCTTTAGTAAATCAACCCCAATGCATCTTTTTGTCTTTTTCTTTGTGAAGGCAACGGGGGAGATTTACTAAAACTGGTTCACTCAGAATCTGGTGCAGCTGTGCATGGGAGCCAATCAGCTTCTAGCCTCAGCTTGCTCTATTACCCCTGGTTCCAGCGGCGGACTGACCATTCAAACACTCGGGCACTGCCCGAGGGCCCGGGGTCAGTAGGGGGCCCCATGAAATGCCCCTGGTACCTTTTATAGGCTTTTTTGAGTGTGGGCAAGGGCACAGGGGCCCCATGATCCTCTATAGCTCGGGGATCCCATGAGTTGTCAGTCCACCACTGCCTGGTTCACATCTGTGCGGGTGGTGGCACTGCGGATACGCACAAAAATCCATGCAGCCGCAGCACCCGCGCAGGGGAATGAGGACCAGCACGCCGCCCACGTTGGAAATCACAACCGTACCGGGAACAAAGGTTCCCATGCGGGCTGCGTTTTCCAAAGAAGTGCGGGGACTTCTTCCCTGCGTGTCCCGGGGCACGGGAGTCCATTCAAATGAATAGGCTTCTCATGCCCACGCAAAACGCAGACCGCAGGAACGTGGAGATGTGAACCCAGCCTCAACCCCTCCAGAGATTCCCCCCCCCCCTTCCTGACCAGGCCATTTTTTTGCGGTACGGCGCTGCATTATTTTAACTGACAATTGCGCGGTCGTGCAACACTGCCCCCAAATTGAATTTACATCCTTTTTTCCCCCCACGAATTGAGCTTTCTTTTGGTGGTATTTGATCGCCTCTGCAGTTTTTATTTTTTTTGCTATTAAAAAAAAAAAAGACAGACAATTTTGCAAAAAAAAAAAAAAAAACTATATTTTTGACTTTTTCGTAGTAAACATGTCCAGTAAAATTTTAAAAAAATCTAATTTTATCATAAATTTAGGCCAAAATGTATTCTGCATCTTATATTTTTTTTGCGCTATAAACAGAAAAGGCCGACAATTTTGAAAAAAAAAATCAATCAATATTTTTGACTTTTTGCTATTAAATACGTCCGGTAAAAAATGTTAAAAAATCTAATTTCGTCATAAATTTAGGAAAAAATGTATTCTGCTCCGTGTCTTCGCTAAAAAAAAAATCCCAATATGTGTAAATTAATTGGTTTACATTATAGCATCTTTATGTACTGAATTTTTTAATTTTTTTTTATATTAGCAATGGCGGTGATCATCGACCTATAGGGGGACTGCGGCGGGCATTCTGACACTGGGGGGGGGGGGGACTGACTAACTGTCACTGATATCCCCAGTGACACCAATACAGTTATCAGTGCTAAAGAAAAAGCCCTGACACTGTACTAATGACACTGGGCAGGAAGGGGTTAACATGAGGGGCCATCAAAGGGTTAACTGTGTGCTGTTTTACTGTGTAAGCATGCTGCTGTGTATTGCTGGAGCTGACAGGGGAGAGATCTGTACTGTTTACTTACAGACCTCTCCCCTGTCAGTGATACTCGGCGATTGCCGGGTGTCGGCGGGGAATCTATGGCCGGGACCCGGTGACTGACAGCTGAAGCCACCAATGGCAGTACAGGTAGGGCGCGCACGAGCGACCTGCCCAGAAATGCAAAATCACGTATATATATATATATGTGATTTTGCACAGCCCTGCTGCCCTGTAGCAGTATTTCTGCTATAGGGTGGTGGGCAAGCAATTAAACTTTGACAATAAAACCTGGAAGCTGATTGGTTTCTATGAAGAAGTGCGCCTGATTTTGCCCCCTCCAGCTTTAGTAAAGCAACCCCAATGTATCTTTTTGTTTTTTTCTTCCTGAATACAATTTATATTTTTTTGTTTTTTCTTTTGTGAATACAATGTATGTCTTTTTTTTTCTTTCTGAATACAATGTATGTTTTGTTTTCTTCCTGAATACAATGTATCTTTTTTTTTTTGTTTGTGAAAACAATGTATCTTTTTTGGTTTTCTTCCTGATTGCAATGTATCTTTTTTGTTTTCTACCTGAATACAATGTATCTGTTTGTGTTTCTTCCTGAATACAATGGTTTTTTTTTTTTTTGTTCCTTGTAAACACAATGTATCTTTTTTTGGTTTTCTTCCTGAATACAATGTATATTTTTTGTTTTGGTTTTTTTCTTCTTCATGAATACAATGTATCTTTTTTTTTTGTGAATACAATGTATGTTTTTTTTTTTCTTTTTTTTTTCTTCCTGGATACAATGTATCTTTTTTTTTTACCTTGTGAATATGATGTATCTTTTTTGTTTTTCTTCCTGAATACAGTGTATATATATTTTTTTTCTTTGTGAATACAATGTATCCTTTTTTTTTGTGAATGCAATGTATGTCTTTTTTCCTTTGACTACAATGCATCTTTTTTGTTTTTTCTTTGTGACTACAATGCATCTTTTTTGTTTTTTCTTTGTGACTACAATGCATCTTTTATGTCTCCGTTTGAATACCCACCCAGGTCATCAGTCCATGGCATTACTTAAAGGTGAAAGAAGGAACTTGGATAGGATGACCCCTTTAGCCTTGCCTGGAATTCATCGTCACCACTGCATTCCAGATGCGTTTGTTTTATTCCTGAGCCGACCCCCAGGTACACTTACCCCCCCCATGTACACTTACCCCCCCCCCCCCCCCGTCTATACTTACCCTTTGTCGCTCTGAATCCAGACACTTCACTAAAACGTGTCTCATTAAGTGGGCTTTAGTACAATGAATCGCAAAACTGACAAGCGAGAGAATCATTTTCCTTTCTCTCCAGATATGTTAATTATGTAAATGAAAGTTTCTATAATGCACACAGCGCTGCGTTTTTATTTTTATAGAGAAGCGAATAAAAAGGCCTTTACCATTAATTTCAGCAAAGTAAAAGGCCGCTAAGCATGTATTACAAGTTGGTTTATGGAAAAGGGTTTCACATTTCTTTATCTGCGTGTCGTTGTATATTTTCAGTGTCAAATCAGAAAAGAAAGCGTTCAGATATACAGCGGAGCAATGCAGGGGCATGCCCAAAATTCATGGGGCCCCATCGCAAAAAAACTTCAATGGGGCCCCATAGTGACCTCTCTCTATGACACCTAGTGACCTCTCTCTATGACCCCTAGTGACCTCTCTCTATGACACCTAGTGACCTCTCTCTATGACACCTAGTGACCTCTCTCTATGACACCTAGTGACCTCTCTCTATGACACCTAGTGACCTCTCTCTATGACACCTAGTGACCTCTCTCTATGACATGGTGGTGTCCATTGGGACAATAGTGTCATTGATCCGAACATAAAGTATGTCTGAAACAAGAACGGGCTGCAGGGTAACTGTCAGCACAGTCAGCACACTACTAGGGATAGAAGTTACCTGGGAAGATAGGTGCAGGGAATGAACTTTGAACCCTTAACCCCTTCCAGTCCGGACACTTTCACCATTTTCCAGTCCAGGCCAATTTTCAGCTTTCAGCGCTATCACACTTTGAATGACAATTGCGCGGTCGTGCAACACTGTACCCGTGTGAATTTTTTAGCATTTTTTTGAGACAGATAAAATGTTATTTTGTTGGTATTTATTCACCACTGGGATTTTTATTTTTTTTGCTATATAGATGAAAAATTCCAAACATTTTGAAAAAAGGTGTTTTTCTTATAAACTTTCGTAAATTAATAATCTTTCTTTTAAAAAAAATCTTTTCTTTAAAAAATAGCCCAAATTAGTTTACAACCAAAAATTATAAGTTTTCTAATTTTTATTTCTTTTTTATATATATTATTATTTATGGGGTTTTTTTTTTTAACATACTGTCACCCTAACTATTTCTGGGTTGTGATTTTTTTTTTTCTTTTTTTTACACTGATTGCTTTTACACCCATAAAGGCTGTAAAAGGAATCAATTCTCCTTATCTCTGGCTGCATTCCTGCAGCCATTGAGAAATACTGTGTGAGCTGTGATTGGTCACAGTTTGTCACATGGTACAAGGCTGATGTGAATGGCCCTGTACCATGTGACCTCTGTGATCATTCACAGATTTCACGAGTAGTAAGCAATGATGTCAGGAAGTGACATCTTGCTTACTACTATTCATGTGATCACTGATTGGCCAATCAGTGATCACATGAATCGGGGCCTCACACAGAGGTCACGTACAGAGGTCCCCCAGGGAGCGTGCACAGGCAATGGATGCGGGGGGACATTTAGAAACGTCCACCCGCATCATCAGCGCTCCCGCCCAGCCATTTATCTACATGGGCCGGATGGGAAGTGGTTCATTTGGCAAAATCCAACAGGCTGGTTGACGTCGATTGGGAGATTGACTTCAGTACAACCATAGTGCCCACATATGGATCGAGATCTGGCCGTTACCTGCTGAACCGCAAGACATTTTGATCCACGTATGGCCAGCTTTACTCCTATTAAAAGTTTTTCTTGGAGTTCGACTTTTTCTCCTACTAGCTCACCAGCACTTTCAGCATCAATTGATTTTTGTTGAAGTATAAGTTCTTAGGGCTATGCATATATAAAGTATATAGGAAACATTCATGCACAGTACAGCGGCGGTGCCAAGGAAACAACATGATACATCAGTTCCTTTGAGGTCAGCTATTATGTAAAATAATACAAGAAATGATTCCATTATTGGATGACAGACCGCGGTTCTACAAATCCAACAAAACAGCGAGCGTGGATCCAGAATCTTCACCTCTTACTTAGGCAGTCCAAGTGAGGTCGCCTTTCTTAATCTCCCAGATAGCTGATTTCCTTTGAATTGGGGGGGAAGGCCTCTACCACTGCTGTTGTCAGGGTCCGGATGTGGACCTGCGACCTCTATGGTATCTGGCTGTGGCTCTTCTCATTGTGGTGTAGCTGGACAGCTCCCTGTCTTGCCTTGTCTCTTGTTTCTGGTGAACCTTGGACTCTTTGCTCCTCCCCTGATCTTCATCCGTGTGTTTCCTTGCCCCACGCATCTTATCCTTTAAAGCAATATTGCAGGAGGTCCCAGTCTTCATCCTTCAAAACTTCTTTAAGCATCTCTACAATTTTTTGTAATGTAAAATACACTATATTGCCAAACATATTGGGCCAGTCCTCCAAATCATTGGATTCAGGTACCAATCCCCTCCATAACATGTGATTCAGGTGTTCCAATCCCCTCCATATCATGTGATTCAGGTGTTCCAATCCCCTCCATAACATGTGATTCAGGTGTTTCAATCCCCTCCATATCATGTGATTCAGGTGTTCCAATCCCCTCCATATCATGTGATTTAGGTGTCCCAAACCCCTCCATATCATGTGACTCAGGTGTTCCAATCCCCTCCATAACCATGTGATTCAGGTGTTCCAATCCCCTCCATGGACACAGGTGTATACAATCAAGCCCCTAGTCATGCAGACGGCTTCTACAAACATTGGTGAAAGAATGGGTCGCTCTCAGGAGCTCAGTGACTCCAAGCGTGATAGGTGGCCACCTGGGCAATAAGTCCATCCGTGACATTTCCTGGCTACTAAATATTCCACGCTCAACTGTTAGTGGGATTATAACAAAGTGGAAGCCACTGGGAACAACAACCACTCAGCCACCAAGTGGTAGGCCACGTCACATGACAGGGCGGGGTCAGCGCATGCTGAAGCGCACAGTGCGCAGAAGTCGCCAACTGTCTGCAGAGTCAATAGCTAAAGACCTTCAAACTTGGTGTGGCCTTCAGATGAGCCCAACAACAGTGCGTAGAGAGCTTCATGGAATGGGTTTCCATGGCCGAGCAGCTGCATCCAAGCCTTCCATCACCAAGTGCAATGCAAAGCGTCGGATGCCGTGGTGTAAAGCACGCCGCCACTGGACTCTAGAGCAGTGGAGACGTGTTCTCTGGAGTGACCAATCTGCTTCTCTGTCTGGCAATCTGATGGGCGTGTCTGGGTTTGCCGGTTGCACTTGCCTGACTGCATTGTGCCAAGTGTAAAGTTTGTGTGGAGGTGGGGATTATGGTGTGGGGTTGTTTTTTCAGGGGTTGGGCTTGGCCCCCTAGTTCCAGCGAAGGGAACTATTAAGGCAACATTTTGGACAATTTTCTGCTCCCAACGTTGTGGGCAAGAGTTTGGGGATGGCCCCTTCCTGTTCCAACATGACTGCGCACCAGTGCACACAGCAAGGTCCATAAAGACATGGAGGAGCCAGTTTGGGGTGGAGGAACTTGACTGTCCTGCACAGAGTCCTGACCTCAACCCCATAGAACACCTTTGGGATGAATCAGAGCGGAGACTGCGAGCCAGGCCCCCTCCCCCGACATCAGTGCCTGACCTGACAAATGTGCTTCTGGAAGAATGGTCCAACCTCCCCATAGACACCCTCCTAAACCTTGTGGACGGCCTTCCCAGAAGAGTTGAAGCTGTTATAGCTGCAAAGGGCGGAGCCAACTCAATATTGAACCCTACGGACTAAGACTGGGGGGCCATTAAAGGTCATGTGTGGGGGAAAGGGTGGGGCCAACTCAGTATTGAACCCTACGGACTAAGACTGGGGCCATTAAAGGTCATGTGCATGGAAAGGCCGGGGCCAACTCAATATTGAACCCTACGGACTAAGACTGGGGGGCCATTAAAGGTCATGTGTGTGGAAAGGGCGGGGCCAACTCAGTATTGAACCCTATGGACTAAGACTGGGGGGCCATTATAGGTCATGTGTGGAAAGGCCGGGGCCAACTCAATATTGAACCCTACGGACTAAGACCTGGAGGCCATTAAAGGTCATGTGTGTGGAAAGGAAGGTGGCCCGATACTTTTGGCAAGATAGTGTATATTGCATACGTTTCACAATAATATTTTCTGGGTCCTCCATCCAGCCAGGGGATGTAACCCTTTTCGACTGTATCCAGGATGAGATATTG
The DNA here is from genome assembly GCA_951230385.1 of Staurois parvus. Classification (NCBI taxonomy): domain Eukaryota; kingdom Metazoa; phylum Chordata; class Amphibia; order Anura; family Ranidae; genus Staurois; species Staurois parvus. The sequence goes on from CATNWA010018078.1 coordinate 128,735, forward strand.
GTTTTTCTAGGGTCTCACTTTAAGATTATTTAGAAAAATCGCAGCTCAACACAATCCAGTCTATGAGGTTAACCTGTATAAGATGGCCTCAGCCTTGCACCACCCCACAAGCCACACCCTCTGACATGTTTTGCCCCACCCATCAGGGCTTAGTGATAGAGATACTCCATGACTGAGCCTCGGTGGGTGGGGTGGGGTGAAACATGTCAGAGGGTGTGGCGTGTAGAGAGGTGCAAGGCTGAGGCCATCTTATACAGGTTAACCTCATAGACTAGATTGTGTTGAGCTGCGATTTTCTAAGTGTGCTGTACACTACTGGATGGGGATATTTTCAGCCAGCACCCCAGTCCTGAGTATCAGTGGGACTTTATACAGAACCCTTTTTGCTTAGAGCAGGTATTGGCGGGTTGCTTTAAGATTACTAGTCCAGATGGAAGCTTAGGTCTCCAGAACCATGAGAGCTGCCTCCACTGCCTGCCTACAGGATTAACCCTTGGAATCAACTTCAACAACCTCGAATTCCCTCATCCCAATGCATCTATTTCCAGCAGCAGTAAAATTAGTCATTTTAATTCTAATCAATTGCTAATCAGCCAGGACTGACCTTAAATTGAAATGACATTTACTTTATTAGAGATGTGGAGCTGGCTTTGCACACGGGGGCAGAGTCATGCTGGAACAGAAAAGAGTCTTCACCAAACTGTTATTACAAGGTTGGAAGAGCACAATTGTCTCAGATGCCTTGGTGTGATGGAGGATTACCGATACATTTTACCGGGAACAATTGAATTTATTCACCTGGAGGGTGTCTGTGGAATTTGCGCCCATTTGTGAGCTCAGGTACTGATGTTGGGTGAGAAGACTTGGTTCACAGTTGGCTTTCCAATTAATCCCAAAGATGTTCAGAAGGTTTGAGGTTAGGGCTCTGTGAAGAACACTCAGGTTACTCCACCCACCCCGCCTGTATAAGCTTGTTAGATGTCCAGGGGCGGACTGACAACTCATGGGGCCCCCGGGCAATAGGGGATCATGGGGCCCCTGTGTCCTTGCCCAAACTCAAAAAAGCCTATGAAAAAGGTACCAGGGGCATCTCATGGGGCCCCTACTGACCCCGGGCCCTCGGGCAGTGTCCGAGTTTCCAAATGGTCAGTCCGCCCCTGTAGACGTCCCATTTAAAAAAATGACTATTTTATATGGAGATGCCCCCCTTTATGGCGATAACATTTTACACTCTTCTGGGAAGGCTTTCCACGAGATTTTGGAAGGTGTCTGTGGGAAATTGTGGTCATTTGTGAGGTCAGGTACTGATGTAGAATGAGAAGACCTGGCTCACAATTGGCATTCCAATTCAGCCCAAAGGTGTTCAGCAGGGTTGAGGTCAGGGCTCTGTGCAGGACACTCGGGTTTTTCCAGACCAAACTGGTCCCGCAATGTCTCTGCTAAATATACTATATCAGCAGAAATTTGGGGACACCTCACATTCAGACCTGTATGAGCTTGTTGGACATTCCAAAACTATGTTCATTAATATGGAGTTGACCACCTCCACCTCCCCCCATGGTCATTAATATGGAGTTGTCCCCCTTTGTGGCTATAACCATCTCCACTCTTCTGGGAGAGACATCCACAAGATTTTAAAGGGTTTCTGTGGGGAATTTGTGCCCATTTGTGAGGTCAGGTACTGATGTTGGGTGAGAAGACCTGGTTCACAGTTGGCCTTGCAATTAATCCCAAAGACATTCAGAAGGTTTGAGGTTACGGCTCTGTGAAGAACACTCAGGTTACTCCACCCACCCCGCCTGTATAAGCTTGTTAGACATCCCATTTAATAAAATGACTATTTATATGCAGATGCCCCCATTTTTGGCGATAACATTTTCCACTTTTCTGGGAAGGCTTTCCACGAGATTTTGGAAGGTGTCTGTGGGAAATTGTGGTCATTTGTGAGGTCAGGTACTGATGTAGAATGAGAAGACCTGGCTCACAATTGGCATTCCAATTCAGCCCAAAGGTGTTCAGCAGGGTTGAGGTCAGGGCTCTGTGCAGGACACTCAAGTTCTTCCACACCAAACTGGTCCCGCAATGTCTCTGCTAAATATACTATATCAGCAGAAATTAGGGGACACCTCACATTCAGACCTGTATGAGCTTGTTAGACATTCCAAAACTATGTTCATTAATATGGAGTTGACCACCTCCACCTCCCCCCATGGTCATTAATATGGAGTTGTCCTCCTTTGTGGCTATAACCATCTCCACTCTTCTGGGAGAGACATCCACAAGATTTTAAAGGGTTTCTGCGGGGAATTTGTGCCCATTTGTGAGGTCAGGTACTGACATAGAATGACCTGGCTCACAAATGACATTCCAATTCAGCCCAAACGTGTTCAGTAGGGTTGAGGTCAGGGCTCTGTGCAGGACACTTGAGTTCCTCCACACCATACTGGTCAAACCATATCTTCATCACCAAATTGCTTGGAATCATGTAGCTATGACCGGTTGTAGTTCATCAATAATAACTCCACCTCCGCAACATCGCCAAAATCCGCACGTTCCTAACCCCAGAAAACACTAAACAGCTCATCCACTCCCTCATCATATCACGACTCGACTACTGCAACTCCCTCCTCACTGGCCTGCCTCGCCGCTGGTTATCCCCGCTTCAGTCCATCCTAAATACGGCTGCCAGACTCATTCACCTTTCCAACCGCTCCGTCTCCGCCACCCCCCTCTGCCAATCCCTCCACTGGCCTCCATTCAGTGTCCTCCACCCCCCTCTTGCAATCCCTCCACTGGCCTCCACTCAGTGTCCTCCACCCCCCTCTGCCAATCCCTCCACTGGCCTCCATTCAGTGTCCTCCACCCCCCTCTGCCAATCCCTCCACTGGCCTCCACTCAGTGTCCTCCACCCCCCTCTGCCAATCCCTCCACTGGCTTCCGATTGCCAACGATCAGTGTCCTCACACGTACCCCTCTGCCAATCCCTCCACTGCTAATATCCGATTACCGCCCAACGCACACTCCGCTCCTCACAAATCCTTAACACTGGTTCCCAAAGCCTCCAGGGTCACCATACTGCCCCTGCCCCAAACTACATCACTGACCCTAATCTTCAAGTAGCCGCCCAACACGCACACTCCCTCTCTCACAAGACCTCCAGCTTCTCTCTCTGGTTCCCTGGTCTCCTCCTCCCATGCCCGCCTCCAGGACTTCTCCAGGGTGTCACCCATCCTCTGGAACTCCCTGCCCCAACCCATCAGATTATCATCACTCTCCTCTTATACTCCCTGAAAAAAATACTGTCAGGGAATATATGGGCTGAAAACCCATCTCTTCAGGGAAGCCTACCCCACCCCCTGCTAACTTGCCGACCTCCTCCACTCTTCCTACCACTCCATCCCCCACAGCTATCTCCCTCAGAATCACACTTATATGAGCTTGTGGAACATCCCATGGCCATAATTATGGAGTTGCCTCCCCTTTGTGGCTATAACATCCTCCACTCTTCTGGGAAGACTTTCCACAAGATTTTGGAAGGTGTCTGTAGGAATTTGTGAGGTCAGGTACTGATGTTGGATGAGAAGACCTGGCTCATCATCAGTGTTCCAATTAATTCTAAAGGTGTTCAGTAGAGTTGATGTCAAGGCTCTGTGCAGGACACTCAAGTCCCTCCACACAACAAACTTTGTGTTTACTAAATATATTATATCAACAACAATTTGGGGACACCTCACATTCAGACCTGTATGAGCTTGTTGAACATTCCATTCCAAAACTATGTTCATTAATATGGTGTTGACCACACCCCATGGTCATTATTATGGAGTTGTCCCCCTTCGTGGTTATAACCATCTCCACAAGGGTTTGGAGGGTGCCTGTGTGATTTGTGCCCATTTGTGAGGTCAGGTATGATGTTGGATGAGAAGATCTGGCTCACCATCAGCTTTCCAAGGCATCCAAAAGGTGTTAAGTAGGGTTGAGGTCAGGGCTCCATGCAGAATACTCGAGTTCCTCAACACCAACTGGTCATCCACGTCTTTTTGGAGCTGGCTTTGTACATGGGGGACAGTCATGGGGGAACAGAAAAGAGTCTTCCACACACTAGTGCCACATGGCTGGAAGAGCACAGTTGTCTACAATGTCTTTGTTTTAATAGGACCATTCACTGCGAATATATTTGAACTCAACCAATTGAAAGGGGGTTTCACATTCTTTTGGCCATGTAGGTGCCTACTGTACAGTGTATGTTTGGGAGGGGTTATAGGGCTGCCTGTTGTATATTGTGTATTTGGGGGTGTAAAGGTTCCTTCTGCACAGTGTGTATTTGGGGGTGTAAAGGTTCCTTCTGTACAGTGTGTATTTGGGGGGGGTAATAATGTGTTCCTTCTGTACTGAGTGTGTATTGGGGGGGGTATAAGGTTCCCTTCTGTACAGTGTGTATTTCGGAGGTGTAAAGGGTTCCTTCTTCAGTGGTATTTGGGGGGGGTTCCTTCTGTACTGAGTGTATAGCGGGTATAAGGTTCCCTTCTGTACAGTGTGTATTTGGGGGGGGGGGGTATAGGGTTCCTTCCTGTACAGAGTGTATTTGGGGGGGGGGTATAATTCCCTTCTGTACAGAGTGTATTGGGGGGCAGGTATAAGTTTCCTTCTGTACAGAGTGTATTTCGGGGGGTATAGAGTTCTCCTTTCTGTACAGTGTGTATTTGGGGGGGGGGTTTCCTTTCTGTACAGTAAGTATTTTGGGGGGTATAGGGTTCCTTCTGTACAGTTTGTATTTTGGGTGGGGGTATAATGTTTCTTCTGTACAGAGTGTATTGGGGGGGGCGGGTATAAGGTTCCCTTCTCTACAGTGAGTATTTGGGGGGGGGGGTTACTTTCTGTACAGTGATTATTGGGGGGGAGCATATGGTTCCTTGTGTACAATGAGTTTTGCGGGATAGTTTTCCTTTGTGTACAGTGTGCATTTGGAGGGGGGGGGGGTATAGGGTGCCATCTGTACAGCATGTATTTGGGGATGTGGAGTATAGGGTTCCTTTTTGTACCATGAATTTGTGTGTGTGTGTGTGGGGGGGGGGGGGGGGGGGATAGAGTTTCTCTCTGTACAGTGTGTATTTTTGAGGGTATAGGGTTCCTTCTCTACAGTGTGTATTTGGAGGGGGAGGTATAGGGTTCCTTCCGTTCAGTGTGTATTTGGGGGGGGTATAATGTCCCTTCTGCACAGAGTGTATTGGGGGGTAGGTATAAGGTTCCCTTCTGTACAGAGTGTATTTCGGGGGGTATAGAGTTCTCCTCTGTACAATGAGTATTTGGGGGGGGGGGTTACTTTCTGTACAGTGAGTATTTTGGGGGGTATACGGTTCCTTCTGTACAGTTTGTATTTTGGGGGGGGGTATAATGTTTCTTATGTACAGAGTGTATTGGGGGGGGGGGGTATAAGGTTCCCTTCTGTACACTGAGTATTTGGGGGGGGGTTACTTTCTGTACAGTGATTATTGGGGGGGAGCATATGGTTCCTTGTGTACAATGAGTTTTGGGGGGTAGTTTTCCTTTGTGTACAGTGTGCATTTGGGGGGGGGGGGTATAGGGTTCCCTCCGTACAGCATGTATTTGGGGATGGGGGAGTATAGGGTTCCTTTTTGTACCATGAATTTTTTTTGTGTGTGTGTGTGTGGGGGGGGGGGGGGGGATAGAGTTTCTCTCTGTACAGTGTGTATTGGGGGGGGTTATAGAATTCCCTTCTATACAGTGAGTATTTGGGAGAATAGAGGGTTCCTTCTGTACAGTATTTGGGGGGGGGGGGGGGGGTTATATTTGGGGGGGGTATAGGGTTCTCTTCTGTACAGAGTGTATTTTGGGGGTATAGGGTTCTCTTCTGTACAGGGTATGGGGGTATAGGGTTCTCTTCTGTACAGGGTATGGGGGGTATAGGGTTCCCTTCTGTACAGGGTATGGGGGGTATAGGGTTCTCTTCTGTACAGGGTATGGGGGGTATAGAGTTCCCTTCTGTACAGGGTATGGGCCGTATATAGGGTTCTCTTCTGTACAGGGTATGGGGGGTATAGGGTTCTCTTCTGTACAGGGTATGGGGGGTATAGGGTTCCCTTCTGTACAGGGTATGGGGGTATAGGGTTCTCTTCTGTACAGGGTATGGGGGGTATAGGGTTCCCTTCTGTACAGGGGTATGGGCGGTATAGGGTTCTCTTCTGTACAGAGTGTATTTGGGGGGGTATAGGGTTCTCTTCTGTACAGGGTATGGGGGGTATAGGGTTCCCTTCTGTACAGGGTATGGGGGGTATAGGGTTCCCTTCTGTACAAGGTATGGGGGGTAAAGGGTTCTCTTCTGTATAGGGTATGGGGGGGGGTTACAGGTTTTGATATGAGGACAAGTTGTGGCTGAACTAGATGGTCTTTTTTTTCAGCCAGACTAACTATGTAACTATGTAATTATGTAACTAAGTTCAAATATAACTTTATAAATAAAAACAAAAGCCTTTTTTCTCATCTAGACACGGTTGCCGTTTCCCGAGTGATCATTGCGTGTGTGACTCCGCCGTGCCGCAGCCACAAATGATCAGCATGTCCTCATCTTTGAAGGGTCTCTGGATGCCTTTGCTGAGTTCTTGAGGAAATCTTCAGTGCAGAAAACAATCTGTGAGAGCGATCCTCTGGAGCCCAGTATTTTCTCCGGTGAAATGACAGGTTACACACATCAGACAACCTTGGTCATTGCGTGGTTTTATGAGACTATTTGTGACCCACCAACCATCACCATTCCTCCTTCCCTGTGAGGGGGGGGGGGGGGGGTGATGTATTTATGAGGTCTATTATAAATTTAGACCGTGTGACGGGTCTGATTACAAATTCTGAGGTCATTATAGTCGGGGTAGTCAAGCTCCTAATACTCTGTTGTTCTGTACATAACTAATTTTATATTTTGTATTCCTATACTGATCATATGTATAGCAGAGCTCATCGCAGTGCCTTCACCCATTACTGAGGACCAGGGGCGGACTGACCATTTGGAAACTCGGGCACTTCCGAGGGCCCAGGGTCAGTAGGGGGCCCCATGAGATGCCCCTGGTACCTTTTTCATAGGCTTTTTTGAGTTTGGGCAAGGACACAGGGGCACCATGATCCCCTATTGCCCGGGGGCCCCATGAGTTGTAGGTCCGCCCCTGTGGATGACCCAATGCTCGACATTATCCATCGACTTCATATTGGTGTCGATTTATCAGCCTGGATCTGCAGGTAGTGTAGCACTGTCTCACTAGGAGTCGCAAAGCACTTGGGTCCCCCCTCAGGGGCGGACTGACCATATGGAAACTCAGGCCCCACCTATTGCCCGCCCGAGGGGCCCCGGATACAGAAGGGGGCGATTTATCCCATGAGATGCCCCTGGTACCCTTTTCATAGGCTTTTTTGAGTTTGGGCAAGGACACAGGGGCCCCATGATCCCCTATTGCTCGGGGGCCCCATGAGTCATCAGTCGTCCCCTGCCTGGTACCTTTTTCATAGGCTTTTTTGAGTTTGGGCAAGGACACAGGGGCCCCATGATTCCCTATTGCCCGGGGGACCCATGATGAGTTGTCAGTCTGCCCCTGGTCCCCCTATAGTCCCGCACAGCCAGGCAACACGCATCTCCACACAAACCTGCATTCGGGAGTCAGTAACCACTCCTTGAGCTTGTCCTGAAGTTTTATTAGGGGGGTTTCAACTTGAATGGGGTACAGGGTGTACGGGATGCCCAATGGAGTTGAGAAACGGAGGACAACTTGCTGAACTATGTACAAGTGGTTCAGCAAACTGTATCTTTCGGAGAGCTAGTCAGCTTCTCCTGTAGTACCACCCAAACCCCAGATGCTCCTTTATATGGCTGCCTGGAGGAATCCCTGAGCATGGGACCCAGTGCCTGCTGCTTTATAAGAGGACAGTCCTGGGCAGGGGAGGACTGCCAACTCATGGGGCCCCCGGGCAATAGGGGATCATGGGGCCCCTGTGTCCTTGCCCAAACTCATAAAAGCCTATGAAAAAGGTACCAGGGGCATCTCATAGGGCCCTCTACTGACCCCGGGCCCTCGGGCAGTGCCCGAGTTTCCAAATGGTCAGTCCGCCCCTGGTCCTGGTAGTTGCTAAACTGGATTCCCACCAGAGTGCTCCTTCCCCTATCTGGCCCAGGGGGGTGCAGGTCAACTCACTTGGTCCTCCTCCAATGCTGTGGGTGCTACCAGGCCTTCTAGATGGGCAGCTCTTTCCCTGCTACACAGGTGGATCTCTCTCTGGGGGCTGGTGAAGGCAGTGGTGTATTTAGGTTCTGTGCTGCCCTAGGCAACACAAAGAACTTCTGCCCCCACAGACATGAACAAACACCACCCCCTCTTCCTCCTCCTGCAGAGAGAGCCTGACAATGACCAACAACACCCCTGCCCCCCACATGGGGGAGCCTTCCACTAACCCCCCCCCCCTCCAGCGATAGAGAGAAAGACACTCATCTTCACAGCTTCGGACATCCCCGGGAACGAGAGCCAGGCTCAACATACCATCAAGCAGCCCGCAGCCTCTCTCAGATCCCACCTGGTTTCCATGGCACGAGTGTCCCTTCTGCCATCCCTACTTCTGGGGGGAGGTGCTGCCCCCCTGAAAAATGCCACCCTAGGCCTTGTTTGCCTTGTGGTAAATACATCTCTGGGTGAAGGTCCAAGTTTTCCTCCTTTCAAGGTCCCTGCCTGTAGGGGAGCCCCCCTCCAGTCTCCTGCTCTCCAGCCTTCACATCCTCTTTCACCTGAGCTCTCCTGCTGCTGAGCAGGCTCTGTGATTTTTTAAGGGTTGTCCCGGCCCTTTGTTAAGCCTCCTCTTGTGGATTGGCCAGGATCCCTCAAAGGTGCAGATCAGTCTCTCCTAACATCTGCCCACTGCTTTTAGAACTTTCTCCAAAGTCCTAGAGCAGGGGGAAGTTTCAGAGAACTGATCCGCAGAGCCTCTCGGCTCTGACCTGAATTTGCCCCCCTGACTATTGCACAGGATGCTACTCAGCCTCTGACTAACAATTACGACTCTAGCTCCCCCTAGCTGACTAAGAGGATACTACATGAAACAGCAACTGGATCAAATAATTTGGCTCAATTCCGGAAAGTTCCCAGATTTTCAGATTTACTAAAGTTAAGTGTTCAGTAACATAAACTGATCAGCCATAACATCATGACCACTGACAGGTTATTATTATCTCCGTACAATGGCATCTGAAAGTGGGCGGGATATATTAGGCAACAAGTGAACATGTTGTCCCTGAAGTTGATGTGTGTAAAGCAGAAAAAATGTTCATGGCAGTTTGTTGTGTATGGAGCTGTGTAGCTGAAGACCTGTCAGGGTTCCCATGCCGACCCGTGTGCACAGCCAAAAGTGCCTTCAATGGGCATGTGAGCATCAGAACTGGACCACGGAGCCATGGAAGAAGGTGGCTTGGTCTGAGGAATCACATTTTCTTCTGCATCATGTGGATGGCGGGGGGGTGGGTGGGCGTCACTTATCTGGGGAAGAGATGCAGCATGGGAAGAAGATAAGCCGGCAGAGGCAGTGTCATGCTTTGGGAAATGTTCTGCTGGGACACCTCGGCTCCTCCATTCATGTGGATGTTGCTTAACACGTACCACCTACCTAAAAATGTTTGTTGACCAAGTCCACCCCTTCATGGGAACGGTATTCCCTGATGGCATTGGCCTCTTTCAGCAGGATAATGTGCCCCGCCATACTGCAAGAATGGTTCAAGAACGGTTTGAGGAACACACGTTTGAGGAATTGACTTGGCCTCCAAATTCTCCAGATCCCAATTCAATGGAGCATCTGTGGGATGTGCTGGAAAAACAAGTCCAATCCATGGAGGCCCCAATTTACAGGAATTAAAGGATCTGCTACTGACGGCCTGGTGCCGGATACCACAGTGTACCTTTCAGAGGTCTAGTGGAGTCCATGCCTCGATGGGTCGGGGTTGTTTTGGCGGCAAAAGGGGGACCTACTCAATATTAGGTGGGCAGTCCTAAAGTTATGGCTGATCGGTGTATAACAAGGCTATGACCAGGGGCGGACTGACAACTCATGGGGCCCCGGGCAATAGGGGTTCATGGGGCCCCTGTGTCCTCGCCCACACCCAAAAAAAAGCCTATGAAAAAGCCAATGAAAGGTACCAGGGGCATCCCATGGGGCCCCCTACTGACCCCGGGCCCTCGGGCAATGACCGAGTGCTCGAATGGTCAGGCCCCTGGTTATAATAGACTATAATATTCAGGGGGGTATGCATTATACAACATCAGTGGTTCATATAGTGAATCTCGGTGTAGTTATTCCCCCTGAGGTCATCACAGAGGACAAGGGGGCGCTCTTTACATCTGGAGGAAAAGAAATGTCATCTCCAAACACGGAAAGGTTTCTTCACAGTGAGAGCTGTGAGAATGTGGAATAGACTCCCTCCAGAGTTGGTTGTGGCCAGCTCAGTGGATTGCTGGTAGGAAAGTCCTGGATTCTTTCTTGGATACACAGAATATAACTGGATATAACATTTATAGGGAAAGTGGATCCCGGGAATATCCGATTGCCTCTCGGGGGGTCAGGAAGGAATCTTTTTCCCTGCGGGAGCAGATTGGATCGTGCTTTGCTGGGTTTTTTTTCGCCTTCCTCTGGATCCACTGTGGGCGGAGGATTATAATCAGCTTAGAATATAACGATGTACTTACATACAGGGGCAGGAAGGACAGGAAGAACCGCCAAAGGGTTAAAAAGCATCGATTTCCATGAATGCAGCAGAGATTTCATGTGCCTCTGACAGCGAAGATGGATGGGAGAAAAAAAGGAAAGAAAGGAGAAGACAATCGCTGCCTGAACGCCTCCTGGAGGGGCCCCGCCCCCAACCATACCAGTGGTAGACCAATGAGCTGTCTGTTCACCAATGCTGATGAGGTGGTGGATCAACTGTGGGTGGAGGATTATAACTTTTTCTTTTTTAATGGTTGAACTGGATGGACTTTTGTCTGTTTTCAGCCAGACTAACTATGTGACTGTGCAATTGGGGGAATCCCTGGTGAATAATGGGGTCCTTCCTATTATTCCAAACAGACCCTTATCATGGCGTGCAGCCTGGGTGGCCAGAAAAAGGAGAGCAGCCCCCCCCCCCCCCTGTCCTGTAGTATATACCACAGGGGATAGCTTGCAATGTACCCCCTTGTCCCATTGTTGAGGGACAAGTGCCTCTTCCCCTCCTCCATCTGCCCCCAAAAATACTGTTTTATAATGGGGGAGGACTTATGATGATATCTGGGAGTCCCCTTTATGACAAGAATATAGCCTGTAGAGTGGATATATCATTGTATATTGTTAGATACATATTAATATATATTATGGATCCGGTATATTTTATTATATGTATTTCAGCCAGACTATGTAACTATGTAACAATGTAACTATAATGACCTAATAATAATGTGTGTCTATCAGGGGCGGACTGACCATTTGGAAACTCGGGCACTGCCCGGGCCCGGGGTCAGTAGGGGGCCCCATGAGATGCCCCTGGTACCTTTTTCATAGGCTTTTTTGAGTTTGGGCAAGGGCCACAGGGGCCCCATGATCCCCTATTGCCTGGGGGCCCCATGAGTTGTCACTCCGCCCCTGGTGTCTATCAATTTTATGGGCCGTGTTAACACTTTGGCATCACCACTGCAAATAGTACAACCCCGTCGCTGTCAATCACTCCCAGCAGGGCAGCGCTGTGGGCGTGTCACAGGCGTGGCATCCTGTTGCCGAGTCTGGCGCTGTGCAGGAAGAATGGCAGAGGAAGGATTACTGGCAGGATCGCCAGACATCGAGACTTGATTTGGCCAGAGAAAACATTTAAAAAATCCGCATGAAAGTAAAGCCGAACTTTTGAATTGATTTGGGTAAACTTTTGTTTTAGGCGGACATACACTTTAAATACTGAAAGATTAGTACGCATTTTCTGTCTGTTTGTACACAACACCCTCCAGGCTGCCAAGGCTGACAAAGACATTAATCGATTAACGTTTTATTATCCGGTTTCCTAAGTGCACGCAGGCGCCTGGTGCCAAGTGAGAACAATCTTATTTCCCTCTAATTTATAACAAATTATAGAGCGGCGGTACGTGGAGCAGCTGCCCAATTAAACGTCGCCGATTCACAGCGAGCAAATCCAGGTGGGTCCCTACCGCCATCCTCACGGCCATCATCCTCATTTTCCCCTCACAGACACATTTTATGGGATGATCATACATATTTAACATTCGCTTCGCAGATATTATTAATAAAAAATAACAACTTCCTGCAAGAGTTTTATATTCAAATTTCATTATAGTTTTAAAAAATAACCATTCAAGAGGGAAGAATCATCTTTCTATGGTATTTATCTTCAGTGTCACTTCATGAGCCTAAGTGTCACGTATCTGGTTAGAGGCCAAGATGAAAGAGGACTTCCCTTACACCTCTGGAGTGGACAACAGGAGATGAGAGGACACAGAGTGCTGCGGGTAGAAATACACTCCAGTCTATGGACAGTCAATTCAAAATGAAGGCTTCACCAGGTCAATGAGTAGGTCAGACTGAAGACAGCTGGTAGGACACTGGGGTGGATGGCTGGCTTGAAGCATCATAAGGACAGGTAGTGGTGGGAAACCAAGAAGACAGACAGCAAGCAGAATAGAGGTCAAAAATGTAAAAGAAGGATGCGATCTCACCGATAAGTCAGCCATGGTCCAGCACTAGCCAAGCTGACGCAAGAAACCAGCAGAAACAAGCTGTGGTCAGGAACTAGTCAGGGTTATACCAGGAATCAGCAGAGACAAGTCATAGTCAAGAATTACCCAAGGTCACAACAGGAGTGAGAATAAAATAAGCCATGATCAGGAACTAGCCTGAGAACACAACAGGAAGAAGAAGAAGACATAAGCCATGGTCAGGAACTACCTGAGGTCACAGCACAAATAAGAAGACATAAGCCATGGTCAGGAACTACCTGAGGTCACAGCAGAAATAAGAAGACATAACCATGGTGAGAAACTACCGAGGTCACAACAGAAAGTAAGAAGACACGAGCCATGGTCGGTAAGTACCCAAGGTCACAACAAGAACAAGAAGACATAAGCCATGGTCAGGAACTGCATGAGGTCACAGCAGAAATAAGAAGACACAAGAAAACCATGGTCAGGAACTACCTGAGGTCACAAGAGGAGTACGAAGACATAAGCCATGGTCAGGAACTACCTAAAGTCACAAGAGGAGTACGAAGACATAAGCCATGGTCAGGAACTACCTCGGGTCACAGCAGAAATAAGAAGACATAACCATGGTCAGGAACTACCTGAGGTCACAGCAGAAATAAGAAGACATAACCATGGTCAGGAAACTACCAAGGTCACAACAGGAGTAAGAAGACATGAGCCATGGTCGGAACTACCCAAAGTCACAACAAGAAAAAGAAGACATAAGCCATGGTCAGGAACTGCATGAGGTCACAACAGAAATAAGAAGATATAAGCCATGGTCAGGAACTACCTGAGGTCAAAGAGGAGTACGAAGACATAAGCCATGGTCAGGAACTACCTGAGGTCACAACAGAAATAAGAAGACATAAGCCATGGTCAGGAACTACCTGAGGTCACAACAGAAATAAGAAGACATAAGCCATGGTCAGGAACTACCTGAGGTCACAACAGAAATAAGAAGACATAAGCCATGGTCAGGAACTACCTGAGGTCACAACAGAAATAAGAAGACATAAGCCATGACCAGGAACTACCTGAGGTCACAACAGGAGTACGAAGACATAAGCCATGGTGAGGAACTGCACGAGACCACAACAGAAATAAGACAGATCCATCAGCCATGGTCACAACAGAAACTACATAAGCCAATGGTCAGAAACTACCCAAGGTCACAGCAGAATTAAGAAGACATAAGCCATGGTCAGGAACTACCACGAGGTCACAACAGGAGTAGAAAGACATGATCCATGGTCAGGAACTGCGGCAAGGTCACAGCAGGAGTAGAAAGACATAAGCCATGGTCAGGAACTACTTGAGGTCACAAAAGGAGCGAGAAGACATGATCCATGGTCAGGAACTACCCGAGGTCACAGCAGAAATGAGAAGACATAAGTCATGATCAGGAACCAACCTGAGGTCAGAACAGGAGTGAGAAGACATAAGTCAGGAATTCCCCGAGGTCACACCAGCAGTAGAGACAAGGCATGGTCAGGAACTAGCAACCTGAGGGTTGCAGAAGATCTTTCCTTGACCTACTTTTGAGCCAGTCCCTCATCAGCCTTGGTATTTTAGAGCAGAAGCTCTTTCCTGGACAGCAGGAATAAGAAGACACAAATGGTCAGGGCAGGAAATTTCATCTCAGCACCCTTATAAGAAAAATTGTGAGTTTTATTGCAGAAGATGAAAATAGTAAGTTTGGCGGCAAAATCGGCAATGCATGATCACATTGCTGAACCCACTGAGTACTGAAATACCGTTTTGGCTGGAGTAACCTTCAAAGCCTAATCTGCTTACATTGTGTCATCACCGCCCCCCTCCTTCCCCATTGCCATGAAAGTGACATTTTCTGTTTTCATGACATATTTTATTTTGGATATGGGCAGCACAGTGGCTGAGTGGTTAGCACTTCCACCTGGCAGTACTCGTGTCGTCGTTTCAAATCCCAACCACGTCACCACCTGCCTGGAGTTTGCATGTTCTCCCTGTGCCTGCGTGGGTTTCCTCCGGTTTCCTCCCACACTCCAAAGACATGCTGGGAGGTTAATTGGCTCCTGTCTAAATTAGCCCTAGTATGTGCATGTATGAATGTTACATAGTTAGTCTGGCTGAAAAAAAGACAAAAGTCCATCCAGTTCAACCACTAAAAAAAAAAGTTATAATCCTCCACCCACAGGTGATCCAGAGGAAGGCAAAAAACCCATCAAAGCACGATCCAATCTCCTCCTGCAGGGGAAAAATTCCTTCCTGAGAGGCAATCGGATATTCCCGGGATCAACTTTCCCTATAAATGTTCTATCCAGTTATATTCTTTGTATCCAAGAAAGAATCCAGGACTTTCCTACAGCAATCCACTGAGCTGGCCACAACCAAAATGTGGATTAGGGACCTTAGATTGTACGCCCCATGAGGGTCAGGGACTGATGTGAATGTACAATATTCAGGCGTGCCTCGCTTTATGAATTTAATGCGTTCTCCGGGATGCTTTTTATTGCGAAAAATTTGTAAACCGAACCGCGGTTTCCCATAGGAATGCATTGAAAACCAATTCATCCGTTCCGGAGGTCAGAAAAAAGTAAAAAGAAAAAAAAAAAAGTCTTATCTGTTCAAAACTCTTTATGGAGTGCACTTTAAAGGTATAAATACTGTACAGGGACGAGATTTAAAAAAAATTAATAAATGCATTAAAAACCAATTAATCCATTCGGGGGGGGAGAAAAAAGTAAAAAAAAACAGTCTTTTATCTGTTCAAAACTCTTTGTAAAGTGCACTTTAAAGGCATAAATACTGTACAGGGATATGATTAATAATTAATTTGTAAATGAAAACCAATTAAACCGTTCGTATTACAAAAAAAATTCATAAATGCATTGAAAACCAATTAATCCGTTCCGGAGGTCAGAAAAAAAGTTTTTTATCTGTTCAAAACTCTTTATAAAGTGCACTTTAAAGGCATAAATACTGTACAGGGACATGATCTCCTAGATTGTAAGCTCCCAGGATCAGGGCCCTCCTAACCGTCTTGTATTGAATTGTATTGTTGCTGTATTGTCTCCCGTAATATTGTACAGCGCTGAGCAAACTGTTGGCGCCATAAATCCTGTATAATAATAATGATTAACAAAAAATTGTAAATGAAAACCAATTAATCCGTCCCGGAGGTCAGAAAAAAAAAAAGAAAAAAAAGTATTTTAACTGTTCAAAACTCTTTATAAAGTGCACTTTAAAGGCATTAATACTGTACAGGGACATGATTACAAATTAATTTGAAAATGAAAACCAATTAATCCGTTCGTATTGCAAAAAACATTTGTAAATGCATTAAAAACTAATTAATCTGTTCCGGAGGTCAGAAAAAAAGTAAAAAAAAGTCTTTTATCTGTTCAAAACTCTTTATAAAGTGCACTTTAAAGGCATAAATATTGTACAGGGACATGATCTCCTAGATTGAAAGCTATATTGTCTCCCGTTATATTGTAAAGCGCTGAGCACACTGTTGGCGCCATAAATCCTGTATAATAATAATAATAATTAACAAAAATTTGTAAATGAAAACCAATTAATCCGTCCCGGAGGTCAGAAAAAAGTAAAAAAAAAGTATTTTATCTGTTCAAAAACTCTTTATAAAGTGCACTTTAACCCCTCGCCTACACGGCTTTTATACCCCCTTCCTTACCAGGCCAATTTTCAGCTTTCAGCGCTGCCGCACTTTGATTGACAATTGCGCGGTCATGCAACATTGTACCCATATGAAATTTTGATCATTTTTTTCTCACAAATAGAGCTTTATTTTGGTGGTATTTAATCGCCACTGGGCCCTTTACGTTTTTGCGCTATAAATAAAAAAAGTGCAAAAAATTTGAAAAAAAAAAAAGTTTATTTGTTTCTTTTATAAAATTTTTCAAACAGGTATTTTTTTCTCCTTCACTGATGAGGCAGCACTGATGGGCACTGATAGGCAGCACTAAAGGGCACTGATAGGCAGTACTAATGAGGTGGCACGGATAGGCGGCACTGATAGACAGCACTAATTAGGGGTCACGGATAGGCGGCACTAATATGCAGCACTGATAGGCGGCACTGATAGGCGGCACTGATAGGTGACACTGATGATGGGTACTGATAGACGGCACTGACTGGCATCACTGCTGGGCACTGACTGGCGGCACTGACTGGCACAACCCCTGGGCACTGACTGGTGGCACTGACTGGCAGCACTGCTGGGCTGCACTGGTGGGTGGCACTGGTGGGCAGCACTGGTGGGTGGGCACAGGTGGGTGGCACTGGTGGGCACAGGTGGGTGGCACTGGTGGGCACAGGTGGGTGGGCACAGGTGGGTGGCACTGCTGGGCAGATGTAGGTGGCACGTCTGGGCACAGGTAGGTGGCACTGCAGAGTGGCACAGGTGGGTGCACTGCTGGGCACAGGTGGGGGCACTGCTGGGCACAGGTGGGGGCACTGCTGGGCACGGGTGGGCGGAGCTAGTGGGCGCACTGCTGGGTGGAACTTGCGGGTGTCACTGCTGGGCACCGATCATCAGGGCACTGATCATCAGTGCCCTGATGACCGGTGCCGATCCCCGCTCTGACAACTGCCGGTTCTCGGCAGTACTTTCCTCACGATCTGACAGCGTGAGGAAAGTGCAGCCGAGAACCGGCACTTGCATTTCCCTCTGATCAGCGTGTCATTGGACACCGCTGATCACGTGGTAAAAGGCCGCTGTGATTGGCCTTTTACCCACCATCACATGATCAGCTGTGTCCGTAGGACACAGCGATCACGGAGATCGCCGGGTGCGCGCCCCCTGGGGCGCGCAGGACAGCGCGTTCTGGGAGGACGTCATATGACGTCCACCCAGAACTGGGCGGTGAAGCCGTCATTCGGGTATGCGCGGTCGGCAAGAGGTTAAAGCCATAAATACTGTACAGGGACATGATTAAAAATTAATTCATAAATGAAAACCAATTAATTCGTATTGCAAAAAAAAAAATTGGAAATGCATTAAAAACCAATTAATGCGTTCAGGTCAGAAAAAAAGTAAAAAAAAAAGTATTTTATCTGTTCAAAACTCTTTATAAATTGCACTTAAAAGGCATAAATACTGTCCAGGGACATGATTTAAAAAAATATGTAAATGCATTGAAAACCAATTAAGCCCTTATCCCAGACACAAGCAGTGGGAGGAGTAAAAATGCCTTGATGGGCGGGTATGAGTCTGGAGGAGTGTGTGTGTTCCCAGGAAGGCCGTATTTGCATAGGTAACACCCAAATGCGATACTGAGCCTCTGCGATTGAGGCAATTGAAGAATGGGCGGGGCCAGGACAGCCAGGAAAAGAGGCGGAGCTCTGCCTGACACAATACAGTTAGACAACTTCGATAACTTTTTAAAGGCGCATTAGTGGCTTTATATGCTTTCCTCTCTGAATGTTCTTAGCTCCGCCCACACTGGGGGGACGTTTTTCATGACGCTGGTAACATTCGCTGTGTAAAGTCACGTTAAAAAACTGAGTTTTTCAGGGTTTTTTTAGCATTTTTGCATCAGCGTTTAGCTGCGTTTTCCATGTTTAGCGACGTTGTCCCACATTTTTTTTCTCATTTGCATTTTTTGGCTTTTTTTTTACCAAAAAAAATATTTTTTGGGGGTGAAAAAACATCCAAAAATGCTGGTTTGCTGCGTTTTACCGCGTTTTTGCCGCATTTTTATAGCAAAAAATCTCCTCTAGAAGCCCGCTAGTTCTGGGTTTTTCCAGCCAAAAACCATTGATTCCAGTCTGTGTGTATGAAAACACCGAGGAGAACATGCTGGGGGGTTACTGGCTGTAGAAAGAAATCGGCAAAAGCCAAAAACAGCCGCTGTAAAAACGCCCCATGTGGTGAGGACTTAGGCTCCGCCCACACTGGGGGACGACGTTGTAATAATGCTGGTAACGCTCACTGTGTAAAGTCACGTTAAAAAACTGAGTTTTCCAGGGTTTTTTTTAGCATTTTTGCATTAGCTTCTAGCTGCTTTTTCCCTCGTTTAGCGATGTTTTCCCACGTTTTTTCGCATTTGCGTTTTTTTAGCTTTTTTTTTAAAAAAAAATTTTTTGTTAAAAAAAAAAAGTCCAGAAATGCTGGTTTGCGGTGTTTTACCACATTTTGCTGCATTTTTACGGCTACAAAACTCCTCTAGAATCCCGCTAGTTCTGGGTTTTTTTGCATTAGCGTTTAGCAGCATTTTTCCACGTTTGTGTTTTTTAGCTTTTTCTTATGAAGAAAAAAACATCCAAAAATGCCGGTTTGCGGTGTTTTACCGCATTTTACCGCATTTTTACAGCTAAAAAAAAACTCCTCTAGAACCCCTAGTTCTGGGTTTTTCCAGCCAAAAAAAAACATTGATTCCAGTTTCTGTGTGTATGGAGAACATGTTGGGGGGTTACTGGATGTAGGAAAAAACATCAAAAAGCCAAAAACAGCCGCTGTAAAAACATTCCAGTTTAGCAGCGTTTTTTCCACATCTGTGCGAAGTCCCGATCATGTGATCACTGATTGGCCAATCATTTATAACATCATTGCTTCCTACGTGTGAAATCTGTGAATGATCACAGAGGTCACATGGTACAGGGCCATTCACAACAGCATCGTACCATGTGACAAGCTGTGACCAATCACAGCTCACACAGTATTTCTCAATGTCTGCAGGAATGCAGCCAGAGAGAAGGAGAAATGATTTTACAGCCTTTATGGGTGTAAAAACACCCTGGACTGGAAGGGGGGGAAAGTGTCTGGACTGGAAGGGGGTGAAAGTGTCGGGACTGGAAGGGGGGGAAAGTGTCCGGACTGGAAGGGGGTGAAAGTGTCCGGGCTGGAAGGGGGGGAAAGTGTCCGGACTGGAAGGGGGTGAAAGTGTCCGGACTGGAAGGGGGGGTAATGAAAGTGTCCGGACTGGAAGGGGGGGAAAGTGTCCGGACTGGAAGGGGGGGGAAAGTGTCGGGACTGGAAGGGGGGGAAAGTGTCCGGACTGGAAGGGGGGGGAAAGTGTCCGGACTGGAAGGGGGGGGGAAAGTGTCCGGACTGGAAGCGGGTGAAAGTGTCCGGACTGGAATGGGGTGAAAGTGTCCGGACTGGAAGGGGGTGAAATGTCCGAACTGGAAGAAGGGGGGGAAAGTGTCCGGACTGGAAGGGGGTGTGAAGGTGTCCGAACTGGAAGGGGGGGGAAATTTCTGGACTGGAAGGGGGTGAAAGTGTCCGGACTGGAAGGGGGGCAAAAATGTCCCGACTGGAAGGGGGAAAGTGTCCGGACTGGAAGGGGGGGAAAGTGTCCGGACTGGAAGGGGGTGAAAGTGTCCGGACTGGAAGGGGGGTGAAAGTGTCCGGACTGGAAGGGGGGGAAAGTGTCCGGACTGGAAGGGGGGGAAAGTGTCCGGACTGGAATGGGGTGAAAGTGTCCGGACTAGAAGGGGGGGGAAAGTGTCCGGACTGGAAGGGGGGTGAAAGTGTCCGGACTGGAAGGGGGGGAAAAGTGTCCGGACTGGAAGGAGGTGTGAAAGTGTCCAGACTGGAAGGGGGTGAAAGTGTCCGGACTGGAAGGGGGTGAAAGT
The DNA here is from genome assembly GCA_951230385.1 of Staurois parvus. Taxonomy (NCBI): domain Eukaryota; kingdom Metazoa; phylum Chordata; class Amphibia; order Anura; family Ranidae; genus Staurois; species Staurois parvus. Next base: position 149,071 of record CATNWA010018078.1, read on the forward strand.
GTCCGGACTGGAAGGGGGGTGAGTAGTGTCCGGACTGGAAGGGGGGGAAAGTGTCCGGATTGGAAGGGGGTGAAAGTGTCCAGACTGGAAGGGGGGGAAAGTGTCCGGACTGGAAGGGGGGGAAAGTGTCCGGACTGGAAGGGGGTGAAAGTGTCCGGACTGGAAGGGGGTGAAAGTGTCCGGACTGGAAGGGGGGGAAAGTGTCCGGACTGGAAGGGGGGGGGAAAGTGTCCAGGACTGGAAGGGGGTGAAATGTCCGAACTGGAAGGGGGGGGGAAAGTGTCCGGACTGGAAGGGGGGGGGGGAAAGTGTCCGGACTGGAAGGGGGGGGAAAGCATCCGGACTAGAAGGGGGGGAAAGTGTCCGGACTGGAAGGGGGGGGGGTGAAAGTGTCTGGACTGGAAGGGGGGGGAAAGTGTCCGGACTGGAAGGGGGGGAAAGTGTCCGGACTGAAAGGGGGGAAAGTGTCCGGACTGGAAAGTGTCCGGACTGGAATGGGGGGTGAAAGTGTCCGGACTGGAAGGGGGGGGGAAAAGTGTCCGGACTGGAAGGGGGGCAAAAGTGTCCCGACTGGAAGGGGGGAAAGAAAGTGTCCGGACTGGAAGGGGGGGAAAGTGTCCGGACTGAAAGGGGGGGAAAGTGTCCGGACTGGAGGGGGGGGGAAAGTGTCCGGACTGGAAGGGGGGGAAAGTGTCCGGACTGGAAAGGGGTGAAAGTGTCCGGACTGGAAGGGGGGGGAAGTGTCCTGGACTGGAAGGGGGTGAAAGTGTCCGGACTGGAAGGGGGGGAAGTGTCCGGACTGGAAAGGGGTGAAAGTGTCCGGACTGGAAGGGGGGGGGGGAAGTGTCCGCACTGGAAGGGGGTAAAATGTCCGAACTGGAAAGGGGGGAAAGTGTCCCGGAACTGAAAGGGGGGGGGGAAGTGTCTGGACTGGAAGGGGGGAAAGTGTCCGGACTGGAAGGGGGGGAAAGTGTCCGGACTGGAAGGGGGTGAAAGTGTCCGGACTGGAAGGGGGGGGAAAGTGTCCGGACTGGAAGGGGGTGAAAGTGTCCGGACTGGAAGGGGGGGAAAGTGTCCGGACTGGAAGGGGGGGGGAAAGTGTCCGGACTGGAAGGGGGTGAAAGTGTCCGGACTGGAAGGGGGGGAAAGTGTCCTGGACTGGAAGGGGGGGAAAGTGTCCGGACTGGAGGGGGGGTGAAAGTGTCCGGACTGGAAGGGGGTGAAAGTGTCCGGACTGGAAGGGGGGGAAAGTGTCTGGACTGGAAGGGGGGGAAAGTGTGTCCGGACTGGAAGGGGGGGAAAGTGTCCGGACTGGAAGGGGTGAAAGTGTCCGGACTGGAAGGGGGGGAAAGTAGTGTCCGGACTGGAAGGGGGGGAAAGTGTCCGGACTGGAAGGGGGGGAAAGTGTCCGGACTGGAAGAGGGGGGGGAAAGTGTCCGGACTGGAAGGGGGGGGGAAAGTGTCCGGACTGGAAGGGGGGGAAAGTGTCCGGACTGGAAGGGGGGGAAAGTGTCCGGACTGGAAGGGGGGGGGGAAAGTCTCTGGACTGGAAGGGGGGAAAAGTGTCCGGATTGGAAAGGGGGGTGAAAGTGTCCGGACTGGAAGGGGGGGAAAGTGTCCAGACTGGAAGGGTGGAAAGTGTCCGGACTGGAAGGGGTGGAAAGTGTCCGGACTGGAAGGGGGGGGGGAAAGTGTCCGGACTGGAAGGGGGGGAAGTGTCCGGACTGGAAGGGGGTGAAAGTGTCTGGACTGGAAGGGGGGATGAAATGTCCGAACTGGAAGGGGGTGAAAGTGTCTGGACTGGAAGGAGGTGAAAGTGTCCGGACTGGAAGGGGGGGTGAAAGTGTCATGGACTGGAAGGGGGGGAAAGTGTCGGACTGGAAGGAGGTGAAAGTGTCCGACTGGAAGGGGGGGAAAGTGTCTGGACTGGAAGGGGGGGAAAGTCCCGGACTGGAAGGAGGTGAAAGTGTCCGGACTGGAAGGGGGTTGGAAAGTGTCCGGACTCTTCAGGAGCTTGAAAGTGCATCGGACTGGAGGGGGAAAGTGTCCATCTTGGTTTTCTGCAAAGGCATGGTCGGGGAACCTTTGAAATGCCTGTCAGGCTTCTGCGGTCCTCCTGGAGAAGGGTGTGGTTGAAAGTGTCTGCTGTCTGGAAGGGGGGGAAAGTGTCCGGACTGAAGGGTTGCCCTGTTGGAAGGGGGTGAAAGTGTCTTGTGACTGTTCCCAGGGGGTAAAGACTCGGCTGGGAAGGGGTGAAGACTACTCTCTGCGTTAACCTTTATCTGACCTCCCGGACTGAAGGGGAAGTGGGGTGAAAGTGTCCGGACCTGGTCTTCTTTGCCTACCGTCTAGGGATGAAAGTGTCCGGACTGGATGGGGGGGAAAGTGTCCGGACTGGATCCCATCTAGGAAAGTGTACGCCATGGGCGGGGGTGAAAGTGTCGCAGACTGGGGTCACTCGGGGCCGCGACCTGGAAGGGGTCAAGTCCATCCGGGACTCAGGGGGGTGAAAGGGTAGCCGGCTTGGACTCCGCGGGAGGGACTCTGGAAAGGGGAGTGAAAGTGTCCGGACTGGAAGGGGACCGTGAAAGGTCCTGACTGAGAATTCCATGAAAGTGTCCGACTGGAAGGGGTGAAAGTGTCCGGACTGGAAGGGGATGAAAGTTTCCGGACTGGAAGGGGGTGAAAGTGTCCGGACTGGAAGGGGGGGGGAAAGTGTCCGGACTGGAAGGGGGAAGGGGGGGGGAAAGTGTCCAGACTGGAAGGGGGGGAAAGTGTCTGGACTGGAAGGGGGGGGAAAGTGTCCGGACTGGAAGGGGAAAGTGGGGGGGGGGGAGTCTCTGGACTGGAAGGGGGGAAAGTGTCCGGATTGGAAGGGGGTGAAAGTGTCCAGACTGGAAGGGGGGGGAAAGTGTCCGGACTGGAAGGGGGGGAAAGTGTCCGGACTGGAAGGGGGGGAAAGTGTCCGGACTGGAAGGGGGGAAAGTGTCCGGACTGGAAGGGGGTGAAAGTGTCCGGACTGGAAGGGGGTGAAAGTGTCCGGACTGGAAGGGGGGGAAAGTGTCCGGACTGGAAGGGGGAAAGTGTCCAGACTGGAGGGGGGGGAAAGTGTCCTGACTGGAAGGGGGGTGAAAGTGTCCGGGACTGGAAGGGGGGGAAAGTGTCCGGACTGGAAGGGGGGGAAAGTGTCCGGACTGGAAGGGGGGGAAAGTGTCCGGACTGGAAGGGGGGGAAAGTGTCCGGACTGGAAGGGGGGGAAAGTGTCCGGACTGGAAGGGGGGTGAAAGTGTCCGGACGGAAGGGGGGGGGAAAGTGTCCGGACTGGAAGGGGGGGGAAAGTGTCCCGGACCGGAAGGGGGGGGAAAGTGTCCGGACTGGAAGGGGGGGAAAGTGTCCGGACTGGAAGGGGGGGGAAGTGTCCGGACTGGAAGGGGGGGAAGTGTCCGCACTCAGGGCTTAGACAAGTACACAAATATGCCCCCCCCACGATATAAAGCCCGGTTCTGTGAGGTCGCATATTTTTGTGACGTCGGCTCGAAGGGGTTAAGATTGTAAGAAAAAAATCGTCTGTCTTTTTTTTAAATCGTTGAATTGTTCGATACATTTGTGCCTTAAAAGTCCCACCAATAAGGCTGGCCATACATGATACAATTTTCGTGAGATTTTTGCTTTAGATTTACCAAACACCATAAAATACGAGGTCAGGCCTAACGACACTAACAATTGTATCCAATGAGGCCGGATCTGCACTACACAGCTGAAGGTAAATCTAAAGGAAATCGGGCAGAAAATTGTATTGTGTATGGCCAGCCTAAGAGGGCCTTTCCATTGCACTTTTCAGGGATGATGGCGCTCCCTGTATTGCACCCCTTCCCTTCTATGAGCTCCGTCTGACTGGCTGCAGCTTCTGACGCACATGGCGAGAAGCTCACAGTGTGCGGTGACACCAGAGGAAGCCGTTCCAGTCCAGGAGAGGAGCCGCTACAACCAAGCCTGACGGGAAGGCCGGAGGTCACATCGAACAGCCGGTGAAGTTGTTGTAATCACAAGCAGGAACACAAGGTGCCGCGGGGTCGCTGGGGCCGGGGCCCCTCATGCCGCCCTCCTCTTGTACCCGCGCGCCGTATAATGAGCCGGGGCGGCGGTGCTCTTCTGTGAAGAAGGCCATTTTTCTCTCTCTCTCTCTCCAATCGTCTTCTCCCGGACGGAGAAATGTGCTCTAATTAAGCAGACAAATCCTCGGCGGGGGAAATTCACATTCCGGGCATGCACGCCGACTCCACAAGAGGCTTTGTTGGCCGCACACATCCCGCCGGAGAGCTTCCAATGTGCCGGCCTGACAACGTTCCTCCCGCACAACGCGGGGCCATCAATGGATCCCAACATGAAAGAAAATGTCTGAGCGCCCCTTTTCTGAAATCACCGCTGACCCGCGAGTCATTATTTCCCTGTTCCTTCCCTGCCTCTGCACACTGCTGTCCTATATTTACAGATTGGTGGTGTCACCCTCTAGACGCCGCGTCTGCCTTGCAATGCAATCAGCAGAGAAAGAAGAGAATCCATCCGCATATGGTGAGCATTGAGTTTGTTCACTTTCCATCCATCATACATGCAGCATATCCAGGGGCAGACTGACCATTTGGAAACTCAGACACTGCCTGAGGGCCCGGGGTCAGTAGGGGGCCCCATGAGATGCCCCTGGTACCTTTTTCATAGGCTTTTTTGAGTTTGGGCAAGGACACAGGGGCCCCATGATCCCCTATTGACCGGGGGCCCCATGAGTTGTCAGTCCGCCGCTGAGGATATCCATGTCCTGGACAGCGAAGTCGGCCATATGCGGGTCCAATCCCCAAAGAATGTTCTTCTGAAAACCTTTTCTAAGAACTTCCGTTCGAATTTCATTAGTGGACCGCATCGTTTTCGAGCGACCATCGAACGATCGGGCATGTTGGAAAATTTTTTTCAAGAAACGAACAAATTTCTAACCAACGATGGGAGAATCGAGATTGAAAAAGAAATGAGCCGGGAGCTGGAAAGAAAAGACAATTCTTGGCCACGAAAAGTCTTTTCTGTAGAAACACGAGGCGCAACTAAAGGCTCGGTTGGTCGAATTTCGAAATCAATGGTGGCGCCATCAGGTTACAAAAAGCAAAATTTCTGTATTTCTAAAGAAAATTTGTTCAGAATTCGACCCGCGTATGGCCTGTATAAAGCCAATCATACGCGGGTCCAATTCCTAAACAATGTTCTTCTGAAAATCTTTTCTAAGAATTTACGTTCTAATTTCATTAGTGGACCGCGTCATTTTCAAGCGACCATCGAGCGATCGGGCATGTTGGAAAATTTTTCAAGAAACGAACAAATTTCTAACCAATGATGGGAGAATCGTGCGAGAAATGTGATTGAAAAAGAAATGAGCCGTGAGCTGGGAAGAAAGGAAAATTCTTGGCCATGAAATATCTTTTCTGTAGCAACTTGTGAAATTGAAGGCTCGGTTGGTCGAATTTCAAAATCAACGGTGGCGCCATTGGATTACAAAACGCAAAATAAAGCCGGCCATACGCGGGTCCAATTCCTAAAGAATTTTTTAAAAATCTTTTCTAAGAATTTACATTCGAATTTTGCACCGTTAGCGGACCACATCGTTTTTGAGCGACCATCGAGCGATCGGGTATGTTGGAAATGTTTGAAAAAACAACAAATTTCTAACCAATGGTGGGAGAATCGTGCGAGAAATGTGACTGAAAAAGAAATGAGCCGTGAGCTGGGAAGAAAGGAAAATTCTTGGCTCGATGGGTCGAATTTCAAAATCAATGGTGGCGCCGTCGGGTTACAAAACGCACGAAATTAACGATTTTCTAAAGAACATTTTTTTTGGAAACTCAACCCGCGTATGGCCCTCCAGAGGATTCCCTCCCTCCCCTGAAGAGGATTCCCCCCTCCCCCACCAGAGGATTCCCTCCATCCCCCTCAAGAGGATTCCCTCCCTCCCCCTCCAGAGGATCCCCCCCCCCTCCAGAGGATTCCCCCCTCCCTCTCCAGAGGATTCCCCCCCTTCAGAGGATTCCCCCCCAGAGGATTCCCCTACCTCCCTCTCCAGAGGATTCCCCCCTCCCCCTCCAGAGGATTCCCCCCTCCCTCTCCAGAGGATTCTCCATCCCCCTCCAGAGGATTCCCCCCCCCTCCCTCTCCAGAGGATCCCCCCCCTTCAGAGGATTCCCCCCCAGAGGATTCCTACCTCCCTCTCCAGAGGATTCCCCCCCCCCCCTCCAGAGGATTCCCCCCCTCGCAGAGGATTCCCTCCCTCCCCCTCCAGAGGATTCCCCCCTCCCTCTCCAGAGGATTCTCCCCCTCCAGAGGATTCCCCCCCCCCAGAAGATTCCCCCCTCCCTCTCCAGAGGATTCCCCCCCCCCCTTCCTGACCAGGCCATTTTTTGCGTTACGGCGCTGCGTTACTTTAACTGTCAATTGCGCGCGGTCATGCAACGCTGCACCCAAATGAAATTGACATCCTTTTTCCCCACGAATAGAGCTTTCTTTCGGTGGTATTTCATCACCTGTGCATTTATTTTTTTTTGCGCTATAAAAAAAAAACCCCACAATTTTGAGAAAAAAAAATAAAAAATTTTTACTTTTTGCTATTAAACAAAAAAATTTTAAAAAATCAAATTTCGTCATAAATTTCAGCCAAAATGTCTCCCGCTCCGTGTCTTCACTGAAAAAATCCCGATACGTGTAAATTAATTGTTTTACGTGAAAGTTATCGCATCCACAAATGGCGGGATAGATACTGCGATTTATTATTTTTTATACTAGAAATGGCGGCGATCAGCGACTTATAGCAGGACTGCGGCGGCCATTCTGACACTGCGGGGGGGGGGGACTTGGTGTCACTGACTACCAGGGTGGCAAAGGTCGCTCTTGCGATCCACCACTGGGCTCAGAGGAAAGGATCGCCGGGCTTGGGGCTGCTCAGTCTACAATGCCCGAGCCTTTGGATACTGCACCACGTCAGCTCCCCAACCACGAGAAGACACTGACGCGTTTCGAGGAGCGATCCTCTCTTCTGAGTGGCTCTGATGAAGAGGGGATCGCCCCTCGAAACGCGTCAGTATTTGAGGGCCTTCTCGTGCTTTTGGAGCTGACGTGGTGACCTGATTGCTTTGGATACTGATACGCCTTTGTCACCACAGTCGCTTGTGAGCGTATCTCTCCTTTTGAACTCAATAAAGTTGACTCTCAGGTTACGCACTTTGCTGGGGCGCCCTCTGTTTCCTTGTCTTTGCAGTGAGTTCTGTGGGTCCCCCCTCCCCCCCCTCACTTCTCCCCTCCCCCACACACTTCCCCACGACCCCTAGAGGGCAGCAGGACCAGAAATATTTCCATCATTTCATCGCTCGTGAGCGCAGGAGACATATTTCTTGGTGGAAGATATCTGAACGACTCGATGTCTATGCAGGACGCGCCTGAACCTGCAGAAAGCAGTGCGAGAAATACTTCCAACATCGGCGACGGGAGTCAGGCGGAGTCGGATTCGCACTGATATGATCGCTTCCATCGCGGACCATAGGGGGCGACTCGCCATCAAATTGCAGCACTTTCATTGGACAAGCTGACCTTTGAAGCTGATTGGCCAGGATGCACGGCTGCTCCAGATTCTCAGTGCTCCAGATTCTCAGTGCGTGCTCCAGATTTTCAGTGCTCCAGATTCTCAGTGCTCCAGATTCTCAGTGTGTGCTCCAGTTCTCAGTGCTCACGATTCTCAGTGCGTGCTCCAGATTTTCAGTGCGTGCTCCAGATTCGAAGTGCTCCAGATTCCTAGTGCGTGCTCCAGATTTTCAGTGTGTGCTCCAGATTCGAAGTGCTCCAGATTCCTAGTGCGTGCTCCAGATTTTCAGTGCTCCAGATTCTCAGAGTGTGCTCCAGTTCTCAGTGCTCCCGATTCTCAGTGTGTGCTCCAGATTTTCAGTGCGTGCTCCAGATTCTAAGTGCTCCAGATTCTCAGTGCTCCAGATTCTCAGTGTGTGCTCCAGATTCTCAGTGCTCCAGATTCTCAGTGCATGCTCCATATTCTCAGTGCTCCAGATTCTCAGTACGTACTCCAGATTTTCAGTGTGTGCTCCAGATTCTCAGAGCTCCGGATTCTCAGTGCGTGCTCCAGATTCTCAGTGCGTGTTCCAGATTCTCAGTGCTCCCGATTCTCAGTGCGTGCTCCAGATTTTCAGTGCTCCAGATTCTCAGTGCGTGCTCCAGATTCTCATTGCATGCTCCAGATTCGCAGTGCGTGCTCCAGATTCTCAGTGCTCCGGATTCTCAGTGCTCCAGATTCTCAGTGTGTGCTCCAGATTCTCAGAGCTCCGGATTCTCAGTGCGTGCTCCAGATTCTCAGTGCGTGTCCAGATTCTCAGTGCTCCCGATTCTCAGTGCGTGCTCCAGATTTTCAGTGCTCCAGATTCTCAGTGCGTGCTCCAGATTCTCATTGCATGCTCCAGATTCGCAGTGCGTGCTCCAGATTCTCAGTGCATGCTCCAGATTCTCAGAGCTCCGGATTCTCAGTGCTTGCTCCAGATTCTCAGTGCTCCCGATTCTCAGTGCGTGCTCCAGATTTTCAGTGCTCTAGATTCTCAGTGCGTGCTCCAGATTCTCATTGCATGCTCCAGATTCGCAGTGCGTGCTCCAGATTCTCAGTGCATGCTCCAGATTCTCAGTGCATGCTCCAGATTCTCAGAGCTCCGGATTCTCAGTGCGTGCTCCAGATTCTCAGTGCTCCCGATTCTCAGTGCGTGCTCCAGATTTTCAGTGCTCCAGATTCTCAGAGCGTGCTCCAGATTCTCATTGCATGCTCCAGATTCTCAGTGCGTGCTCCAGATTCTCATTGCATGCTCCAGATTCGCAGTGCGTGCTCCAGATTCTCAGTGCATGCTCCAGATTCTCAGTGCTCCGGATTCTCAGTGCCCCCCCCCCCCCCCCTTACCCCCCCCCCCCCATATGCACTGAAACCTATTTATCCAGCAGAATTCCGGGTTGTACATTTGCTGCGTGGTTGTCACAAGGTGTGCGGTTGTGAAGTGTCCTGTCATGGTGACGTCACATCATCAGCAGCTCCAACCTCCGAGTGTTTCTAAGAATATTGAGGATTCACAGCCACCTTCACACCTTGTCAGAGCCAATCACATGTATTCCCGGATATAGGCCCGGGTTGTGACCTCCCCCCCTCCAGGGTTCTAGAACTAGGCAGAAACACAGGCAATCGCTGAACATCCTCGCAGCCAGCGCCTGTCATCTCTGATCTATTAACCTCTTCCCTCCCAGGTAAATGTGCAGCAAGGAGGGCGGCTTTAATCTCGGTTCACACGACTGCGACCTGAAAGTCATGTGACTTACGCTGCAACTTTATCGGGCAACTTGAGTATGACTTAGAAGCGACTCTGAGCCCGGAGTTCACACTGATGGGGTGCGGAATTCTCAGCGTTTTCTGTGCGAATTCCACACTGCGTCAGAATCGCACCCCATTCATGCGAACTGCTGCGAGTGTGTATGATAATGACGCCACGAAATTGGTCCGCAAAACGCAGTGCGATGTGCAGAATCGGATCCCAGAGGTGTGAGTACCCCTGTGATCCGATTCCAGCGCAGACCCAAAAAAGGGTCCTGCGCCTTCTTGGTGCGATTAGAGCCATATATAATGTACGACTCCGATCGCACCGCACACACATCGCATGAGATCTTTTCCTGTCAATGCTTGCCTCTCCATTTCATAAAAAGTGCACTCAATCCCAAGGCGGGGGGTGGTAATATCACAGGACCTGTATTCGATTTCTATTGACTCCTTTTTTCAGATCCCAATAAAAGTTGTTTTTCGGATCTTTTTATTACCCCCCCCCCCCTTTTTCCTCCAGTGTGATCTGGGTGTCATGGGGCATTCTCTGTGCTGTGATTTGGAGGACCCCTCCTACAGACAGCGAATGATCGATGACAGCCCTCGCTTCCAGGATACGCGATCGGCAGAGTCAGGCGGAGGCTGTTGATAAATTTACACACATTTGTTCTTTTTATTTATTTATCTATATAGGGAGTTCTACCCATAAATATTTCATCATCTCACGCCGGATCTCACTTACTTCATGTTCTTTCTGCGGATTCCGGGGCCGGCGACGGGACGCAAGGCAGCGACCTTTAATACGGATCGGTTTGTGTTTTTCTGCGTTGACGGCTCTGCATGCCATTCTGACCTCCACCATTCCGACCTCCACCATTCTGACCTCCACCATTCTGACCTCCACCATTCTGGCCCCCACCATTCTGACCCCCTCCATTCTGACCTCCACCATTCTGACCCCCACCATTCTGGTCCCCACCATTCTGACCCCCACCATTCTGACCCCCACCATTCTGACCCCACCATTCTGACCCCCTCCATTCTGACCTCCACCATTCTGACCCCCACCATTCTGACCCCCACCATTCTGACCTCCACCATTCTGACCTCCACCATTCTGACCTCCACCATTCTGGCCCCCACCATTCTGACCCCCTCCATTCTGACCTCCACCATTCTGGCCCCCACCATTCTGACCTCCACCATTCTGACCCCCACCATTCTGGTCCCCACCATTCTGACCCCCACCATTCTGACCCCCACCATTCTGACCCCCTCCATTCTGACCTCCACCATTCTGACCCCCACCATTCTGACCCCCACCATTCTGACCCCCACCATTCTGACCTCCACCATTCTGACCCCCACCATTCTGGTCCCCACCATTCTGACCCCCACCATTCTGACCCCCACCATTCTGACCCCCACCATTCTGACCCCCTCCATTCTGACCTCCACCATTCTGACCCCCACCATTCTGACCCCCACCATTCTGACCTCCACCATTCTGACCTCCACCATTCTGACCTCCACCATTCTGGCCCCCACCATTCTGACCCCCTCCATTCTGACCTCCACCATTCTGGCCCCCACCATTCTGACCTCCACCATTCTGACCCCCACCATTCTGACCCCCACCATTCTGACCCCCACCATTCTGACCTCCACCATTCTGACCTCCACCATTCTGACCCCCACCATTCTGACCTCCACCATTCTGACCCCCACCATTCTGACCCCCACCATTCTGACCCCCTCCATTCTGACCCCCACCATTCTAGTCCCCACCATTCTGACCCCCGCCATTCCGACCCCCACCATTCCGGTCCCCACCATTCTGACCTCCACCATTCTGACCCCCACCATTCTGGTCCCCACCATTCTGACCCCCACCATTCTGACCTCCACCATTCTGACCCCCACCATTCTGACCTCCACCATTCTGACCCCCACCATTCTAGTCCCCACCATTCTGACCCCCACCATTCTGACCTCCACCATTCTGACCCCCACCATTCTGACCTCCACCATTCTGACCCCCACCATTCTGGTCCCCACCATTCTGACCCCCTCCATTCTGACCCCCACCATTCTGACCCCCTCCATTCTGACCCCACCATTCTGACCCCCTCTATTCTGACCCCCTCCATTCTGACCCCCACCATTCTGACCACCTCCATTCTTACCCCCACCATTCTGACCCCCTCCATTCTGACCTCCACCATTCTGGTCCCCACCATTCTGGCCCCCACCTTTCTGACCCCCACCATTCTGGTCCCCACCATTCTGACCCCCACCATTCTGACCTCCACCATTCTGGTTGGAACCTTTCTGACCCCCACCATTCTGACCCCCACCATTCTGACCCTCACCATTCTGACCTCCACCATTCTGGTCCCCACCATTCTGACCCTCACCATTCTGGCCCCCACCTTTCTGACCCTCACCATTCTGGCCCCCACCATTCTGACCCTCACCATTCTGGCCCCCACCATTCTGACCCCCACCATTTTGGCCCCCACCATTCTGGCCCTCACCATTTTGGCCCCCACCTCTCTGACCGCCACCATTCTGACCCTCACCATTCTGGCCCCCACCATTCTGGCCCCCACCATTCTGACCCCCACCATTCTGGCCCCCACCATTCTCACCCCCACCATTCTGGCCCCCACCATTCTGGCCCCCACCATTCTGTGCGCAGTCATCTGATGCCGGCGCACTAACAATCACAATAATACACAAGCGTATCCAGAGAAGTCGTACAATCAGTGATCATTTATAACACGAGGGCCAATCACGGTGTAGGACACAGGAGCTTACCATTGGTTACGGTGAAAGCGAATGATTGCATCCCAAGGGCCACGCATGTATTACCGTGTAGGGGAACAAGGGGGCGATACGGCAGCTATGGGGATGTACAGTAACAATGCAGAAAGTGTACCATGGGGTGTGGCAGAGGTTACAGGCGGTGGAAGAGCTCGCCATCTAGAAAGGGTACAATACATCGTGCGGTAGACCAAAGAGCTTACAATCTATTGGGGTATGTGGGAAAGATACTAAGGGTAGAAGAGCTAACAATCTATAAGGATATTAGGGGAGCATACAGAGGGCGGAAGAGCTTACATTCTATTGGGGTATACGGGAGGATACAGGAGGTAGAAGAGCTTACAATCTATTGGGGTATAAGGAGGATACAGGAGGTAGAAGAGCTTACAATCTATTGGGGTATACGGGAGGATACAGGAGGTAGAAGAGCTTGCAATCTATTGGGGTATAAGGGGGGATACAGGAGGTAGAAGAGCTTACAATCTATTGGGGTATACGGGAGGATACAGGAGGTAGAAGAGCTTACAATCTATTGCGATATACAGGAGACACAGGGACAGTGAATAGAAGACACAGGACAGTGAATAGAAGACACAGGGATGGTGAATAGAAGACACAGGAACGGTGAATAGAAGACACAGGAAGGGTGAATAGAAGACACAGGAACGATGAATAGAAGACACAGGACAGTGAATAGAAGACACAGGGACAGTGAATAGAAGACACAGGAAGGGTGAATAGAAGACACAGGAACGGTGAATAGAAGACCAGGAACGATGAATAGAAGACACAGGACAGTGAATAGAAGACACAGGGACGGTGAATAGAAGACACAGGAAGGGTGAATAGAAGACACAGGAACGGTGAATAGAAGACCAGGAACGATGAATAGAAGACACAGGACAGTGAATAGAAGACACAGGAACGGTGAATAGAAGACACAGGAAGGGTGAATAGAAGACACAGGAACGGTGAATAGAAGACCAGGAACGGTGAATAGAAGACACAGGGACAGTGAATAGAAGACAGGGACGGTGAATAGAAGACACAGGGACAGTGAATAGAAGACAGGGACGGTGAATAGAAGACACAGGACAGTGAATAGAAGACACAGGGACAGTGAATAGAAGACAGGGACGGTGAATAGAAGACACAGGGACGGTGAATAGAAGACACAGGACGGTGAATAGAAGACACAGGAACGGTGAATAGAAGACTCAGGAACGGTGAATAGAAGACACAGGGACAGTGAATAGAAGACACAGGAACGGTGAATAGAAGACAGGGACGGTGAATAGAAGACACAGGAATGGTGAATAGAAGACACAGGGACAGTGAATAGAAGACACAGGAACGGTGAATAGAAGACAGGGACGGTGAATAGAAGACACAGGAATGGTGAATAGAAGACACAGGGACGGTAAATAGAAGACACAGGAATGGTGAATAGAAGACAGGGACGGTGAATAGAAGACACAGGAACGGTGAATAGAAGACAGGGACAGTGAATAGAAGACACAGGAACGGTGAATAGAAGACACGGGAACGGTGAATAGAAGATACGGGGACGGTGAATAGAAGACACAGGGACGGTGAATAGAAGACACAGGAACGGTGAATAGAAGACACAGGGGCGGTGCAGAACAGACACAGGAACGGTGAATAGAAGACACAGGGACGGTGAATAGATGACACAGGAACGGTGCAGAACAGACACAGGAACGGTGAATAGAAGACACAGGACAGTGAATAGAAGACACAGGGACGGTGAATAGAATACACAGGGACGGTGAATAGAATACACAGGGATGGTGAATAGAAGACACAGGGACAGTGAATAGAAGACACAGGGACGGTGAATAGAAGACACAGGGATGGTGAATAGAAGACACAGGGATGGTGAATAGAAGACACAGGGACGGTGAATAGAAGACACAGGACGGTGAATAGAAGACACAGGACGGTGAATAGAAGACACAGGGACGGTGAATAGAAGACACAGGGACGGTGAATAGAAGACACAGGAACGGTGAATAGAAGACACAGGGACGGTGAATAGAAGACACAGGACGGTGAATAGAAGACACAGGACGGTGAATAGAAGACACAGGAATGGTGAATAGAAGACACAGGAATGGTGAATAGAAGACACAGGGACGGTGAATAGATGACACAGGAATGGTGAATAGAAGACACAGGGACGGTGAATAGAATAGAAGACACGGACGGTGAATAGAAGACACAGGGATGGTGAATAGAAGACACAGGAATGGTGAATAGAACACACAGGGACGGTGAATAGAAGACACAGGAATGGTGAATAGATGACACAGGAATGGTGAATAGATGACACAGGGACGGTGAATAGAAGATACAGGAACGGTGAATAGAAGACACAGGAATGGTGAATAGATGACACAGGGATGGTGAATAGAAGACACAGGAATGGTGAATAGAAGACACAGGAACGGTGAATAGAACACACAGAGGGACATTGATGGGAAGTATTGATGGGTTTGATATTTGAGTGAAATGAAAGTTGGACACAAACATGGACTGTTCATATGTTCATATGTTCATATAAGTGATTGGCCAAAGCAATGCAGCTGACCACAGATCAGGTGCAATGTTTTGGCCAATCACAGCACAACCAGCATGCCCCAGTTGATGATGTCACAAGGGGGCAGGGTCACTAGGTGGCCCAACCCCTTAGATATTTAGGCACTGTCAGGCTGGCGGAGCAGTCAGACGGCAGGAGCCAGTGTCCAGAGCCAGGGGCGGACTGACCATTTGGAAACTCTGGCACTGCCCGAGGGCCCGGGGTCAGTAGGGGGCCCCAAGAGATGCCCCTGGTACCTTTTTCATAGGCTTTTTTGGGTTTGGGCAAGGACACAGGGGCCCCATGATCCCCTACTGCCGGGGGGGCCCCATGAGTTGTCAATCCGCCCCTATCCAGAGCAGAGCTTTTTTTTCTTTTTTCGGGTAGCGGCGGCGGGGGGGCATCGTGATTGACATTGGATCTACTTCGGGGGACATTTTTCTTTCAATAAAGGACTTGTCAAGGACCGTCTCCTGTCTTTTTTTTACACTACACTTTATATTTCATGAATGAGTAGCAGTACCATGTACCTCATACTCTTTCACATGGGGGGGGTGTCGGGATCTGGGGGCTCCCTTGTTAAAGGGGGCTTCCATATTCCAATAAGACCCCCAAAACCACCAGCTACGGTTGTGGGAAGAAGCCCTTCAACATCCCCATCAACATGGGGACAAGGTGCTTTGAGGAGGGGAGCCCCACCTGCCCCAAATTACCCCCCCCAATGTTGAGGGCATGTGGCCTGGTATGGTTCAGGAGGGGGGGCGCTTGCTTGTCCCCCCCATTTCCTGATCTGACGGGCTGCATGCTCAGATAAGGGTCTGCTATGGATTTTGGGGTGGACCCCCACGCCATATTTTAAAAAATGTTGGTGTGGGGGTTCCCCTCAAAACCCAATCCAGACCTGAAGGGCTTGGTATGGGGGGGGGGGGGGCGCCATTTTTTTGCTTGTTTTTTAATTGCCGGCAATTTTTGGAAAAAATGAATTCATCCATCAGCCGGAAGCCCCACTGACAGCTGATACCTTCCTGCGTGGCTTTCACTGCCGCAATTGCGCATGACATCATCAAGGAACGCACGCCGTATTCTAGTAACGTTTTCACTGAACGCCATTTTGTTTTTTAATGCCGTGCAGTATTTACCGTATACTCGGATGTGGTGAGATACCGCTTAGTGAATTATCCCGGGTTCAAGGTTCATGGTCGAACTTTCGTTAGGTTTGAATGTTGGACCGCCAAGCGATCAGGGGGGTGTTCGGCCCGTCAGTAATGGGAAGGCACAGGGACAGTGGGGAGCAGGCAGAGGGGCGGGAAGGTTGGTGACAAACGGGCAATTCTGCCTCTAGAGACAAATGGTGGCCGTGGTGGTAGAATAACTAGAAAAGGCTGCCTGTGCCGCTAGTGATGGGAGTGACACCTTACTGCCCCACCTACAGAGGGAGCAATTCCAGGAAGGGGCAGAAATGGGGACAATGAAGGGCAGTGAGGGGAACAGTGAGGTGCAGAGATAGGAGAACAGTGATAGGGAACAGAGACAGATAGACAGGAAAGTACAGAAGATTCACAAGGACAGTGAAGCAGAGAGACATGGTGGTGCAGAGGTGGACTGACAACTCATGGGGCCCCCGGGCAATAAGAAATCATGGGGCCCCTGTGTCCTCACCCACACTCAAACCACAGCAAAAAAAAGCCTATCAAAGGTACCAGGGGCATCTCATGGGGCCCCCTACTGACCCCGGCAGTGCCCAAGTTCCCAAATGGTCAGTCCACCCCTGTGGTGTGTGTGTGTGTGTGTGGGGGGGGGGGGGGCAATGAAGGGGCAGTAAAGTGGAGGAGAGATGTCAGGGCAACGAAGGGGAAGTGAACACAGAAGAGAGGAGATGGAGGAGCAGAGATGGGGAGGAGAGCAGGGGTGTATTTACTACAAGGCAAACAAGGCATTTGCCTAGGGCAGCATTTTTCAGGGGGGCAGCATTTTTTCAGGGAGGCAGCAGCATTTTTCAGTGGCACAGTGCCACCACCCAAAAGAAGGGATGGAAGAAGGGACATGCAGCACGGGGACCAGATGGGATCTGAAAGAGGCTGCGGGCTGCTAGATGGTTTTTGATTCTTGTTCCTGGGGATGTCTGGAGATGTGAAGGTGAGTGTCTTATCTCTTGCTGGGGTGGGATTGGGGTGTTGCCAGTGTATGGGGGGCAGTGGTAGAGTAAGGCTCTCTTGGGTGGGGATGGGGTGTTGCCAGTGTATGGGGACGGTGGTAGTGTAAGGCTCTCTTGGGTGGGGATGGGGGGTTGCCAGTGTATGGGGGGCGGTGGTAGTGTAAGGCTCTCTTGGGTGGGGATGGGGGGTTGCCAGTGTATGGGGGGCGGTGGTAGTGTAAGGCTCTCTTGGGTGGGGATGGGGGGTTGCCAGTGTATGGGGGGGTGGTGGTAGTGTAAGGCTCTCTTGGATGGGGGGTTGCCAGTGTATGGGGGACAGTGGTAGTGTAAGTTTCTCTTGGATGGGGGGTTGCCAGTGTATGGGGGATGGTGGTAGTGTAAGGCTCTCTTGGGTGGGGATGGGGGGTTGCCAGTGTATGGGGACGGTGGTAGTGTAAGGCTCTCTTGGGTGGGGATGGGGGGTTGCCAGTGTATGGGGGGACGGTGGTAGTGTAAGGCTCTCTTGGGTGGGGATGGGGGGTTGCCAGTGTATGGGGGGCGGTGGTAGTGTAAGGCTCTCTTGGGTGGGGATGGGGGGTTGCCAGTGTATGGGGGGCGGTGGTAGTGTAAGGCTCTCTTGGATGGGGGGTTGCCAGTGTATGGGGGGTGGTGGTAGTGTAAGGCTCTCTTGGATGGGGGGGTTGCCAGTGTATGGGGGATGGTGGTAGTGTAAGGTTCTCTTGGGTGGGGATGGGGGGTTGCCAGTGTATGGGGGGTGGTGGTAGTGTAAGGCTCTCTTGGGTGGGGATGGGGGGTTGCCAGTGTATGGAGGCGGTGGTAGTGTAAGGCTCTCTTGGGTGGGGATGGGGGGTTGCCAGTGTATGGGGGGGGCGGTGGTAGTGTAAGGCTCTCTTGGGTGGGGATGGGGGGTTGCCAGTGTATGGAGGCGGTGGTAGTGTAAGGCTCTCTTGGGGGGGGATGGGGGGTTGCCGTGTGTATGGGGGGTGGTGGTAGTGTAAGGCTCTCTTGGATGGGGGGGTTGCCAGTGTATGGGGGGTGATGGTAGTGTAAGGCTCTCTTGGGTGGGGATGGGGGGTTGCCAGTGTATGCGGGTGGTGGTAGTGTAAGGTTCTCTTGGGTGGGGATGGGGGGTTGCCAGTGTATGGGGGATGGTGGTAGTGTAAGGCTCTCTTGGATGGGGGGTTGCCAGTGTATGGGGGACGGTGGTAGTGTAAGGCTCTCTTGGATGGGGGGTTGCCAGTGTATGGGGGGTGGTAGTAATGTAAGGCTCTCTTGGGTGGGGATGGGGGGTTGGGGGGTTGTTGGTCAATGTCAGGCTCTCTTCATGGTGGAGAGAGGTGTTGGTTAGTGTCAAGGTCTCTCCGTGGAGGAGAGCCAATTTTCGTGTTGCCAAGGGCAGCACGAGACCTAAATACACCTCTGGAGGAGAGGGAGGACAGTCAGGCAGATACAGGCGACAGTGAAATAAAGGACAAGAGGATAAAGATAGTGACTTTGGACAGATGAAGAAGCACAAAAGAAGGAAGAGAAATGGTGAAACAGGAAAGAAAGAAAGGACCCTGAAGCAGAGACAGAAGGAAATGGAATTTTTCAGAGAGAGTTAGATAGACAGGGAAGAAGACTAAGGGACAGTAAAGCAGTAAAGTAGAAGTAGATGGACAACCAGATAGAAGATGGTGAAACAAGGCAGAGACTCCTTCCCAGATCTTGGTGAACAGGCCTCATAGATGTTCCTGTAATGTAGGACAGGCGGTGGGAGCTATGAAAATGTCCACGTCCACCATGCTATCTACCCCCATCTGGAGCCAAACCACTGAGCCCTCCATCACTGACCAGGATGAGCTCTATTACCCTCTTTGTATGAGGATAGTGCTGGTCACCTAGACAGAGGCCTGGATTTATCCTACAGAAAGAAGGCTTGTACAGTGGCCCCGAATATAAAGGGGGCTTAGTGCGGGGTGCCCCATGTTTCCTGTACTGGGGGTCTAGAATATAGAGTATCTGTCAGCACTGCCTCCCCCACGTCTCTGCTTCTCGTAGTATTAGTGGCCATCAGGAACCTTCATACATCGGAGTTCTCCTCTGTTCCTCATCTGTCCCTGTGTGAGAAACCCTACAAAGCACAGACGGCGCTCACTGCAGAGGAGGTGTCAGGCATCTCTTACATAGCAAATGACATCAGGCATGTATAAGGCCAGGATAATGGTGTTCTGTATATAACAACACTGCAAAACACAAGACTGACCACAGAACAAGGAAGGTATAGGAGACGTGGCAGAGAACAGGCAGGGGAACAGGTCCGGTATGGATGGCAGACCAGGCAGAGGAGAAACAGGGAAGCAAGTCAGAGAAGGACAGAGCTGTGGTAATGTCATAGAGAGAGGAGAGACAATGAAACAGGTGAGACAGAAGGGAAGGTGGGGGGGGGGGCGGAAAAGATCAGATACGCAAAAGACAGAGGGACAGGCCAGATAGGGGACAGACAGAGGGACAGGCCAGATAGGGGACAGACAGAGGGACAGGCCAGATAGGGGACAGACAGAGGGACAGACCAGATAGAGGACAGACAGAGGGACAGGCCAGATAGAGGACAGACAGAGGGACAGGCCAAATAGGGGGACAGACAGAAGGGACAGGCCAGATAGGGGACAGACAGAGGGACAGGCCAGATAGGGGACAGACAGAGGGACAGAGGCCAAATAGGAGACAGACAGAGGGACAGGCCAGATAGGGGACAGACAGAGGGACAGGCCAGATAGAGGACAGACAGAAGGACAGGCCAGATAGGGGACAGACAGAGGGACAGGCCAGATAGGGACAGACAGAGGGACAGGCCAGATAGGTGACAGACAGAGGGACAGGCCAGATAGGGGACAGACAGAGGGACAGACCAGATAGAGGACAGACAGAGGGACAGCCAGATAGGGGACAGACAGAGGGACAGGCCAGATAGAGGACAGACAGAGGGACAGGCCAGATAGGGGACAGACAGAGGGACAGACCAGATAGGGGACAGACAGAGGGACAGACCAGATAGAGGACAGACAGAGGGACAGACCAGATAGGGGACAGACAGAGGGACAGGCCAGATAGAGGACAGACAGAGGGACAGGCCAAATAGGAGACAGACAGAAGGACAGGCCAGATAGGGGACAGACAGAGGGACAGGCCAGATAGGGGACAGACAGAGGGACAGACAGAGGGACAGGCCAAATAGGAGACAGACAGAGGGACAGGCCAGATAGGGGACAGACAGAGGGACAGGCCAGATAGAGGACAGACAGAAGGACAGGCCAGATAGGGGACAGACAGAGGGACAGGCCAGATAGGGACAGACAGAGGGACAGGCCAGATAGGGGACAGACAGAGGGACAGGTCAGATTGGAGACAGACAGAGGGACAGGCCAGATAGGGGACAGACAGAGGGACAGGCCAGATAGAGGACAGACAGAGGGACAGGCCAGATAGGGGACAGACAGAGGGACAGGCCAGATAGAGGACAGACAGAAGGACAGGCCAGATAGAGGACAGACAGAGGGACAGACCAGATAGGGGACAGACAGAGGGACAGGCCAGATAGGGGACAGACAGAGGGACAGGCCAGATAGGAGACAGACAGAGGGACAGGCCAGATAGGAGACAGACAGAGGGACAGGCAGATAGGGGACAGACAGACGGACAGGTCAGGTGGGAGACAGACAGAGGGACAGGCCAGATAGGGGACAGACAGAGGGACAGGCCAGATAGAGGACAGACAGAAGGACAGGCCAGATAGGGGACAGACAGAGGGACAGGCCAGATAGGAGACAAACAGAAGGACAGGCCAGATAGGGGACAGACAGAGGGACAGACCAGATAGGGGACAGACAGAGGGACAGGCCAGATAGGGGACAGACAGAGGGACAGGCCAGATAGGAGACAGACAGAGGGACAGGCCAGATAGGGGACAGACAGAGGGACAGGCCAGATAGGGGACAGACAGACGGACAGGTCAGGTGGGAGACAGACAGAGGGACAGGCCAGATAGGGGACAGACACTGGGACAGGCCAGATAGGGGACAGACAGAGGGACAGGCCAGATAGAGGACAGACAGAGGGACAGGCCAAATAGGAGACAGACAGAGGGACAGGCCAGATAGGAGACAAACAGAAGGACAGGCCAGATAGGGGACAGACAGAGGGACAGGCCAGATAGGGGACAGACAGAGGGACAGACAGAGGGACAGGCCAGATAGGGGACAGACAGAGGGACAGGCCAGATAGGGGACAGACAGAAGGACAGGCCAGATGGGAGACAGACAGAAGGACAGGCCAGATGGGAGACAGACAGAAGGACAGGCCAGATAGGGGACAGACAGAGGGACAGGCCAGATAGGTGACAGACAGAGGGACAGGCCAGATAGGGGACAGACAGACGGACAGGCCAGATAGGGGACAGACAGAGGGACAGGCCAGATAGGGGACAGACAGAAGGACAGGTCAGATTGGAGACAGACAGAAGGACAGGTCAGATTGGAGACAGACAGAAGGACAGATCAGATAGGGGACAGACAGACGGACAGGCCAGATAGGGGACAGACAGAGGGACAGGCCAGATAGGGGACAGACAGAAGGACAGGTCAGATTGGAGACAGACAGAAGGACAGGTCAGATTGGAGACAGACAGAGGGACAGGTCAGATTGGAGACAGACAGAAGGACAGGTCAGATTGGAGACAGACAGAAGGACAGATCAGATTGGAGACAGACAGAAGGACAGGTCAGATAGAAGAAAGACAGAAGGACAGGTCAGATTGGAGACAGACAGAGGGACAGGTCAGATTGGAGACAGACAGAAGGACAGTTGTGATAGGTCAGAAAGATTAACGTCAGAGGAACAGGTTCAGTACTGAGGGCAAACCAGGTAGAGGAGAACTAGGGAAAACAAATCAGAAAAAGAGAGAGCAGTGGCAATGTCAGAGAGTGGAGAGACAATGGTGCAGGTGAGACAAGGAAGAGAGACAATATCCGGTCAGGTAGGTAAAGTGAAACAGATTAAGTAGGAGAAAGACAAAGGAACAAGTTAGGTACAGGAAAGACTATGGAAGAGGTTAGGTAGAGGAGAGATGGAGAAATGGAGGAATGGATCAGGTAATAAAAAGATAGAGGAACAGGTCAGGCATAGAAAAGACTAATGAGCAGGTCAGATAGAAGAAAAACCACAAAACCTATCAGATATAAGAAAACAGAGGAGCCAATCAGGTAGTAGAAGAGAGATGGGTCAGGTACAAGGCTGAGTAGGTCAGGTAGAAGAGAAACAGAAGAAACATGTCAGAAATAAAGAGCTATGGCAATGTCAGAGAGGATAGACAATGGTATAGGTGAGACAGGGAAGTGAGAGCATATCCGGTCAGGTAGGGTAAGCAATACAAGTCAGAGAGAAGAACAACAGAGGCACAGGTCAGATAGAAAAGAGAAAGGGGAACCAATCAGGTGGATTAAAGACAGGAGAACTAGCCAGGTAGAAAAAAAAATACAGAGGGACAAATCAGGTAGAAGAAAAGAAGAAGAACAGCTCAGGTAGAAGATAGACAGAGGAACTGGTCAGGTAAAAGGTAGACAGAGGAACTGGTCAGGTAGAAGGTGGACTGAGGAAATGGTCAGGTAGATGTTGGACAAAGGAACTGGCCAGGTAGAAGTTGCAGAGAGGAACCGGTCAAGTAAAGGTAGACAAAGGAACCGGTCAGGTAGAGGTTGGACATAGGAACTGGTCAGGTAGAAGATAGACAAAGGAACTGGTCAGGTAGAAGATAGACAAAGGAACGGTCAGGTAGAAGTTGATAGACTAGTCAGGTAGATGATCCGGTCAGGTAGAAGTTAGACATAGGAACTGGTCAGGTAGAAGTTGCAGAGAGGAATCTGGTCAAGTAGAAGATAGACAAAGGAACCGGTCAGGTAGAAGTTGTACAGAGGAACTAGTCAGGTAGATGTTGGACAGAGGAACTGGTCATGTAGAAGATAGACAAAGGAACTGGTCAGGTAGAAGTTGACAGAGGAAATCTGGTCAGGTAGATGATAAACAAAGGAACCAGTCAGGTAGAAGTTGGGACAGAGGAACTGGTCAGGTAGAAGATAGACAGAAGAAACTGGTCAAGTTGGACAGAGAACTTGATAGACAAAGGAAGACCTGTCAGGTAGAGGTTGGACAGAGGAACTGGTCAGGTAGAAGAAGACAGAGGAACTGGTCAGGTAGAAGGAAGACAGAGAAACTAGTCAGGAAGAAGGAAAACAGAGGAAACAGTCAAGTAGAAGGTGGACAGAGGAACCGATCAGGTAGAAGTTGGACAAAGGAACTGGTCAGATATAAGTTGGACAGAGAAAATGGTCAGGTACAAGATAGACAACAGAACCGGACAGGTAGAAGTTGGACAAAGGAACTGGCCAGATGGAAGTTGGACAGAGGAACTGGTCAAGTATAAGATAGACAAAGGAACCGGACAGGTAGAAGTTGGACAAAAGAACTGGTGTGGTGTGTAAGTTGAACAGAGGAACTGGCCAGGTAGAGAACAGACAAAGGAACCGGTCAGGTCGAAGTTGGACAGAGGATCTGGACAGCTAGAAAATAGACAGAGGTACTGGTCAGGTAGAGGGAAGACAGAGGAACAGCTTAGGTAGAGGAAAGACAGCAGAATAGTTCAAATCAGAAGGCAGGCCAGATAAGGTAGAAGATAGCGGAGAAGGTGAGGAGGAGACTTCTGGAGAGATCAGAGGAGAGTAAGGATTTCCATCTTTTCTGCAAGAAATACCAGCCTATGATCACTGTCCTATTACTAACATTGCAGTAAGTGACACTTTTACCAGCTAATCTGGTCAAGTAGTGGCCAGATGCGATCACTGCAGGGCGGGGGATAGTGAAGTATGTGAGAAATGAGAGAACAGGTCAGATCGATTTAGAGGAACAGGTCATAGAAAGGAGAGAAGGCAAGACAGGTCAAGTGGAGTGCAGATAGTGGAGAAGGTCAGGATGGATTTTATTTCAGAATTGGCTGGTTAAGAAATCAAAGAACACACCAGTTGAGTGATGATATAGCAGAGAGAATTGGGTACTAGAGCTACAACCGAGTAGTTTAGGTGGCATGCAGCAGAAGAGATCTTGTAGAAGAGACTGAACAGAGCAGTCAAGGTGGCAAGCAGTAGAAGACATCCAACAGATGAAGTAGAGCAGAGCAGTCCAGGTAGCATGCAGCTCAGCAAATGTACAAATGGACAAGAAACAGAGCAGCACAGTCCAGGTAGCAAGGCAGCAGAACATGTTGTGTAGATGAGATGAAGCAGAGCAGAGCAGTTAACATGCAGCAGAACATATTGCCTAGATGAGATAGAACGGAGGAGTTCATGTAGCATGCAGAAGATCATGTTATGTAGATGAGATAGAGCAGAGAGGTTTAGATCGCTTGCAGCAGAATATGTTGTATAAATGAGATAGAGCAGAGTAATCCAGGTGGCATGCAGCAGAACATGTTGTGTAGATGACATAGAGAAGAGTAGTTGAGGTGGTGTGCAGCAGAACATGTTGTGTAGATGACATAGAGCAGAGTAGTTGAGGTGGCATGCAGCAGAACATGTTGCGTAGATGACACAGAACAGAGCACTTGAGGTAGTGTGCAGCAGAACATGTTATGTAGATGAGACAGAACAGAACAGTTGAGGTGGTGTGCAGCAGAACATGTTGTGTTGAAGACATAGAACAGAGCAATTGTGGTAGTGTGCAGCAGAATACCTTGTGTAGATGAGACATAACAGAACAGTTGAGGTGGTGTGCAGCAGAAAATGTTGTGAAGATGACACAGAACAGAACAGTTGAGTTAGTGTACAGCAGAACATGTTGTGTAGATGACATAGAACAGAACGTTGTGGTGGTGTGCAGCAGAAAATGTTGTGAAGATGATACAGAACAGTTGAGTTAGTGTACAGCAGAACATGTTGTGTAGATGACATAGAACAGAACAGTTGAGGTGGTGTGCAGCATAACATGTTGTGTAGATGACATAGAACAGAACAGTTGAGGTGGTGTGCAGCAGAACATGTTGTGTAGATGACATAGAACAGAGCCGTTGTGGTGGTGGTGTGCAGCAGAAAATGTTGTGAAGATGACACAGAACAGACAGTTGAGTTAGTGTACAGCAGTGTTGTGTAGATGACATAGAACAGAGCCGTTGTGGTGGTGTGCAGCAGAACATGTTGTGTAGATGACATAGAACAGAGCCGTTGTGGTGGTGTGCAGCAGAACATGTTGTGTAGATGACATAGAACAGAGCCAGAACAGCAGAACATGTTTAGATGATACAGGAATAGCTGAGGTGGTGTGCAGCAGAACATGTTGTGTAGATGACATAGAACAGAACAGTTGAGGTGGTGTGCAGCAGAACATGTTGTGTAGATGACATACAGAACAGAATAGCGTTGAGGTGGTGTGCAGCAGAACATGTTGTGTAGATGACATAGAACAGAACAGTTGAGGTGGTGTGCAGCAGAACATGTTGTGTAGATGACATAGAACAGAGCCGTTGTGGTGGTGTGCAGCAGAACATGTTGTGTAGATGACATAGAACAGAGCCGTTGTGGTGGTGTGCAGCAGAACATGTTGTATAGATGACATAGAACAGAGCCGTTGTGGTGGTGGGTGCAGCAGAACAGCTGTTGTGTGCAGCAGAACATGTTGTGTAGATGACATAGAACAGAACAGTTGAGGTGGTGTGCAGCAGAACATGTTGGGTAGATGACATAGAACAGAGCCGTTGTGGTGGTGTGCAGCAGAACATGTTGTGTAGATGACATAGAACAGAACAGTTGAGGTGGTGTGCAGCAGAACATGTTGTGTAGATGACATAGAACAGAGCCGTTGTGGTGGTGTGCAGCAGAACACATTGTGTAGATGACATAGAACAGAGCCGTTGTGGTGGTGTGCAGCAGAACATGTTGTGTAGATGAGACATAACAGAACAGTTGAGGTGGTGTGCAGCAGAACATGTTGTGTAGATGAGACATAACAGAACAGTTGAGGTGGTGTGCAGCAGAACATGTTGTGTAGATGAGACATAACAGAACAGTTGAGGGGTGTGTGCAGAACAGCAGATAACATGTTGTGGTGTGTGATGAGACATAACAGAACAGTTGAGGTGGTGTGCAGCAGAACATGTTGGGTAGATGATACAGAACAGAACAGTTGAGGTGGTGTGCAGCAGTATGTTGGGTAGATGACACAGAACAGAGCCATTGAGGTGGTGTGCAGCAGAACATGTTGGGTAGATGATACAGAACAGAACAGTTGAGGTGGTGTGCAGCAGAATATGTTGGGTAGATGACACAGAACAGGCCATTGAGGTGTGTGCAGCAGAACATGTTGGGTAGATGATACAGAACAGAACAGTTGAGGTGGTGTGCAGCAGAACATGTTGGGTAGATGATACAGAACAGAGCCGTTGAGGTGGTGTGCAGCAGAACATGTTGGGTAGATGATACAGAACAGAGCCGTTGAGGTGGTGTGCAGCAGAACATGTTGGGTAGATGATACAGAACAGAGCCGTTGAGGTAGTGTGCAGCAGAACATGTTGGGTAGATGATACAGAACAGAACAGTTGAGGTGGTGTGCAGCAGAACATGTTCTCTTGTGTTTTTCTGCATGTAAACTCATCCAATCCTTCCATCTCCTAAACTTGCCTCCTGCACAGCCAAGCATGCCACCAGCTCCATGGATCCCAAAGTGTGGAGACATGTGAGGTCCCTCCATAGGGACCACTATTGCCCCCTCTCAGCACCCCCCCTTTCCCCTCTCACTCTGAGCTATGCGGGCCCCTTTAAGGCTTTTCCCTGATTCCCACACAGACATTGAGCCCATAAAGGGACATCTGTCCTAAGCTTGGCTGATCTGCGGAGACTTTCCTGCCCTTTAACCCTCCACCATCCCTTGCTCTTGTAGCCAGCAGCTTCATTGGCCATCCCCAAACATCCCGCTCCTCACCTAAACACCAAGATTCTGTCCATGAATTTACTGATGGTGGGCACTCCTGATACCTTCTGAATGCCACAGCTAATAGGAGCACAGCTCTCAGCACTCCCACTGTGCCATACAGATGCTTTCCTTTCTTTTTTTTAATTTTTTCTTTTCTCTTTATTTCCTTCCACTTAGAGCAACATCTGATTGGCTCCCCATTGCTGAGATCTCCTGGTGTCAACTCGTGTTAGAGGCTTCAGGTGCAAGAAGAGGGGACAATGCAGGAACACGCATCTCTACAGTATGGTACACATGGCTGGATGCTGTCACCATGGTAACATCCTCCGTTCATCCCAAGGAGGGGGCTCCGTACTGCATCCCTCTCCGCTGACTTTCTTCAGTCTCTTTCCATCGTCTCGGCCAAAAAGAACCCAAAGAGGTTGTCAAACTCCAAGGCTGCCTGGTAAGGGTCTCTTCTTTCCATCAGTCTATCCCATTGGGTTGTCCAGTTCTTCCCTGGAAATGGACAGCAGCACCGGTGCGGCTTCTAGAGTGTTCTTGCAAGGGAGGATGGTGCCTTCTCCCAACTGGGCTTTGTCCAGAGTTCAGAATCCCTTCCATTCAAGTTCAAGCCATCCGCAGCTGTTTGGTCTCCATCTCAGGGTCTAGCTACTCCCCTCCCCACCCTCCCTTTTTTTTGCAGCTACCAACTTGTGCATCCATCCCAGGCGTCTTGCACTGGCTGCTGACTGCATCAGGACAAGGCTGGGTGTCTGCAACAGGAGCAGTTGAAGGCATCTGGGAGCATCCTTAGCCTGCTGGATAAAGCCGAATTTACTCCTCTCCCCCTGGTGTGTGTGGCTTCTTGGATGCATTTTTATCCTTTTGCTCCTCTGCATCCTCTCCCCTCCTCTTCTCTCTCTCTTCTTTCCTCCTCTCACTCTCTCCCCCACTCTCTCTCTCTCTCTCTCTCTCTCCCTCTGTCTTTCTCTCACTCTAATGTGTGATCTGGAAAGCTTATAAAAGCCTGATGTAATTCTTAATGCAGCCCCTGGCTACGAGGACTGGATCTAGTTTCACAGAGTAGCAAAAATATACAAATAATAAAAAAAAAAGGAAAAAAAAAAAATAATAGAGGAGCTTCAGATGCCTAGCAGCAGCGGATCTTAAGCAAAGCATCTCATGGGGAAGGCGATCCGTCTGTTGTGTCACCAGAGCTTGGTTGAAGAAGACTTTGATTGTCCTCTTGGATCTAATCATTTATTGGATTTGTTGTAACTGGGCATTTTCCATAAAGGCTTTGCGTTCAATTTTTTTTTTCTCTTCTCCGGCTTGTCTACCATTGGAGGCAAAAAAAAAAAAAAAAAAAGGGACTGGCTGGGGCTTTGAGACTTTGCACAATTTGGTATCGGTGGTGGAAAAAAGGATTATACTGGGGTTCTTGGCTTAATACCTGGAATTTGCTACAGAAGGGAAGAATTCTCAAGTGCAAGCAATCAGGTAAGAGAAAAAAAAAAAACTTAGTCTATTTCATTTTGGGTTTTTGTTTTTTAAATTTTGCATCTACTGTCTGTGCAATTTTTGGGGTCCTGGTTGGATGCTGGTCAAGTATTGCTCAGATTTTCAGGAGCTGTTGTAAAGCTATGCCCTCTCCTCGCTAAGTTCGCCATCCCTTTGCCTTAGGATTTGAGCAGCAGGATCTGGTCTAGAGTACATTGTGTGCCCAGCACACGGAGCCGGGGAATAAAATACATGTATGAATATTTTACAGAGGGATGAAAAAGAAGTATTATACCATCATGAATAAATCAACCCTTCAGTAAAGCACAGAGAAGCTTTTAATACACGCTGCTGCACTGGGGTATTGGAAGAAAGACAGTTCCACTGCAAGAAGTCCATGCATGAGCTTTTATCAACATAGAGGGTCAGCGGTGTGGACCCCCTACTGCCATAGATCATGCTAGCACAGCTGGAGCCAGGCTGATTAGCCAGATTGGGGGGGGGTAGGGGGTGTATTTAATGTTTCCCTAATGGGACGCCAATTTTAAGTACTGGTTTTAGCCATGGTAGCCTTGGGCTGAGAGCTCACCATGTGCCTCCTAGAACTAATTACTTCATTTTTTAACTGACAAAATGGCATATAGGATGGGTTTGTATCATCTGGTGGCATGTGCTTGGCTCAATCATATCCAAATTACCTGCAATATACGACAGCATAACATTTATTTATTTTTTTGTCCAATGGTAAGGCATGGATGCTAAATTGTGACCTTTTTAGTGTGCGACTCAATCAGTGGATGTCAGTGCCTAATGGGTCTTTTAATACACCCAGACTCCGAAAATGAGACCTGGGATTCTAGAATGTGGGTCTGCAGCTGAATAGACCTCACACACACAGACTACATCAATATGGATAATTACCAGCTAACCTTGTGTGAATCACCGTGCCAACGTAGGAGTCAATGGCACACTTGCCTGCATCCCCCACCATGCTCCCCAATCAAGACCCCCCACCACCATCTAATTGGGATTCCAGAACCTAGACCTTGTCATTTGTTTACTGAAATAAAACAGTTCCGTAAGGGAATGGATGCAAGGCTAATTTCTGAGTCTTGAAGAAGCGATGGTTGGGGGTGATAGAGAGCCCCCAAATTCCATCAATTAGGGCACCCTCACCCTCAGCAACAGGGGCACCAGGGTTCAGGAAGCCAATGCCAAGCCATTTGAACCTAAATAGCCCATTAGATCATTTCTGCAATAGGGAAATAAGGAAGAAGGCTAATATTGTGTGGTTGCTTCATGAGCTTGGTGTAGACAAGAGGATTACAACAATTGGGTTACAGATATGGTAAAGATCCATGTGTGGGTTATGCAGTCCCTGGAGCACATAAGATCTACTGGGACTTGTTGAGCTGATCCCTTTTTTGTGTTTGGAATGGCAATGCCCCCCCCCCCCTTCCCTCCCCAAGAATCTTGTGTTCTTCCAGTGAATCTGTTTTTTGTAGGCTTTTCAGCAATTGTGGATGCCCCATGGGCAGCTGCAGGCCCTTTATGAAGAGCAAGAGGGCTCAATTTGATGTTCCTCAGGAGTCAATAAGCGGGCTGGAGGGTTAAATAAAATCCCCAGGAGAACGCCACATGCTCACATGCTATTCTGCATTGACTAAAACGCGACCGGTGATTTTTTTTTTGTTTTTTTATGTTGCCAAAGTGAGAAAATTTCATCACAAGTTTACTGTGATTGCACCTAAAAGCTGCTAAGACATTCTGATAGCTTGTACAATTACACTGGGAATCTCTCGCTCTATTTTAAGGTCTAAAAAAAAAAAAAAGAGAGAGAGAAAAGGATTTTCCAGGGTTTTCAGCTTTTCACTTCACTACAATTCAAATCTCTTTCTTACGGCAATTTTCTCCTCCTGAGATCACATCGTCTGGCCAGCAAGGGGTTAGCCGGCGGTAAATGGAGGCAAATTGTTCACGGGTTTCCATTTGAATTCAACAGCCCATTGTCTAGAATCCTCCAAAACAAACGCAGATGGGAATTCAGGGTGAGTTTTAAAGGCAGTTGGCAAATATGAATAATGTCTATGATCAGGGCAGATAGGATGACTAGAGGAAATAAATAGCAAAGTGGACAGTCGTAGAATGCAGACCACGTCTAATTTTATCCAGAAAAACATCCCTTTAATCTCTCTCTAATCTACCATATGCTGCCAAGGGGAGAAGAAAAATCATTCAAACAATGATTTTAAGGGTCATTGGGTACCAAATGCAAGATGGAGCTGTGGCTGTGAGTGTTGGGATGTGTAAGCAGTCAACTGAAAGGCTGCCATTGATGATGGAACCAAAAGTGGTGCTGTGACTTATGGTTCCCCATACAACTAACAGACCTCCCTCCAATGCCTTAGCCTAAGCCCCTCTTATGTGTGCAAGCAATCAACTGAAAGGTTGTCATTTGTGACAGAATCACAGGTTGTGCTGGGACTTATGGTTTCCCATGCAGCCAACAGACCTCTCTCCAAAGCTTTAGCCCAAGCCCCTCTTAAGTAGTCAACTGAAAGGTTGCCATTGATGATGGAACCACAAATGGTGCTGGGACCTATGGTTCCCCTGTAGCTAGCAGACCTCAAAGCCTTAGCCCAAGCCCCTCTTATATGGAGAAGCAGGCAACTAAAAGGTTGCTGTCGATGAAGGAACCAAAGTCCCCCCACATCTAACAGACCTCAAAGCCTTAGCCCAAAACCCTCCTATATCTGCAAGCAGTCAACTGAAAGGTTGCCATTGATGATGGAACCACAGATTGTGTTGGGACTTATGGTTCTCCATGTAGCTACCAGAGCTCTCTTCAAAGCCTTAGCCCAAACTCCTCTTATATGTGCAGACAATCAACTGAAAAGCTGCCATTGATGATGGAACCACAAGTGGTGCTGGGACTTATGGTTCCCCTGCAGCTAGCAGACTGCAAAGCCGTAGCCCTTCTTATAAGTCAACTGAAAGATTGCCATTTGTGATTGAACCACAAGTTGTGCTAGAACTTATGGTTCCCCTGTAGCTAGCAGACCTCAAAGCCTTAGCCCAAGCCCATCTTATTTGGACAAGCAGGCAATTGAAAGGTTGCCATTGATGGTGGAAATATACGTTATGTTAGGACTTATAGTCCCCCCATGTAGCTACCAGAGCTCTCTCCAAAGCCTTAGCCCAAGCTCCTCTTATATGTGCAAGCTATCAACTGAAGAGCTGCCATTGATGATGGAACCACAAGTGGTGCTGGGACTTATGGTTCCCCTGCAACTGGCAGACCGTAAAGCCTTAGCCGTAACCCCTCTTATAAGTCAACTGAAAGATTGCCATTTGTGATGGAACCACAAGTGGTGCTAGGACTTATGGTTCCCCTGTAGCTAGTAGACCTCAAAGCTTTAGCCACAGCCCTTCTTATAAGTCAACTGAAAGATTGCCATTTGTGATGACACCACAAGTGGTGCTGGGACTTATGGTTCCCTTGCAGCAAGCAGACTGCAAAGCCTTAGCCCAAGCCCATCTTATTTGGACAAGCAGGCAACTGAAAGGTTGCCATTGATGATGGAAATATACGTTGTGTTAGGACTTATAGTCCCCCATGTAGCTACCAGAGCTCTCTCCAAAGCCTTAGCCCAAGCTCCTCTTATATGTGCAAGCTATCAACTGAAGAGCTGCCATTGATGATGGAACCACAAGTGGTGCTGGGACTTATGGTTCCCCTGCAACTGGCAGACCGCAAAGCCTTAGCCGTAACCCCTCTTATAAGTCAACTGAAAGATTGCCATTTGTGATGGAACCCCACGTTGTGCTGGGACTTATGGTTCCCCCGTAGCTAGCAGACCTCTCGCCAAAGAACCGAGCCCCTCTTTTATATGTAATTGAGCAATAAACTCATCTTTTTCCATTTTGCCTTCAGTTCTAGTAATTTCTTCTCGCCCTTGCTCCTGTCCATCCATCATACGGTCTTTTCAGACGGCAGCTAGTTAGTTTCCAGTGAGAAATAATATGATCTAAATCACCCCGGAATGATTAAACGTCCACTCCTCTGAGAAGCGACACTCCGATCATCGCCCCTCTCAGACGCTTTCCCTCCGATGGATGTTTCGTCAGAATCATTGACATTCCGGGCCAGGGCTTGGCAATTGACTTGAATGGTGATGATGTGATTTAGGGCAACTGGAAAGAAGTGGTTTATTGTGGAGCAATTTCCAGGCTGTGTTTAGGAGGGCTTGCACACGGGAGGGGGGGGGGCGGCGAATGTAGGGTAGAAAAAAACAAGGGGCAAAAAAAAAACATAAATTTGGTAGGGAAAGAAAGAGTTGTATGGAAAGCATAGGAGATGTTGGCTTCTTTTCTGGGCGATGCAGGTATCGCCCCGGTTAGATTGGTTGGTTCAGGAAGACAAAAGCGAAGGGGTTGCGATTCGCAGGTTTTTCTCTCGTTTATTAATTAGCTTCAATTCGACTTGTCATTTACTAAGTGCTGAAGTCTTGACACATGACATTTGTAATACTAACGATGACTAAGATACGGTAATTAGAATAATGATGGAGGTTCCAAGGTGGTATCTTTAAATATTCATGTATCTATTGACACAAACGTTACAATGTCTCGGGCTGTGTAGGTAGAATACAGCACAAAAGATACATAAAATATGTATAGGCTGCTCAGATATATACAAAAAAACGTATATATGTACTCCATCCCTATTGGTCTATCTGTCTATTTCGGTCTATTTGGGATTTCCACAACCTTGCGTCCACCGATCTCAAAATCCTCGGCGTGATTGACAGCTCCGTAAATGCACCGTATCCCATCCGAAACAGCCAACAGGAATATGCAAATATTAATTCAGCCCGAGCCCCGCTCATAATTCCATCCCTCCCCATAGACCAGCCATAGCTCTTAAGAAATTAATCGTATTTTCTATCGCGTTAAATGCAGCATGTGATTGGGGTTGGGTGATTAAGAGATCTCACTAATATCTTCCAACCAAAGCAACGCCGCAAAGGATTCTGGGTGATAATTTAAAAAAAATCACTCAATAATGGGGGTAAAAAAAAAAATAAAAAAAAATTTCCCAAAGGGTAAAGACATATTTTCTATGTGATTGGGGTTGGGTGATCAAGAGATCTCACTAGGATCTTCGAACCAACGTCGCAAAGGATTCTGGGTGATAATTTAAAAAAAAATCACTCAATAATGGGGGTAAAAAAAAAATTTAAAAAAATTTTCCATGGGGTAAAGACATATTTTCTATGTGATTGAGGTTGGGTGATTAAGAGATCTCACTGATATCTTCGAACCAACGTCGCAAAGGATTCTGGGTGATAATTTAAAAAAAATCACTCCATAATGGGGGTAAAAAAAAATTAAAAAAAATTTCCCATGGGGTAAAGACATATTTTCTATGTGATTGGGGTTGGGTGATCAAGAGATCTCACTAGGATCTTCGAACCAACGTCGCAAAGGATTCTGGGTGATAATTTAAAAAAAATCACTCAATAATGGGGGTAAAAAAAAATTTAAAAAAATTTTCCATGGGGTAAAGACATATTTTCTATGTGATTGAGGTTGGGTGATTAAGAGATCTCACTGATATCTTCGAACCAACGTCGCAAAGGATTCTGGGTGATAATTTAAAAAAAAATCACTCCATAATGGGGGTAAAAAAAAATAAAAAAAAATTTCCCATGGGGTAAAGACATATTTTCTATGTGATTGGGGTTGGGTGATCAAGAGATCTCACTAGGATCTTCGAACCAACGTCGCAAAGGATTCTGGGTAAAAATTTTTAAAAAAAATCAATAAAGGGGGTAAAAAAAATATTTTTTTTAAATTTCCCATGGGGTAAAGACATATTTTCTATGTGATTGGGGTTGGGTGATTAAGAGATCTCACTGGGATCTTCAAACCAATGTTGCAAAGGATTCTGGGTAAAATTTGAAAAAAAAAAATCAATAAAGGGGGTAAAAAATTTTTTTTAAAAAATTTTCCCCATGAGTAAAGACATATTTTCTGTCGCGTTAAATTCAGCGTGTGATTGGGGTTGGGTGATTAAGAGATTTCACTAATATCTTCGAACCAACGCCGCAAAGGATTCTGGGTAATAATAAAAAAATCAATAAATAAAGGGGTAAAAAAAATTTTTAAAAAAAATTTCCCACGGGGTAAAGACATATTTTCTATTGCGTTAAATTGCAGCATGTGATTGGAGTTGGGTGATTAAGAGATCTCCCCAGGGGCGGACTGACCATTTGGAAACTCGGGCACTTCCCGAGGGCCCGGGGTCAGTAGGGGGCCCCATGAGATGCCCCTGGTACCTTTTTCATAGGCTTTTTTGAGTTTGAGCAAGGACACAGGGGCCCCATGATCCCCTATTGCCTGGGGGTCCCATGAGTTGTCAGTCTGCCCCTGGATCTCACTAATATCTTTGAACCAATGCAACGCCACAAAGGATTCGGGGTAATAATTAAAAAAAAACAAGGCGGTAAAAAAATTTTTTTTTTCAAATTTCCCATGGGGTAAAGACATATTTTCTATCGCGTTAAATGCAGCATGTGATTGGGGTTGGGCGATTAAGAGATCTCACTAATATCTTCGAACCAAAGCAACGCCGCAAAGGATTCTGGGTAATAATTTTTAAAAAATCAATAAAGGCGGTAACATTTTTTTTTTTTTTTAAATTTCTTCATGGGGTAAAGACATTTTCTATCGCGTTAAATGCAGCATGTGATTGGGGTTGGGTCAGGGGCGGACTGACAACTCATGGGGCCCCCGGGCAAAAGGGGATCATGGGGCCCCTGTGTCCTTGTCCAAACTCAAAAAAGCCTATGAAAAAGGTACCAGGGGCATCTTATGGGGCCCCTTACTGACCGCAGGCCCTCGGGCAGTGCCCGAGTTTCCAACTGGTCAGTCCACCCCTGGGTTGGGTGATTAAGAGATCGCACTAATAGCTTCGAACCAACGCCGCCAAGGATTCTGGGTAATAATAAAAAAAAATCAATAAAGGGTGTAAAAAATAAATAGATAAAAAATTTCCCACGGGGTAAAGTCATACTTTCTATCGCGTTACATTCAGCATGTGATTGGGGTTGGGAGATTAAGAGATCTCACTAATATCTTCCAACCAAAGCAATGCCGCAAAGGATTCTGGGTAATAATAAAAAAAATCTATCAATAAAGGGGGTAAAAAAAAAATGTAAAAAAATTTCCCACGGGGTAAAGACATATTTTCTATGTGATTGGGGGGTGATTTGAGGCGATTAACGCCGAGGAGCTCAGGTAAAAAAATAAATCTTCGTAAACATATTTTCCGCGTTAAAGCAGCATTATTGGGTAATAATCAAAAAAAAATGGGGCCCCCGGCAATAAAGGGGTCCAAAAAAAAAGCCTATGAAAAAGGTAAAATGGGGCCCCTTTCCCATCGGGGTGCCCGAGTTTCCAACTGGTCAGTCCACCCCTGGGGTTGGGTGATTAAGAGATCTCACTAATAGCTTCGAACCAACGCCGCCAAGGATTTGGGTAATAATTTTTTGTGGGTAAAAAATAAAAAATGTAGGGTTAAAGACATATTTTCTATGTGATTGGGGTTGGGTGATTAAGAGAGCTCACTAATATCTTCCAACCAGCGCCACAAAGGATTCTGGGTAATAATAAAAAAAAAAATCAATGAAGGGGGTAAATTTTTTTTTTTTTTTTTAAATTTCCCACGGGGTAAAGACATATTTTTTCTAATGCAGCATGTGATTGGGGTTGGGCGATTAAGAGATCTCACTAATATCTTCGAACCAAAGCAACGCCGCAAAGGATTCTGGGTAATAATTTTTAAAAAATCAATAAAGGGGGTAAAAATTTTTTTTTTTTAATTTTCCCACGGGGTAAAGACATTTTCTATCGCATTAAATGCAGCATGTGATTGGGGTTGGGCGATTAGGAGATCTCATTAATATCTTCGAACCGAGGTAATGCCGCAAAGGATTCTGGGCAATAATAATTTTAAAAAATCAATAAATAAAGGGGGTAAAAAAAAAAAAAATTCCCATGAGGTAAAGACATATTTTCTATCGCGTTAAATGCAGCATGTGATTGGGGTTGGGTGATTAAGAGATCTCACTAATATCTTCGAACCGACGACGCAAAGGATTCTGGGTAATAATAAAAAAAAATTAATAAAGGGGGTAAAAAAAATAAATAAAAAATTTCCCATGGGGTAAAGACAAACCCTAGCAGTCCTTTTGGACTCGCCGTGCAGAATGCGACCTGTTGCTGGAATTGCACGGAAAGGAAATGTGAATAATAAGAGCGATGTTCCCGATCGCCGAGCCAACTTTGTGGCTTTGCAAGGCTGAAATATCCACCAACGAAACCTAGAGGGGCGCCAGATAGTCATTTTCCACTTAGCCGATGCGAGGCGCACAGTGCTGAACTACAGTCCCTGCAGATGAAGACAAACAAATGTAAAGCTTCTTACTTTGAATGCTGTCAGCCAGCAAATGGCAGTCTACTTGCACCACGCACCACGTTGATGTGTTGGAAATGACGCGCCGCAATGCCGGTGCGCCCCACCTCAGGGGCAGAACATGGAAAAGGTAATTGCACAGCACACCTTGAGGGATAGGCTGAGAGGGGGGGGGGGGGCATTGGTTCATAAAGGACACCAACGTATCAGCAAACCAGGTGAGGGTTTTAGGAAGTCAAGAATTGCCTTTAGAACAAAGGGGCGGTAATAAAGGAAGGTTGGTGGCATGGCGGTTTGCCTAAACCCAGCTCTTCCGATAGCCGCTGTGAGTAAACGTGTAGTCATGACCTGCGAAGACTAAGGAAAGTATTCTACTGCCTTCAGCAAACAACAGCGAGACCTGTACACTCAGGAGCCACTTTATGAGGTCCACCTGTACACTCAGGAGCCACTTTATGAGGTCCACCTGTTCACTCAGGAGCCACTTTTTGAGGTCCACCTGTTCAATCAGGAGCCACTTTATGAGGTCCACTGTTCAATCAGGAGCCACTTTATGAGGTCCACCTGTTCAATCAGGAGCCACTTTATGAGGTCCACCTGTACACTCAGGAGCCACTTTATGAGGTCCACCTGTTCACTCAGGAGCCACTTTATTAGGTCCACCTGTACACTCAGGAGCCACTTTATTAGGTCACCTGTACACTCACCGGCCACTTTATTAGGTCCACCTGTTCACTCACCGGCCACTTTATTAGGTCCACCTGTTCACTCAGGAGCCACTTTATTAGGTCCACCTGTACACTCAGGAGCCACTTTATGAGGTCCACCTGTTCACGCAGGAGCCACTTTATTAGGTCCACCTGTACACTCAGGAGGCCACTTTATTAGGTCCATCTGTACACTGACCGGCCACTTTATTAGGTCCACCTGTTCACTCACCGGCCACTTTATTAGGTCCACCAGTTCACTCAACGGCCACTTTATTAGGTCCATCTGTATCCTCACCGGCCACTTTATTAGGTCCACCTGTTCACTCAGGAGCCACTTTGTGAGGTCCACCTGTTCACTCACCGGCCACTTTATTAGGTCCACCTGTTCACTCACTGGCCACTTTATTAGGTCCACCTGTACACTCACCGGCCACTTTATTAGATCCACCTGTACACTCACCGGCCACTTTATTAGATCCACCTGTTCACTCACCGGCCACTTTATTAGGTCCACCTGTACACTCACCGGCCACTTTATTAGATCCACCTGTACACTCACCGGCCAATTTATTAGATCCACCTGTACCCACACCGGCCACTTTATTAGGTCCACCTTTACACTCACCGGCCACTGTATTAGGTCCACCTGTTCACTCAGGAGCCACTTTATGAGGTCCACCTGTTCACTCACCGGCCACTTTATGAGGTCCACCTGTTCACTCACTGGCCACTTTATGAGGTCCACCTGTTCACTCACTGGCCACTGTATTAGGTCCACCTGTTCAATGGCTCAGTAACACAAACTGCTAATCAGCCAATCACATGGCAGCAACTCAATACATTTAGGCCTCTAGACGTGGTGAAGACGACTTGCTGAAGTCATTTTTTTTTTTTCAAACCGAGCATCAGAATGGGGAGGAAAGGGGATTTAAGTGACTCTGAACGGCATGGTTGTTCGTGCCAGATGGGCTGGTCTGAATATTTCAAAAACGACTGATCTCCGGGGTTTTCCCTCACAACCATCTCTAGGGTTTACTGAAAATCTCCAGTGAGTGGCAGTTGTGTGGAGGAAAATGCCTTGTTGATGTCAGAGGTCAGAGGAGAATGGGCAGACTGGTTGGAGATGATAGAAAGGCAACAGGAACTCCAATAACCACTCGTTACAACCAATGTATGCAGAGTACCATCTCTGAAAGCACAACACGTCCAACCTTGAAGCAGATGGGCTACAGCAGCAGAAGACCACACTGGGTGCAATTCCTGTCAGCTAAAAACAGGATACGGAGGCTACAATTTGCACAGGATCACCGAGATTGAACAGACGATTGGAAAAAGGCTGCCTGGCCTGATGAGTCTGGATTTCAGTGTGACGTACATGTGACATGAATGTCCAGATTGGAGTAGATCAGATGTGACCTGTAGAGAATATGACAATGTAAATGTAGCTCATTCCTTGTTATTAAAGAAATATTCAGTCATACTCAGACAGATGGTCATCAATTAGCTCATCAATTAGCACCTGAAAAGCCTGACTTCCTCTGGAAGTGACACCTGGGTGCTAATAAGATTTTGTCACCTATAGGTAATCAGACTTGGCCACCTTCCTGAAGCCGAAAAGAGAAACAGAGACATTTCGGCTTCATGACACCAGGGGGTCTCTGATCTGTTATTGGGAGCTAACAGAATATCCATACATCAAAGGGGTATGCTTCATCTCTCATAAAAGCTAAAATATTAGTTGCAAAGATGAAAATACTCCCTTCTGTTTGGGCACGCTGTGGGTCACACCAACATATAAAAATCATATTTGTGGATTAGGTAGAAGGCCAGGAAAATGCAGGAAATGGTTAGGTGCGCTGGATGGCAACAGTCGAACAGTGTTTGGTACTGTCGCAATCAGGCTGATGCGCTGGTGTCGAAAATCCAATCCCCGACTTGGTGTT
The DNA here is from genome assembly GCA_951230385.1 of Staurois parvus. Taxonomy (NCBI): domain Eukaryota; kingdom Metazoa; phylum Chordata; class Amphibia; order Anura; family Ranidae; genus Staurois; species Staurois parvus. Next base: position 188,634 of record CATNWA010018078.1, read on the forward strand.
TCAAGCTGGTCTTGGTCCGATTGAACTTGGGCAGGTCAGCACACAGAACATCCTGTGGGCAGGTACAGGAACACCCCCCCAGGGTCAATTGGCCGAGGACTAATGTCCCGCCTACGTCCATATCCCCATAAATTGAATACCCGGACATTGGGACAGGGTATTTCGTATGGAGCTGGTCGATGGACTAACGGATTACGGACTTTTTCTGACTTGCTCCAGTCGCAGGGTAAATCTCGGTAAAAGTTTTACTTCTGTCTTTTATTCCCTTTTGTTTTATAGTGAAAGTCATTTGTGTGTCTTCTTGTATTTTTGTATTTCTGTAACTTTTTATATTTTGTACATATTTTATGCTCCGCCCACTTTCGGGAAATGAAATCTTAAAATTAATTAGTGACTTCTGTGTATTTAAGCTCGGGCTCATATCTCCAGAGAGATTAGATTGGAGAGATTAGTTGGAAAGATTAGATTGTATCGTAATTTAGTGCCTTTAAACGCTCGGTCAAGCTCATTGCCAATCTGTATGCAATTGCATTGTGTGTGGGCAGATTGTATGCAGATTGTAAAAGGTAACAGATCGGCCAGACGGAGATCTGTGTGTGTGTGTGGGGTGTCCTAGCTAGTGTGTGGTCAGCCAGCTGGATTGGAGTGGAGTCTCCCTCCGGTGGTGGCCAAGAGGTAGTGCGGGCTGTGAAAGTACATCACAGCTGGTCTTATATACGGTTTTTATATATGCAAAGTCGAGTCCCCTTTATTCCCTCTTACCCCAAGTCACGGCCGCACATGCGCGCCTCGGTTAGCTAGTCGCTGTGGGCGTGGTGTGTGGGGGAATCCGTGACATTCAGCTGCAACATTCGGATGGTGGGGTCAGAATTTGGCGTAAACAACATGAAAACATGGATCCATCCTGCCTTGTATCAATGGTTCAGGCTGCAGGTGGTGGTGTCATGGTGTGGTGGATCCATCCTGCCTTGTATCAATGGTTCAGGCTGGTGGTGGTGGTGTCATGGTGTGGTGGATCCATCCTGCCTTGTATCAATAGTTCAGGCTGGTGGTGGTGTCATGGTGTGGTGGATCCATCCTGCCTTGTATCAATGGTTCAGGCTGGTGGTGGTGGAGTCATGGTGCGGGGGAGATTTTCTTGGCACTAGCAAGGTGGACCTAATAAACTGGCCGGTGAGTGTATGCAGCAATTCTGACCGACCAACACTTGTCAAATGTAGCAAGACATCGAGATTGGACTTTCGATTTCTTAAAAAATACTCTTCAATTGGTCCGTGAAGGCTCTCGTTAGTCCAGGTTATGGTAAACCTGGTCTTAGCTGGTCCTACTCAACTAGATGTGTTCTCAAATATTGACCAGTTGAATGTTGGGTGGTCGAACTAAATGGTCCCACGTCTACTAGCTACCCATCTGTTTGGCCAATTTCCCAGCATCTGACCCAATGGGCAACTCCATTTGTGAGACCAAAATGTGTACCAGGATTGTGTGGGTGCCTGATGTGTGTGATAGAGCTGGACCATACCAAGTGGTTCTACTGGATCTACTGTAAAGTGATTTATTTCCTTCAAAGAAGCAGATCCGTGATTGGAGGGTGAAGGGTTTGGGTGGACCCCATTCTGCTCCTAGGCTGATACCTCTGATAGCAACAAAGGAAGTGCTCACCAGACAGTGAATGAGGAGTACGAAGGAGTGCCTGGTTCAAGAGCAGATCTCACTGAAAGGGCTTTGTGGAACATTTACGAGTTGAGAGCATCGGATATTTACCGAATATTTATTAGATACAGCCAACACGTTGTGGAGGGAAGCAGCTTCCTTTGGTAGCACCAGGAGACACTTGTCTTCATCAAGCCTTATGCAGGCCATAGACGGTTCGTCCAAAAGAATAATCGGCCGGAAGAATAGACTAGAATAAGAATAGAATAGCATATAAAGATTATAGCCGTCATCCAAAATTCAAAATGAAGAGAATGAAACAGAATAAAAGAGAAAATAAAGAAACAGAATAGAAAAGAATAGACTAGAATTAGAATAGAATAGAATAGAATAGAAAGAACGACTACAGCTGTCATCCGAAAAAAAAGAGAATAGAATAAAAAATAAAGGAATAGAATAGAAAAGAATAGACTAGAATTAGAATAGAATATAACGACTACAGCTGTCATCCGAAATTCAAATGAGAATAGAATAGAAAATAAAGGAATAGAAAAGAATAAACTAGAATAAGAATAGAATAACACAAAAGGGCTCACCTTTCTGGCAGGGGCAACAGGTACTTCCTGTTCTTAGCCTGAAAAAGGAAAATAAATGCAGCCACCGCATCTAAGGCCGGCCATACGTGGGTGGAAATTCAACCGATTTTTCGTCCGAAACCTAAGAACAATCATCCGATTTTCGCACCGTTAGTGGGGCGATGGCATCGGACGATTTTCGCGGTTCCTCCTCATTTCATTTATCAGTCATGCTGGAAAATTTGTGAAAAATGGCCGATTTTTGCAATCCTTGGTGGCAACATCAGTTTACAGGACGAACGATGTTTAGTTTTTTGGACAAAAAATCAGTCGATAAACGAACCGTCTCTGGGCTGCATTCGCACAGGTCCCCTAGTGCATCACCCTTCATTGACAGCTCAAGCCTTGAAGAAGGGGGAGGATTTATTTTCCCCCGAAATGCTTTGGCTGTATCTGATGCTATTAACCAGTTGAGCTCCAGAAAGGTTTTACCCGCCTTCATGACCAAGTCCATTTTTTTTTTCACTGTTCAGCACTGAGCTACTTTACCTGGCAATTACTCGGTCATGTGACGCTGTACCCAAATAAAATTTATATCACTTTTTTTTTTTACACACATAGAGCTTTCTTTTTGGTGGTATTTGATCACCACTGGGGTTTTTTTTTTTATTTTATAAAAGGAAAAAGACCAGAAATTTTGAAAGAAAAAAATTCAACATTCTGTTATAAAATATATCCAATTAAAAAAAAATAAAATATCAAATTTCTTCATAAATTGAGGCCAAAATGCATTCCGCTACATGACGTTGGTATAAAAAAAAAAAAAGTGTAAGTGTATATTGGTTTGTGTGAAAGTTATAGCAGATACAAACTGGGATATCCCACATGGAAGAAAAATATATTTTAAAAATATTCTTCCCAAATATATTGACGAATATTTGAAATACTACAATTTTGGCCATATTCAATATATTTCAAAATAAATTTATATATATATATATATATATATATACACACATATACATACATACATATACACACACACATATATACATACATACATATACACACATATATACATACATACATATACACACATATACATACATACATATACACACATATACATACATACATATACACACATATATATACATACATACATATACACACATATACATACATACATATACACACACATATATACATACATACATATACACACATATATACATACATACATATACACACACATATACATACATACATATACACACATATATACATACATACATATACACACATATATACATACATACATATACACACACATATACATACATACATATACACACATATATACATACATACATATACACACATACGGCATATTGAAATGCGCTTTTTATATAATAAGAAATATATTAAAAATATTTTTACAAATATATATTTTTTAAATATATCCTTCAGATTTTTTCTAACATAAAATAAGTAATTTTAACATATATTTTTTACATATACAGGTAAATGCATTCCAAAAATGTAGAGTAAATGTATTTTTAAAGACATACAGTAAATTTGAAAATGTCTTTTAAAAAAAAAAATATATATATATATATATATATATAATATATATATATATATATATATATATATATATATATACACTGCATGTTGAAATGTGTTTTTATTTATTACAATATATATTAAAATATTTTTCAAAATGTATTTTTTAAAATATATCCTTTAGATTTTTTTTTTACACATATAAAAATGTCATTTTAACATATATGTTTACATATATATGTAAATGCATTCCAAAAATGTAAATGTATTTTTAAAGACATACAGTATATTTGAAAATGTCTTTTTAAAAATATTTTTCATATATTTTGAAATAAAAATGCATTTTTGAACATACAGTGTGTGTGTGTATGTATATATATATATATATATATATATATATATACACACACACTGCATGTTGAAATGCGTCTTTTATATATTACAAAATATATTAAAAATATTTTTACAAATATATATTTTTTAAATATATCCTTCAGATTTTTTCGAACATAAAATAAGTAATTTTAACATATATTTTTTACATATACAGGTAAATGCATGCCAAAAATGTAGAGTAAATGTATTTTTAAAGACATACAGTAAATTTGAAAATGTCTTTAAAAAAAAAAAAAAAATATATATATATATATTGAAATGTGTTTTTATTTATTACAATATATATTAAAATATTTTTCAAAATGTATTTTTTAAAATATATCCTTTAGATTTTTTTTTTACACATATAAAAATGTCATTTTAACATATATGTTTACATATATACGTAAATGCATCCAAAAATGTAAATGTATTTTTAAAGACATACAATATATTTGAAAATGTCTTTTTAAAAATATTTTTCATATATTTTGAAATAAAATGCATTTGAACATACAGTGTGTGTGTGTATATATATATATATATATATATATATATATACACACACACTGCATGTTGAAATGCGTTTTTTATATATTACAAAATATATTTAAAATATTTTTACAAATATATATTTTTTAAATATATCCTTCAGATTTTTTTAAACATATAAAAAAGTCATTTTAACATATATTTTTTTATATATATATATATATATATGTAAATGCATTCCAAAAATGTAGAGCAAGTGTATTTTTAAAGACATACAGTATATTTGAAAATGTCTTTTTAAAAAAAAAAAAAATAAAAAAAAATAAATAAATATATATATACATATAACATGTTGAAATGTGTTTTTATATATTACAATATATATTAAAATATTTTTCAAAATATATTTTTTAAAATATATCCTTTAGATTTTTTTTACACATATAAAAAAGTCATTTTAACATATTTTTTTTACATATATAGGTAAATGCATTCCAAAAATGTAAATGTATTTTTAAAGACATGCAGTATATTTGAAAATGTCTTTTTAAGAATATTTTTCATATATTTTGTAATAAAATGCATTTCAACATACAGTGTGTATATATATATATATATTTGAATATATTTTGAAATATATTGAATACGGCCATAATTGTAGTATTTCAAATATATGTTAATATATTTGGGAAGAATATTTTAAAAATATATTTTAAAATATATTTTTCTTCCATGTGGGATATACTGGAATTTCTGCAGCTATAGATGCTATACTGGTGATGGCGGTGATCAGCGACTTATAGTGTGACTGTGATAGGGTGGTGGGCAATCTGGCGCCAACAGACACTAACTGACACTGACATCCATAAAGAAAATAATATTTTTATGTATTTCAGGTACTTATATAGTGCCGTCAATTTATGCGGCGCTTTACATATATTGTACATTCACATCAGTCCCCGCCCCCGAGGAGCGTACAATCTGAGGACCCTACCTCACATTCATACATACAGTACACATATAAATTTTGAAAAGATCCACTCAACCTACCAGCATGTCTGGAGTGGAGGAAACCCACGCAGGCACAGGGAGAACATGCAAACTCCAGGCAGGTGGTGCCGTTGTTGGGATTTGAACCGACGCCCCTAGTCCTGACAGGCAGAAGTGCTAACCACTTAGCCCCTGTGCTGTGATCAGTGCCCAAGGGCGGACTGACAACTCATGGGGCCCCTGGGTAATAGGGAATCATGGGGCCCCTATGTCCTTGCCCAAACTCAAAAAAGCCTATGAAATAGGTACCAGGGGAATCTCATGGGGCCCTCTACCGACCCTGGGCCCTTGGGCAGTGCCCGAGCTTCCAAATGGTCAGTCTGCCCCTGTCAGTGCCTATACTGTACACCAGGGGTGTCAAACTGGCGGTCCTCCAGCTGTTGAGAAACTACAAGTCCCATCATGCCCCTGCCTTTGGGACTCATGCTTATAACTGTCAGTCTTGCAATGCCTCATGGGACTTGTAGTTTAGGAACAGCTAGAGGGCCGCTAGCTTGACACCCGCGCTGTACACTTTCCTTGTACTAATGACTCTGGCTGGGAAGGGGTTAACTGTGTGCCTAACACGTGTCATGCGTGTGCTCTGTGCTGCTCTTAATAACAAATCTGCCTGTTTTTTTCCCTGCTTTGCAGGGAGAAGAAACAGCCGGGTCCCTCATCTGCGTACAGAGCCCTGCGTGTTTGCAAAGTCTGCGCTGTGATTGGCTACAGCTGATCCGCAGGTCCTGGCCATATAAATCATTGGTCCTGCTGACAAAATCCCACTGTAGCGTGGGTCAGCAGGGGGCGCTCACGTACATCATCCAGCCTGCCTGTGCCGCCCGCTTGCAGTAAATGTACTGTGTGGCGGGAACTGGTTAAGAGCATCGGATCTCGCTAAGACGTGTCGGGGGGGAAAGCCAGTTGCCTTTAGGGCCATCAGGAGACGCTAGTCATCATCAAGCCGGAACATGGGCCCCTAAGTACACGCTTCCTTTGTTTATTACATTGACTGCTCAGGTTCTGAGGATTTTTTTTTTTTCCTCCCGAAACATTTCTGATGCTTTTAACCATTAAAGGTTTCAAAAAGGCCTTCAAGTGAGATGAAAGAAGTTCTCCTCCAGACAAATCCAAAGGTCTGTGAGAGTGAAACGCCCAACAGTTCATGTCTGGTAATGTTCTGATGTCTCCATACTTCACTCTCGGGCTCGCCTGGTGGGGGATTCCTCTGATTTATTCAGAAATGGGTGGAGTTACGGCCATCGAATTACTAGGGGTACTATAGATCAGGCTTTCTCAACCAGGGTGCCTTGAGGTTTCCTCAGGGGTGCCTTGGCAAAATGTCTAAAAATTGTTCACTGGGGTGCCCTGAGGTCTCTTCAGGGGTGCCTTGAGGTTTCCTCAGGGGTGCCTAAGCAAATTGTCTAAAAATTGCCCACTGGGGTGTCTTGAGGTCTCTTCAGGAGTGCCTTGAGGTTTCCTCAGGGGTGCCTTGGCAAAATGTCTAAAAATTGTTCACTGGGGTGTCTTGAGGTCTCTTCAGGGGTGCCGTGAGGTTTCATCAGGGGGTGCCTTGAGGTTTCATCAGGGGGTGCCTTGGCAAAATGTCTAAAAAATTGCCTACTGGGGTGTCTTGAGGTCTCTTCAGGGGTGCCTTGAGGTTTCCTCAGGGGTGCCTTGGCAAAATGTCTAAAAATTGTTCATTGGGGTGCCTTGCGGTCTCTTCAGGGGTGCCTTGAGGTTTCCTCAGGGGTGCCTAAGCAAAATGTCTACAAATTGCCCACTGGGGTGTCTTGAGGTCTCTTCAGGGGTGCCTTGAGGTTTCCTCAGGGGTGCCTTGGCAAAATGTCTAAAAATTGCCCACTGGGGCATCTTGAGGTCTCTACAGGGGTGCCTTGAGGTTTCCTCAGGGGTGCCTTGGCAAAATGTCTAAAAATTGCCCACTGGGGTGCCTTAAGGTCTCTTCAGGGGTGCCTTGAGGTGTCTTCAGGGGTGCCTTGGCAAAATGCCTAAAAATTGCCCAAAATTGCCCAAAACCTGTGTACCAGCCAGCGGGTGGAACAAGTCTTCCTTTTAGTTACACAAAGCCACAGGTTTTCCTTGTGCGCCATTACGACCTTCTTGCCTCCGGCGGCCTGACAACCAATGACATCAGTTGGTAAGTAGGTGTCAGCTGCCAGCACAGCATTATTGTTTGCCCCTCCCCTGCCCCCTCTCCATCAATGCAGGGGTCACATGAGCTCAGTGATGGAGAAAAAACTGAGGGAGAGGAGAAACAATGGAATACTAGTCAGTACCAGGGTGCAAGAGTGTATTTGCTTTGAAAGAATAAATCACCTCCAACGTTGGGTGTCCGACATGTGTGGATATTGCTGCGTTATAGAAAACTATTAGAATAGTTTTTCACATTGTAAATGGGGGGCCCTTTTAAAATTATGGACAGTCTTAAGGCACCCCATTTTAGAATTGTGGTTGGAGTGGCCCTTTAATAACCAGGATACAACAGATGACCCCTTCAGATGTCTAATACACAACACACACCATCAGCGCGGATGACACCACGCACTGACCTTCCCTGACCTTGGGATGGAGTTGTCACCCGGAGCCATCCCTGGTGGTGGAAGGCGCTCATTATTCTATTCATGTGTTCTATTAGTAATCACAGGAGGATCCAAGTGACACCATCCATGGTGGGGAGACAGGAGGATCCGAGTGACACCATCCATGGCGGGGAGACAGGAGGATCCCAGTGACACCATCCATGGTGGGGAGACAGGAGGATCTGAGTGACACCTCCATGGTGGGGAGACAGGATCCGAGTGACACCATCCATGGTGGGGAGACAGGAGGATCTGAGTGACACCATCCATAGTGGGGAATCAGGAGGATCTGAGTGACACCTTCCATGGTGGGGAGACAGGAGGATCCCAGTGACACCATCCATGGTGGGGAGACCAGCCGGCCACAGACGGGAGGTGGACTTCTCACACTTCATGTCCTCTGGGCGGCTCCATTCCTTCACATCTCTCATGTCATTAAAGGTGAACTCCGGGATCAGGATATATCATCCAAACCCATCGGTCATGTGACGTCTTCTGGAATCTCGGGATCTCGGTGTATTCCTTCCAGATCTGAGCCGTCACCCAATGTGAGACTTCCTGGAATAAAGACCGCTCACTGCTGCTCTCTCCCTGTGCAGGGGGTCTGGTCTCCGCCCCCTCCAGTAGTTTTCTGCAGACAGCCTGTGGTGGGTGGGGCCTGCTGGCCCCTCCCACAGCTCTACTCTCCTTGTGCATGGTGACTGGTCTTGTCTCCGCCCCCTATATAGTTTTTTTTAGTGGGTGGAGCCTTCGAGGCCACTCCCACAGCTCTACTCTTCTTGTGCAGGGGACTGGTCTTGTCTCCGCCCGCACCTGGAGTTTTCTGTAGTGGGTGGAGCCTCCTGTAGCTCTACTTTCTGTAGGGGGAGGTCTTGTCCACCCGCCCGCTCCTGTAGTTTTCTGTAGAGGGTGGAGCAAGACTGCAGGGGAGGAGCCGATACACCTGTGCAAGACTGAAGGGGAGGAGCCGGTACACCTGTGCAAGACTGAAGGGGAGGAGCCGGTACACCTGTGCAAGAATGAAGGGGAGGAGCCGGTACACCTGTGCAAGAATGAACGGGAGGAGCCAGTACACCTGTGCAAGACTGAAGGGGAGGAGCCGGTATACTGTGAAGACTGAAGGGGAGGCCGGTACACCTGTGCAAGTAGCCAGCCCACCTGTGCAAGACTGAAGGGGAGGAGCTGATACACCTGTGTAAGACTGAAGGGGAGGAGCTGTTAACCCTGTGCAAGACTGAAGGGGAGGAGCCAGTACACCTGTGCAAGACTGAAGAGGAGGAGCTGATACACCTGTGCACGACTGAAGGGGAGGAGCCGCTACACCTATGCAAGGCTGAATGGGAGGAGCCACTACACCTGTGCAAGACTGAAGGGGAGGAGCCACTACACCTGTGCAAGACTGAAGGGGAGGAGCCACTACACCTGTGCAAGACTGAAGGGGAGGCTGGATGGAAGATTTATCCAGTGAGGACAATGCCCCCTAGAAGCAATCCCCCACCTCCAGGTCCGGGACAAGGGGTGGACAGGAGGGCAGTTGCCCTAGTGCAGCAGAGGAAGGGAGGCACCCATTCTACAACACACATCAGTAGTGGGGGAGGGGCCTTGCCCCGGATGGACCTGTCCCGGTACCCCCCCCCCCCCCCACAGTATACGGGGCTCAGCACTAGTGCTGATCTATGTATGGGGAGAAATATCTTCGACCATGGGAATCCGATCCCTCAGCCGGCCCGCGTCCTGGACTCGTCTGATAAAAATATCAATTTCTCCCAATCAATAATAAAAGAATGTGATCGCCGCGCTCTGCGGTGAAATGGCCGCCGTCGTCCCGGGCTGGTGTGCCGCGCTCTCCCATCCATGATCACATCTTCATCCTCACTGAACGATCTGCAGCCCGGCCCAGAGGAATCAGATTCGTCAACCCTTTCCATGGAAGTCGTCACATTGTAGCTGCAATTATTATCATAAATTCATCGAAAAATGGATTGAATATCTTCAGGCCGACGGGAGAAACATTCGGCGACGTCATCGCGTCCTGCAGACGTTCCATGGCTCAGCATCACATGACACCTTCCAGGCCCCGAAACGCATTCCAGCCGGCAACAAACACCGCGCTCCACTCAATCCACTTTCCATTCGTAACAAACGTAGATCCGCCCAATGATCCTTCCTCAACATCCAAAACTTTATTGTGTGCAGGACACACAGACACCCCACACGTTCCCCCTCTGACACGTTTCGTCCCTTTGCACGGTCTGACTCGTAAAGTTGTGTTGAATTTAGAGGATTTGTAAACCTACGAATAATCATGGAACATATTGCAACTTCCAAGCCCTTATGCAGGCCATACACGGGTCGAATTCCGAACGATTTTTTGTCCAAAAATCGAAATCGTCATTCGCTCCGTAATCCCTACGGCGCCATCAATGATTTAGAAAATGGGCCGACCGAGTCATAAAGTTCCCCCCATATAACAGGCAACACTTCTGTTCCTTCCAGGTCACGGCTCATGCGCATATTCTCTTCGGAAAAACGATCGTACGATTTGACCATCATGGAGTCGAAAATCGGCCGTTTTTCACAAATTTTCCAACATGCCCGATCACCGAAAAGCGGAGGAACTCCGAAAATCGGCCGGTGCCATTGACCTAATAACAGAGCAAAAATTGGACGATTATTCTTAGGTTTTGGACGAAAAATCGGTTGAATTTCCACCCATGTATGGCCGGCCTTAGATGCGGTGGCTGCATTTATTTTCCTTTTTCAGGCTAAGAACAGGAAGTACCTGTTGACCCAACCAGAAAGGTGGAGTTCTTTTGTGTTATTCTATTCTATTCTTATTCTAGTCTATTCTTTTCTGTTCTATTTTATTCTATTTTTTTTGTTTATTTCAGATGACGGCTGTAGTTATTATATTTTATTCTATTCTAGTTCTAGTCTATTCTTTTCTATTCTGTTCCTTTATTTTCTATTCTTTTTGAATTTCAGACGATGGCTATAGTATTTCTATTCTATTCTATTCATTTAAATGTTATTCTGTTCTATTCTTTTATTTTCTATTCTGTTCTACTGTATTCTATTATTTTCTATTTTTTTCTATACTACAATATCCGAAATTTTAATTATAATTTAAGTTTCTCTTTTTTTTAAATTCTATTCTTTTCTGTTCTATTTTTATTCAATTTTTTTATTTTTCTATTCTACTGTATTTTATTCTATTATTTTCTATTTTATTTTTTTCTATCCAATTCGATTTTTCTATTCGTTTTTTGTATTTATTTTTTTTTTTTCTATTCTATTCTTCTTTTTTTCTATTCTTTTCTATTTGTATCGCAATATCCGAAATTCTAATTAAAATTTATTTTTCTATTTTTTTTAATTCTATTTTTATTCTGTTTGTTATTTGTCTATTACTCTATTTTATTCTATTTTTTTCTATTTTATTAATTTGTTTCTATTTTTTTTTTAAGTACAATTTTGCTTCAATTTATAAATGATAAAATAGTTGTTTACAATAAAATATAGTATACAATATAAAATATTTCTAAAAAAAAAAAATATAGATTCTAAATAAATATATAAAAGTATAAAATAATGTAAGAAAATAAATTCTTCTGTTCTGCATAGATGGGAAAGTCACATTAAGCATTTTTTTTTCTGCCTATTTTTTTTTTTTTTTTTAGTGATCATTCATTTTATCTTTGACCGCAGTGAATATGTCATCTTAATAAATATAATAATTTAACTTCAATTTTTGATGCCAGGGGTCAGCCAAATAAAGTGTTTTATGTCATTACAAACTGTAATTATTACAAATCATGTCACCTCCTCTTAAATCCAGCTTCATGTCGTCTCTCCCCCCCCCCCCTCCCCCGCTGTGCCCTTCTATTTTTGCTCTCAGTTCTGGAAGGGTGCGTTAAGAATTCAGAACAAGTCTCTTCTGATCTTTCGCTAAATGAGCCGATCATTAAAATGTGGTCACTTTGTTAAAATATAACAGGATGTATCGCCGAGCGTTTCCTGGCTCAATGCAGCCCCTGTGCTAGAACCGCATAATTACTCTTCATGATGTATGCAGAGCGCTGCTCATAGGACGGTGCGGCGGGTGCTGGGATCTATGGAAAGGGCGACCCAAAACCTCTTCTCTGTGTAAGGAGCCTTCAATAAAATCCCATTTATTTATACTGAAAGATATATGGAATAATTGGCCGAGATTTGGGTTCCAGCCCACTAAAAGAATTGTGTTTTTAATAATTATATATATATTATGAGATTATTATTACATTGAGATTATTATATATTATATTATTATTATTAAATTATTATATTACATTATTATTATATATTATATTATATATTAAATTATTATATTACATTATTATTATATATTATATTATATATATATTAAATTATATTATTACATTATTATTATATATTATTAAATTATTATATTACATTATTTATATATTTTTAAATTATTATATTACATTATTATTATATATTATTAAATTATTATATTACATTATTATTATATATTATATTATATATTATTAAATTATTATATTACATTATTATTATATATATATTATATATAAAATTATATTACATTATTATATATTATTAAATTATTAGATTATTATATTATATATTATTAATATTATTATTATTATTATTATATATTATGAAATTATTAGATTACATTATTATTATATAGATTATTATTAGATTATGAGATTATTAGTGATGCCACATCGTCTAGACCAGGGTTTCTCTGGAACCCGAGGTTCCTCCAGAGGTTCCTAAGGGTTCCTTGGGCAATGAATAATTCCTTCCTCGCAAATAAGTTCCACTGAGACCATTCATCTCTTTAGTTATCTGTAAGGAGGTAATTCTTCCCAATGACACAAGTGTGAGGAGCGTTCTTCCCAATGACACAAGTGTGAGAGGAGCATTCTTCCCAAGGACACAAGTGTGAGGAGCATTCTTCCCAAGGACACAAGTGTGAGGAGCATTCTTCCCAAGGACACAAGTTGAGGAGCATTCTTCCCAATGACACAAGTGTGAGGAGCATTCTTCCCAAGGACACAAGTGTGAGGAGCATTCTTCCCAAGGACACACAAGTGTGAGGAGCGTTCTTCCCAAGGACACAAGTGTGAGGAGCATTCTTCCCAATGACACAAGTGTGAGGAGCATTCTTTTCCCAAGGACACAAGTGTGAGGAGCATTCTTCCCAATGACACAAGTGTGAGGAGCATTCTCCCAATGACACAAGTGTGAGGAGCATTCTTCCCAAGGACACAAGTGTGAGGAGCATTCTTCCCAAGGACACAAGTGTGAGGAGCGTTCTTCCCAACGACACAGTGTGAGGAGCATTCTTCCCAACGACACAAGTGTGAGGAGCATTCTTCCCAATGACACAAGTGTGAGGAGCATTCTTCCCAATGACACAAGTGTGAGGAGCGTTCTTCCCAATGACACAAGTGTGAGGAGCATTCTTCCCAACGACACAAGTGTGAGGAGCATTCTTCCCAATGACACAAGTGTGAGGAGCATTCTTCCCAATGACACAAGTGTGAGGAGCGTTCTTCCCAATGACACAAGTGTGAGGAGCGTTCTTCCCAATGACACAAGTGTGAGGAGCATTCTTCCCAATGACACATGTGAGGAGCGTTCTTCCCCATGACACAAGTGTGAGGAGCGTTCTTCCCAACTACACAAGTGTGAGGAGCATTCTTCCCAAGGACACAAGTGTGAGGAGCATTCTTCCCAAGGACACAAGTGTGAGGAGCATTCTTCCCAATGACACAAGTGTGAGGAGCGTTCTTCCCAATGACACAAGTGTGAGGAGCGGTTCTTCCCAATGACACAAGTGTGAGGAGCATTCTTCCAATGACACAAGTGTGAGGAGCGTTCTTCCCAAGGTACAAGTGTGAGGAGCGTTCTTCCCAACGACACAAGTGTGAGGAGCGTTCTTCCAAGGACACAAGTGTGAGGAGTGTTCTTCCCAATGACACAAGTGTGAGGAGCGTTCTTCCCAATGACAAGTGTGAGGAGTGTTCTTCCCAATGACACAAGTGTGAGGAGCATTCTTCCCAATGACACAAGTGTGAGGAGCGTTCTTCCCAATGACACAAGTGTGAGGAGCGTTCTTCCCAAGGACACAAGTGTGAGGAGTGTTCTTCCCAATGACACAAGTGTGAGGAGCATTCTTCCCAAGGACACAAGTGTGTGGGAGCCTTCCCAATGACACAAGTGTGAGGAGCATTCTTCCCAATGACACAAGTGTGAGGAGGTAATTCTTCCCTAGGACACAAGTGTGAGGAGCGTTCTTCCCAATGACACAAGTGTGAGGAGCGTTCTTCCCAATGACACAAGTGTGAGGAGCGTTCTTCCCAATGACACAAGTGTGAGGAGCATTCTTCCCAATGACACAAGTGTGAGGAGCGTTCTTCCCAAGGATACAAGTGTGAGGAGCGTTCTTCCCAACGACACAAGTGTGAGGAGCGTTCTTCCCAAGGACACAAGTGTGAGGAGTGTTCTTCCCAATGACACAAGTGTGAGGAGAGCAAGTGTGAGGAGTGTTCTTCCCAATGACACAAGTGTGAGGAGCATTCTTCCCAATGACACAAGTGTGAGGAGCGTTCTTCCCAATGACACAAGTGTGAGGAGCGTTCTTCCCAAGGACACAAGTGTGAGGAGCGTTCTTCCCAATGACACAAGTGTGAGGAGCATTCTTCCCAATGACACATGTGAGCGTTCTTCCCCATGACACAAGTGTGAGGAGCGTTCTTCCCAATGACACAAGTGTGAGGAGCATTCTTCCCAAGGACACAAGTGTGAGGAGCATTCTTCCCAAGGACACAAGTGTGAGGAGCATTCTTCCCAATGACACAAGTGTGAGGAGCGTTCTTCCAATGACACAAGTGTGAGGAGCGTTCTTCCCAATGACACAAGTGTGAGGAGCATTCTTCCCAATGACACAAGTGTGAGGAGCGTTCTTCCCAAGGACACAAGTGTGAGGAGCGTTCTTCCCAACGACACAAGTGTGTGAGGAGCGTTCTTCCCAAGGACACAAGTGTGAGGAGTGTTCTTCCCAATGACACAAGTGTGAGGAGCGTTTCTTCCCAATGACACAAGTGTGAGGAGTGTTCTTCCCAATGACACAAGTGTGAGGAGCATTCTTCCCAATGACACAAGTGTGAGGAGCGTTCTTCCCAATGACACAAGTGTGAGGAGCGTTCTTCCCAAGGACACAAGTGTGAGGAGTGTTCTTCCCAATGACACAAGTGTGAGGAGCATTCTTCCCAAGGACACAAGTGTGAGGAGCATTCTTCCCAATGACACAAGTGTGAGGAGCATTCTTCCCAATGACACAAGTGTGAGGAGGTAATTCTTCCCTAGGACACAAGTGTGAGGAGCGTTCTTCCCAATGACACAAGTGTGAGGAGCGTTCTTCCCAATGACACAAGTGTGAGGAGCGTCTTCCCAATGACACAAGTGTGAGGAGCATTCTTCCCAATGACACAAGTGTGAGGAGCGTTCTTCCCAAGGATACAAGTGTGAGGAGCGTTCTTCCCAACGACACAAGTGTGAGGAGCGTTCTTCCCAAGGACACAAGTGTGAGGAGTGTTCTTCCCAATGACACAAGTGTGAGGAGCGTTCTTCCCAATGACACAAGTGTGAGGAGTGTTCTTCCCAATGACACAAGTGTGAGGAGCATTCTTCCCAATGACACAAGTGTGAGGAGCGTTCTTCCCAATGACACAAGTGTGAGGAGCGTTCTTCCCAAGGACACAAGTGTGAGGACAATGACACAAGTGTGAGGAGCATTCTTCCCAAGGACACAAGTGTGAGGAGCATTCTTCCCAATGACACAAGTGTGAGGAGCATTCTTCCCAATGACACAAGTGTGAGGAGCATTCTTCCCAATGACACAAGTGTGAGGAGCATTCTTCCCAATGACACAAGTGTGAGGAGGTAATTCTTCCCTAGGACACAAGTGTGAGGAGCGTTCTTCCCAATGACACAAGTGTGAGGAGGTATTTCTTCCCTAGGACACAAGTGTGAGGAGCGTTCTTCCCTATGACACAAGTGTGAGGAGCATTCTTCCCAAGGACACAAGTGTGAGGAGCAATCTTCCCAATGAAATGTGTGAGGAGCATTCTTCCCAATGACACAAGTGTGAGGAGCATTCTTCCCAATGTTGTTGTGAATATTGAGTTGTCCCCCTTTGTGTTTGTAATCATCTCCAGTCATCCGGGAAAGCTTTCCACAAGATTTTGGAGGGTCTCTGTGGGAATGTGTGCCCATTTGTGAGGTCAGGTACTGATGTTAGATGAGAAGACCTAGCACACCATCAATGTTCCAATTCATCCCAAAGGTGTTCAGTAAGATTGAGGTTCAGCTCGATGCCGGACACTTTGGGGTCTTCAAACTATAGCACCTATATGAGCTTGTTGGACATCTCATAACAAAACCAAATCCATTAAGGTTACCCCTCTCTGTGGCTATAATAGCGTCACGTATGTGGATAGTGAGCCTCTGGAGAAGAGGAAGGCCTCTCGTACAGCAGGGGGTCACTGGTAGTGGAACACCAACCACGGGAGCACAGTGAGGTATGAGTGTCTGTGATCATTCCAGGAGTCTGCGTGGTGGCAGTAGGCAGCAAGTAGATGTCACGGAGCTTGGCTGGCAGCAGACAATGGGTGTGCAGCAAGAATCAGGACCCACATGTAGACTTGCTAGATGAGTTGTGGCAGGCTGGATGAGCAAGATGCAGGGATCGGTCGAGCTGGGTCGGTAACTGTTGGGCAGATCAGGCATAGAAGGCAGGCAGCAGAATAGTCGGGTCACAAGCCAGGTCAGGAGCGGAGGATCAATCAGGCAAGAACAGGAGGCAGAATCACAACCCAAAGACAAGCTGAGGTCAGGGCAGGCAGCAGACAAGCCGAGGCCAGGGCAGGCAGCAGACAAGCCGAGGCCAGGGCAGGCAGCAGACAAGCCAAGGCCAGGGCAGGCAGCAGACAAGCCGAGGCCAGGGCAGGCAGCAGAAAAGCCGAGGCCAGGGCAGGCAGCAGAAAAGCAGGCCAGGGCAGGCAGCAGACAAGCCAAGGCCAGGGCAGGTAGCAGACAAGACGAGGCCAGGGCAGGCAGCAGAAAAGCCGAGGCCAGGGCAGTTAGCAGACAAGCTGAGGCCAGGGCAGGCAGCAGACAAGCTGAGGCCAGGGCAGGTAGCAGACAAGCTGAGGCCAGGGCAGGCAGCAGACAAACTGAGGCCAGGGCAGGCAGCAGAAAAGCCGAGGCCAGGGCAGGCAGCAGACAAGCCAGGGCCAGGGCAGGCAGCAGACAAGCCAAGGCCAGGGCAGGTAGCAGACAAGACGAGGCCAGGGCAGGCAGCAGACAAACTGAGGCCAGGGCAGGCAGCAGACAAGCAGAGGTCCTGAACAAGCCAAGTCAGGCACAGGAATCAGGAACAAACACACCAAAGCTGTAGACCAAACAGCAATGTGATAATACTGCAGCCTGTGCCTGTTTAAATAGCACCCATGCCCATGTTCATGCACATCTGCCTGGCCAGTTGCTGGTCTGCGCATGCGTATATTTATGCACCGAGAACCTTTATCTGTACTATAGGCCAGCCTTCCCTGACAAATAGCCTTCACTCTTCTACAAATGCTTTCCACAAGGTTTTGGAGGGTGTCTGTAGGAATTTCTACCCATTTGTGAGGTCAGGTAGTAAGGTTGGATGAGATGACCTGGCTCACCATCAGCATTCTAAGGTGTTCAGTAGGTTGATTTCAGGACTCTGTGCAGGACACTCGAGTTTCTCCACACCAAACTGGTCAAACCATGTCCCTATGGAGTTCTCCTACGGCCATTAATATAGAGTTGCCCTCCCTTTTAGGTTATTACATCCTCCACTCTTCTGGGAGAGCTTTCCACCAGGGGATGTGATCGTGGTTTTTCTGGGGTTGTGCTTTATTTTTACTAGTCCAGGCTGAAGCTTAGTCCTTCAGAACCATGGACAGCTGCCTCCACTGCCTACCCTCATCCCGGTGTATTTATTTACAGCAGCAGGAAAATGAGTCATTTTAATTCTGATCCAATGCATATCACCGAGGACGGACCTTGAATCGACATTTACTTTATTAGAGATGCTTTTATGGAGCTGGCTTTGTACACAGTCATGCTGGAATGGAAGTGTCTTCTCCAGAAGGACCACACAGTTGGAAGAGCGCAGTTGTCTATAATGTCTTTGTATGATGGAATATTACCAATACACTTCACAGGGAACAACTGAACTTCATCATTTGGAGGATGTCTGTGGCAATGTGTGTCCATTTGTGAGGTCAGGTACTGATGTTGGATGCGAAGACTTGACTCACAGTTGGCATTCCAATTCATCCCAAAGGTGTTCAGTAGGGTTGAGGTCAGGGCTCTGTGCAGGACACTCCAGTTCCTCCACACCAGACTGGTCAAACAATGTATGTATGGAGCTGGCTTTGTACACAGGGTCAGAAGGCAGCACTAATATGGTGGTCAATGGCTTTGCTAATGGATTTGATAATATCATGTACCTGGTGATGGAGGCCAATGAAGAGAGGGGTTCCCTTGAGGCTAAGTTCCGGACTCCCCTGAGAGTGGGACTGCGGGAGTAAGGCCCAAAGTTGCACAGGTCGCCTGTAGGAGGGCTGGTTGGTGGTCCACTCAGAAGCGCAGCTGGTGCACGGAGATAGGACTGCAGACAAGAGGCACCTGTGGGTGGTATGCAAGCCCTTCCGGGTTTGGATGTTTACTGGGTAGTCGGTTCAAGCCAAGGTCAGGTACCAGGTGGGAGTCAGAGCAGACGTAGTCAGATGGGATAGCCGAGGTCATTCACAGAGGAGCGAGAGAGAGAGTATCCGTAAGCCAAGCCGAGGTCAGATCAGGGAAGGCAGAGTAGACGGGTCCAGGAGCAAGCCGAGTCTCGGTAACAGGAAATCACAGGTCAGAATCACAGGAAACCAGGACCAGGGCACGGGGAGGTAGAGATCATCCAGCAACTTGAGGAAGTGATGAGCCTCCTTATAAAGGCCGTCTGGCACCAGACTGAGGCTGATGTGTACTTCTGTGGCCATGTAGAGCACTGGCAGAAATGCCAGATCTTCCAGAACTCCTGCTGTGGACAGGACCCTGACAGATAACCACAGTGATCACATAGCTTTGTTGATATGTTTATATCCTCCCCTTATGTATTATACCTGGAGATCATATCATGTATAATACACAAGGGGGGGATATGATCTCCATGTATAATACATAAGGGGGGGATATGATTACCATGTATAATACATAAGGGGGGGATATGATCTCCATGTATAATACATAAGGGGGGATATGATCACCATGTATAATACATAAGGGGGGATATGATCTCCATGTATAATACATAAGGGGGGGATATGATCACCATGTATAATACATAAGGGGGGATATGATCTCCATGTATAATACATAAGGGGGGGATATGATCTCCATGTATAATACATAAGGGGGGATATGATCTCCATGTATAATACATAAGGGGGATATGATCTCCATGTATAATACATAAGGGGGGATATGATCTCCATGTATAATACATAAGGGGGGGATATGATCTCCATGTATAATACATAAGGGGGGATATGATCTCCATGTATAATACATAAGGGGGGGATATGATATGATCTCCATGTATAATACATAGGGGGGGATATGATTACCATGTATAATACATAAGGGGGGGATATGATTACCATGTATAATACATAAGGGGGGGATATGATCTCCATGTATAATACATATGGGGGGATATGATCACCATGTATAATACATAAGGGGGGATATGATCTCCATGTATAATACATAAGGAAGGGATATGATCTCCATGTATAATACATAAGGGGGGGTATGATCTCCATGTATAATACATAAGGGGGGGATATGATCTCCATGTATAATACATAAGGGGGGGATATGATCTCCATGTATAATACATAAGGGGGGGATATGATCACCATGTATAATACATAAAGGGGGGATATGATCTCCATGTATAATACATAAGGGGGGGATATGATCACCATGTATAATACATAAGGGGGGGGGGATATGATCTCCATGTATAATACATAAGGGGGGGATATGATCTCCATGTATAATACATAAGGGGGGATATGATCTCCATGTATAATACATAAGGGGGGATATGATCTCCATGTATAATACATAAGGGGGGATATGATCTCCATGGACAATACATAAGGGGGGATATGATCTCCATGTATAATACATAAGGGGGGGATATGATCTCCATGTATAATACATAAGGGGGGATATGATCTCCATGTATAATACATAAGGGGGGATATGATCTCCATGTATAATACATAAGGGGGGATATGATCTCCATGTATAATACATAAGGGGGGGATATGATCTCCATGTATAATACATAAGGGGGGGATATGATCTCCATGTATAATACATAAGGGGGGATATGATCTCCATGTATAATACATAGGGGGGGATATGATATGATATCCATGATTACCATGTATAATACATAAGGGGGGGATATGATTACCATGTATAATACATAAGGGGGGGATATGATCTCCATGTATAATACATAAGGGGGGATATGATCTCCATGTATAATACATAAAGGGGGGATATGATCTCCATGATAATACATAAGGGGGATATGATCTCCATGTATAATACATAAGGGGGGATATGATCTCCATGTATAATACATAAGGGGGGATATGATCTCCATGTATAATACATAAGGGGGGGATATGATCTCCATGTATAATACATAAGGGGGGATATGATCTCCATGTATAATACATAAGGGGGGATATGATCTCCATGTATAATACATAAGGGGGGATATGATCTCCATGTATAATACATAAGGGAGGATATGATCTCCATGTATAATACATAAGGGGGGATATGATCTCCATGTATAATACATAGGGGGGGATATGATACCATGTATAATACATAAGGGGGGATATGATTACCATGTATAATACATAAGGGGGGGATATGATCTCCATGTATAATACATATGGGGGGATATGATCACCATGTATAATACATAAGGGGGGATATGATCTCCATGTATAATACATAAGGGGGGGGTATGATCTCCATGTATAATACATAAGGGGGGATATGATCTCCATGTATAATACATAAGGGGGGATATGATCTCCATGTATAATACATAAGGGAGGATATGATCTCCATGTATAATACATAAGGGGGGATATGATCTCCATGTATAATACATAAGGGGGGATATGATCTCCATGTATAATACATAAGGGGGATATGATCTCCATGTATAATACATAAGGGGGGATATGATCTCCATGTATAATACATAAGGGGGATATGATCTCCATGTATAATACATAAGGGGGGATATGATCTCCATGTATAATACATAATGGGGGATATGATCTCCATGTATAATACATAAGGGGGGGATATGATCTCCATGTATAATACATAAGGGGGGGATTTGATCTCCATGTATAATACATAAGGGGGAGATATGATCTCCATGTATAATACATAAGGGGGGATATGATCTCCATGTATAATACATAAGGGGGGGATATGATCTCCATGTATAATACATAAGGGGGGATATGATCTCCATGTATAATACATAGGGGGGGATATGATTACCATGTATAATACATAAGGGGGGGATATGATTACCATGTATAATACATAAGGGGGGGATATGATCTCCATGTATAATACATATGGGGGGATATGATCACCATGTATAATACATAAGGGGGGATATGATCTCCATGTATAATACATAAGGGGGGATATGATCTCCATGTATAATACATAAGGGGGATATGATCTCCATGTATAATACATAAGGGGGGATATGATCTCCATGTATAATACATAAGGGGGGATATGATCTCCATGTATAATACATAAGGGGGGATATGATCTCCATGTATAATACATAAGGGGGGATATGATCTCCATGTATAATACATAAGGGGGGATATGATCTCCATGTATAATACATAAGGGGGATATGATCTCCATGTATAATACATAAGGGGGGATATGATCTCCATGTATAATACATAAGGGGGGATATGATCTCCATGTATAATACATAAGGGGGGATATGATCTCCATGTATAATACATAATGGGGGATATGATCTCCATGTATAATACATAAGGGGGATATGATCTCCATGTATAATACATAAGGGGGGATATGATCTCCATGTATAATACATAAGGGGGGATATGATCTCCATGTATAATACATAAGGGGGGATATGATCTCCATGTATAATACATAAGGGGGGATATGATCTCCATGTATAATACATAAGGGGGGATATGATCTCCATGTATAATACATAAGGGGGGGGATATGATCTCCATGTATAATACATAAGGGGGGATATGATCTCCATGTATAATACATCAGTGGTTCATATAGTGAACTCGGTGTAGTTATTCCCCCTGAGGTCATCACAGAGGACAAGGGGGCGCTCTTTACGTCTGGAGAAAAAGAAATGTCATTTCCAAACACGGAAAGGTTTCTTCACAGTAAGAGCTGTGAGAATGTGGAATAGACTCCCTGAAGAGTTGGTTGCAGTTCCAGTATCTATACCTCCATTTTAAAATGCTATAACTTTCACGTAAACCAATTCACTTACACATATTGAGATTTTTTTTTAGCAAAGACATGTCGCAGAATACTTTTTGGCTGAAATTTATGACAAAATTTGATTTAAATTTTTTTTTACTGGACATGTTTTATAGAAAAAAGTCCAAAATATTTTTTTTTTTTTCTCTCAAAATTGTCATTTTTTTTTTTATAGCGCACAAAATAAAAAAAACGCACAGGCGATCAAATACCACCGAAAGAAAGCTCAATTTGCAGGAAAAAAAGATGTAAATTTCATTTTGGTGCAGCGTTGCATGACCGCGCAATTGTCAGTTAAAATAACGCAGAGTCGAAACACAAACCGCTTCTGTAAAAAAAATGTTATTTATTGATGGTTGTAATAAATGGTCGGTTTTGGGCCAGATAACGCCATTTGTTGTCAGTGTGGTTACTTAGGTTAAGGATGGGGGTAGGTATTGTTTGAGTGGGACTTACAAGCCATCTTTAGTCCCCTGGTCATGGACTTGGAGAAAACAGTGACCACACAGATCTCTATTATGCCGGCCATAGACGGGTCGAAAATCGGCCGATTTAGAGGTTTAGTGTTAGTGGCTTAATTGTTCGGCCATTTTTCTGTTTTTTTTTCAGGACAGGTCCTAGAGATATTTCTCCTGCTCAGAAAGAATGCTGTAACTGAAAAGATTTGAGCAAGAAAGAAAGAAAAAAAAAAACAACCACGGTGGCCTCTGAATTAAACCCTCACCTACCGGGTGCTGCCACCCCCTTCCTACCTACCGGGCACTGCCACCCCCTTCCTACCTACTGGGCACTGCCACCCCCTTCCTGCCTACTGGGCACTTCTACCCCCTTTCTGCCTACCGGCACTTCTACCCCCTTCCTGCCTACCGGGCACTTCTACCCCCTTCCTGCCTAACGGCACTTCTACCCCCTTCCTGCCTACCAGGGCACTGTCACCCCCTTCCTGCCTACCGGCACTTCTCCCCCTTCCTGCCTACAGGGCACTTCTACCCCCTTCCTGCCTCCTGGGCACTTCTACCCCTTCCTGCCTCCCAGGCACTTCTGCCTCCTTCCTGCCTCCCGGGCACTTCTACCCCCTTCCTGCCTACAGGGCACTTCTACCCCCTTCCTGCCTCCCGGGCACTTCTACCCCCTTCCTGCCTACCAGGCACTTCTACCACCTTCCTGCCTCCCGGGCACTTCTACCCCCTTTTCTGCCTCCCGGGCACTTCTACCCCCTTCCTGCCTCCCGGGCACTTCTACCCCCTTCCTGCCTCCCGGGCACTTCTACCCCCTTCCTGCCTACAGGGCACTTCTACCCCTTCCTGCCTACCGGGCACTTCTACCCCCTTCCTGCCTTACCAGGGCACTTCTACCACCTTCCTGCCTACCGGGGACTTCTACCCCCTTCCTGCCTACCAGGCACTGTCACCCCCTTCCTGCCTACCGGGCACTGTCACCCCTTCCTGCCTACCGGGCACTTCTACCCCCTTCCTGCCTCCTTGGCACTTCTACCCCCTTCCTGCCTACCGGGCACTTCTACCCCTTCCTGCCTCCCGGGCACTTCTACTCCCTTCCTGCCTACAGGACACTTCTACCCCCTTCCTGCCTACCGGGCACTTCTACCCCCTTCCTGCCTACCAGGCACTTCTACCCCCTTCCTGCCTACTGGGGACTTCTACCCCCTTCCTGCCTACCAGGCACTGTCACCCCCTTCCCTGCCTACCGGGCACTGTGTCACCCCCTTCCTGCCTACCGGGCACTTCTACCCCCTTCCTGCCTACCGGGCACTTCTACCCCCTTCCTGCCTCCTTGGCACTTCTACCCCCTTCCTGCCTACCGGGCACTTCTATCCCCTTCCTGCCTACTGGGCACTACCACCCCCTTCCTGCCTACCGGACACTTCTACCCCCTTCCTGCCCACCGGGGACTTCTACCCCCTTCCTGCCTACCGGGCACTTCTACCCCCTTCCTGCCTACAGGGCACTTCTACCCCCTTCCTGCCTACCGGGCGCTTCTACCCCCTTCCTGCCTACGGGCGCTTCTACCCCCTTCCTGCCTACCGGGCACTTCTACCCCCTTCCTGCCTACAGGGCACTTCTACCCCCTTCCTGCCTACTGGGCACTTCTACCCCCTTCCTGCCTACCGAGCACTTCTACCCCCTTCCTGCCTACTGAAAAAAAAATCAGCCGATTTTTGCACTGTTAGTGGGTTAATTGGTCGGCCGTTTTCGGGTTTTTTTGCACAGTTTTTTATCGGTCATGTTGGAAAATTCAAGGCCGATTTGGACAATCGGCCGATTTTCCCGGCAATGATGGGCAAATCGGCCGATCGTTTTTACCGATAAAAAATCTGCACATGAGCCGAATTCTGGATTCAGTAAAAAGAATCCAGCATTTTCTTTACTGAATCCCATTGATCAGATATTTCCTCAGTTCTAGAAATGGAATGACAGTCCCTAGTGAATGCACACTCATGTGTATATATATCATTTTTATTTTCCCCTTGAATCTTTCCTACGAACTGGAAGTCCAGTCCGCTATTATATTTTATATGAAAAAGTCTTGCGGTTGCAACAAATGTATCCATTTGTATCCAAATAAAAAATAATGCTTTTATTTGGATACAAATGGATACATTTGTTGCAAGTGCAAGAATATAATAGCTAGGACAGGACTTCCAGTTCGTAGGAAGGATTCAGGGGGAAAATACAAATTATAAATACGATCTCTGTACGTATTGCTGTCACATTGGTGGCAACGACCGATTTTCCGTTTATCAGCCGACAATTCGGCCAATAAATGACCCGTCTATGGCCTGCTTTAGGGTTGGGATCAGATTGTTCTCATGGAGTAACAATGTAACGTTTGCAGAGTGGGAGATATCACTGCAGGTTATAATTGAACCCCGAATTGTGTGCTGATTATACGATTCAAGGTTTTCTTCCAGAGAACCTTCTGTGTCCTCTAATGAGAAAGTCTCATCTTCCGAATCCCATCTCCGCATTCCTGAGATATCTGCACAGCAAATAGACCGGAATAATTTCTGCTTTGACTTATCATATGTGTAAATTATTTCCACAAGCTCTTCGCGATGTATATTCTAATACTGTCATCCTGCATTACGTCTGAGCGTGTCTGTCAATCCGAGCGAGCACACAACGAGACCCGCAATACACGAGAAGTGGATGGATCCTTCTAGGAAGTCAACAATGGGATTTGCATCTTCCTCCGTATGATGCGTTATGCCTAGACAACAGCAGCGTCTTTATTTATTTATGTCTTTATTTTCTATGCTTGTCTGCCCACTCTAAAGGGGATGGGGGGGGATGGGGGGGTCGAGGATTCTTCTATCAGGACTA
>CATNWA010018078.1:220000-495972 GCA_951230385.1 Staurois parvus
AGATGGAGGAGGTCCTTCCTTCCCCTTCCTGGAGATGTCTAACAATGGATCTATATATAGGATGGAGGAGGTCCTTCCCCTTCCTGGAGATGTCTAACAATGGGATGTATAAATAAGATGGAGGAGGTCCTTCCCCTTCCTGGAGATCTATAACAATGGATCTATATAAGATGGAGGAGGTCCTTCCCCTTCCTGGAGATGCCTAACAATGGATCTATATAAGATGGAGGAGGTCCTTCCCCTTCCTGGAGGTGCTTAAAAATGGATCTATATAAGATGGAGGAGGTCCTTCCCCATCCTGGAGCTGTCTAACAATGGATGTAAATAAGATGCAGGAGGTCCTTCCCCTTCCTGGAGATGTCTCACAATGGATCTATATAAGATGGAGGAGATCCTTCCCCTTCCTGGAGATCTCTAAAAATGTATCTATATAAGATGCAGGAGGTCCTTCCCCATCCTGGAGATGTCTAACAATGGATGTAAATAAGATGCAGGAGGTCCTTCCCCTTCCTGGAGACACCTAACAACGTATCTATATTAAATGAAGTAGGGAAGAGGGAAAGGTGAGGGGCCAGAAGTAAGCTGCTGTAATGGGTGAAGGTCCACTTTAACGATTCCCCTGGGTCCTTGAGCCTGGAAGCTTTGTAGAGCTTTGAGTAGGATAAAGCCTCCATCCCTGAGTCCATACCTCACCAGGTAGACAGACCATTGTATTTTCCATCAGAGCAGACAGTGAGTGGGAATGATCGTTCACAAGTTTTTTATCAGCACACGTTCGGCTTTGAAAATTAGCGAGTCACTTTGCAAGACTCATCCGTTATGTGCCGAGTTCCTTCCAAAGATTTCAATCAGCTTCACCTGTCTGATGGAGGGAGATAGGAATGGCTGACATTCACTTGGCAGGAGTTGTGGATTCGTTTCGCTAACAGATAACTGTTTAAACAAAAAAAATGGATGCGAGCGGATGTAAGCGGCGTCAATGGAGCGCCGATCGACGGCACAGAAATCACCTGTTGATGCGCTCCAGACAGAGGCTGCGGTGTCAGCAGCTCGGAATAACTGAGTGTAACGGAACCGGACCCCGACTGCACTGTGGTATCTCCCTTAGTGTCAGGAATGGACTTGCCAATAGTGGTGGGACTCACCTGCCTTGTGGGCTGCAGTTCCAGGGCTGGCCAGTGGGTTCTCTCAACAACCAGAGGCTCACTCCTGCAATTAGCCATCACCTGGGCTGATTGCAGGTGGTGTATTTAAAGGATGGCCAGACCTGCAGTCAGTGCCTTGTTGTATTGTTCGCTTGGCCCTGGTTTCCTGATCCTGTTACTCCTGTCCTGACTCTGCTTGAACTCTGCCTGTACTGACCTCGGCTAGTCCTGACCACTCTCCTGCCTGCTCCTGGTACTCCGTTTGCCCAGTTGCTACCGACCCGGCCTGCCTGACTACTCTTGTATGTTTGTTATCTGTTGGAGGTTTGGTTTGGTTTGTTTGCACTGTGTTTTATGTTTAGTTTTGCACTGTGTTTGTATTGTTAGTCTTAATAAATTATATTATTTACTATACCTGAACCCTGCGTTTCCCTGTGTCAGTCCACACACTTCTGGTCATACCCAGATCCCTGACATTTAGACTCCCGCTTCCCTGATCACAGATCCATGGACACCACCGCTGACCATACAAGAGGAGACCCACCAGACTTAAAGGAAACCAGGAGATAGACGGCTTTATTGTAACACAGATACAAGATATATACACAGGGCGGGGGCAATACATTTAGTAACAAGAGACACACCAACAGACAGTCCCATCAGGAGGGAGGGCTGCTGGAGACACCCCCCACCAAGCCAATACACAAACACATACATCCCATAATAGTTTGCTCCCAAGCAAGACACACAGTAGAACAATGGGATGCAGCCACATGACATTAAACAATGAACAACCCCCCTCCCCCCCAATATTAGGGCAGATCACTCTGTACCCATAACAGGCACAGGGTGACTTACACAAAATAGGGATATGGGGAGCTGAGACAGGGGTCTCCCCACCTCTCCAAAGGGGGCTGTGTTCCATGGGCACCCGTCACACTGAGGTGTTTGAACTTTCCCGTAGAATGGCGGCTTCTGTTCATTTACTGAGATCACAGAAGTGAAAACATTGACCACTTGTGATCTGGGGTGTATGTACCACAAGGCAGGCAAGGCATTTGCCTAGGGCGGTCATTTTTCAGGGGGGGGGGCAGCACTGTCCCTTGGAAGAAGGGATGGAAGAAGGGACACACGTGGCATGGGGACCTGGTGGGTTCCGAGAGAGGCTGCGGGTTTCATGACGGTGTAGGCACAGCCCGACTCTCGTTCCTGGGGTGTCCGGAGCTGCGAAGGTGAGTGTTTCTCTCTCTCACCATGGGGGATGGTGGCTGGTGTATGGGGGGCAGTGGAAGGCTCAGGTGGAGGGCAGGGGTGCTCTTGGTCAATGTCAGGCTCTTTCTGCTGGGGGGGAGGGGGGTGCACCAATTTTTGTGTTGCCTAGGGCAGCACAAAACCTAAATACCCCCCTGCTTGTGATCACATATAGATCCCCGGATTATTGAGAACTCTCATTTGGACCCCCTGAGATGGGCAGCTTCTAGTCAGAGGAAAGTGGGATGTCTAACAATGGATCTATATAGGATGATGGAGATCATTCCCCTACCTAGAGATGTCTAACAATGTATCTATATTGGATGATGGAGATCTTTCCCCTTCCTAGAGAGGTCTTACAATAGATCTATATAGGATGATGGAGATCATTCCCCTTCCTAGAGATGTCTAACAATGGATCTATATATTGGATGATGGAGATCATTCCCCTTCCTAGAGATGTCTAACAATGGATCTATATTGGATGATGGATGATGGAGATCTTTCCCCTTCCTTGGGAGGGGTCTAACAATGTATCTATATTGGATGATGGAGATCCTTTGCCTTCCTAGAGATGTCTAACAATGGATCTAGAGATGGAGGAGATTCTTCCCCTTCCTAGAGATGTCTAACAATCTATATATAGGATGATGGAGATAATTCCCTTCTTAGAGGGGTCTAACAATGCATCTATATAGGATGATGGAGATCATTCCCCTTCCTAGAGATGTCTAACAATGGATCTATATTGGATGATGGAGATCTTTCCCCTTCCTAGAGATGTCTAGCAATGGATCTATATTGGATGATGGAGATCTTTCCCCTTCCTAGAGATGTCTAACAATGGATCTATATTGGATGATGGAGATCTTTCCCCTTCCTAGAGATGTCTAACAATGGATCTATATTGGATGATGGAGATCCTTCGCCTTCCTAGAGATGTCTAACAATGGATCTATATAAGATGATGGAGATTCTTCCCCTTCCTAGAGATGTCTAACAATGGGTCTATATTGGATGATGGAGATTCTTCCCCTTTCCTAGAGATGTCTAACAATGGATCTATATAAGATGATGGAGATTCTTCCCCTTCCTAGAGATGTCTAGCAATGGATCTATATTGGATGATGGAGATCATTCCCCTTCCTAGAGATGTCTAACAATGGATCTATATTGGATGATGGAGATCTTTCCCCTTCCTAGAGATGTCTAACAATGGATCTATATTGGATGATGGAGATCCTTCGCTTCCTAGAGCTCTCTAACAATGGATCTATATAAGATGATGGAGATTCTTCCCCTTCCTAGAGATTGGAACAATGGGTATATTAAGATGATGGAGATTCTTCCCCTTCCTAGAGATGTCTAACAATGGGTCTATATTGGATGATGGAGATTCTTCCCCTTCCTAGAGCTCTTAACAATGGATCTATATTGGAGATGAGATTGCTCTTTTTTCATGTATGAAGCTCAGGTTAAAAACGGACATTTTTCAGTCACTTTTTCTCCTAAATACAAATCTGATTCTTCACAGCGAGTGACACCGGGGATGAGCGAGGTGACACCGGGGATGAGCGAGGTGACACCGGGGGATGAGCGAGGTGACACCGGGGATGAGCGAGGTGACACCGGGGATGAGTGAGGTGACACCGGGGATGAGTGAGGTGACACCGATCCTCATAATCTCATGTATCTTCACAATGTAACACCCAGACAGCTCCATCATTCTCCAGCAACATTTTCCTATTTTCTTTTTTTTTTTTTTAAATGGAGTTTTCCTCGAAGGCTGAGATCCCATTCGGTGTCGATGTCTTCCAAGTTCACACGCCGAAAATAAATTCTGTGCGCACGGCGAGCTATTTATAGCCGTTCCTACAGCTGTTCTCCATAACTGGTAGATCCAGACACAACAGCTGGATCAGAGCGCGGCTCCGCCGCCCCGGACACATGAGACGCGTAACAATGTAGATTCAATGTGTCGTTCTAGCGCTGGACCCCGAGGATACAGAGAAGAGAGGCTTGTCCTGGGACATCATCGAGCAGCCAGGATAACCGGGGCAGGAAAAGTCTCTACTTCACGGAACCTTCGTCCTCTGAAAAGGACAGTCATGGAAACCTTCGTCCTCTGAAAAGGACAGTCATGGAAACTTTCGCCCTCTGAAAAGGACAGTCATGGAAACCTTCGTCCTCTGAAAAGGACAGTCATGGAAACTTTCTTCTTCTGAAAAGGACAGTTATCGAAACCTTCGTCCTCTGAAAAGGACAGTCATGGAAACCTTCGTCCTCTGAAAAGGACAGTCATGGAAACCTTCGTCCTCTGAAAAGGACAGTTATCAAAACCTTCATCCTCTGAAAAGGACAGTCATGGAAACTTTCGCCCTCTGAAAAGGACAGTCATGGAAACCTTCGTCCTCTGAAAAGGACAGTCATGGAAACTTTTTCTTCTTCTGAAAAGGACAGTTATCGAAACCTTCGTCCTCTGAAAAGGACAGTCATGGAAACCTTCGTCCTCTGAAAAGGACAGTTATCAAAACCTTCATCCTCTGAAAAGGACAGTCATGGAAACTTTCGCCCTCTGAAAAGGACAGTCATGGAAACCTTTGTCCTCTGAAAAGGATAGTTATGGAAACTTTCGCCCTCTGAAAAGGACAGTTATGGAAACCTTCGTCCTCTGAAAAGGATAGTTATGGAAACTTTCGCCCTCTGAAAAGGACAGTTATGGAAACCTTCGTCCTCTGAAAAGGACAGTCATGGAAACTTTTCGCCCTCTGAAAAGGACAGTCATGGAAACCTTCGTCCTCTGAAAAGGACAGTTATCAAAACCTTCATCCTCTGAAAAGGACAGTCATGGAAACCTTCATCCTCTGAAAAGGACAGTTATGGAAACCTTCGTTCTCTGAAAAGGACAGTCATGGAAACCTTCGTCCTCTGAAAAGGACAGTCATGGAAACCTTCGTTCTCTGAAACCTTCGTCCTCTGAAAAGGACAGTTATGGAAAGGGGTATGTCCAGGGCTTTCTTCTCCTAGAGAATAGGTGCATGAACTGTCCCTTCCTGAGTTACCCTGTCTCCACCCCCACCCATCTCCAAGCACCATCCCTTGCCCCCCCCCCCCCCCAGCCACCTCCCAGTACCGCCCCTTCTAGAGAATACAGAACCAAGTATCATATTCTTGTGCTATGTCATTTGGAGTTGTTAAGTTAACAAGAAAAGCAGCAAAATAGATCCTCTGCATCCAGCAACAATAGACCCCCTAGCAACAATAGACCCCCAGCAACAATAGATCCCAAACAACAATATATCCCCCAGCAAATAGACCCCCCAGCAACAAAGACCCCCTCCAAAACCCACAGCAACAATAGATCTCCAGCAACAAAATCCCCCCCCAGGAACAATAGCAACAATAGACCCCCCAGCAACAATAGACCCCCAGAAACAAAAGTTCCTTCCTCAGCAACAATAGACCAACCCGCCAACAATAGACCCCCCCCACCAATAATAGAACCCCCAGCAACAACAGTTCCCTCCTCAGCAACAATAGATCAACCCAGCAACAATAGACGCTCACAGCAATAATAGATCATCCAAGCAACAATAGACCCCCCTGGCAACAATGGATCTCCCAGCAACAATAGACCCCCCAGCAACATAGATCCCCTCAGCAACAATAGACCAACCCACCAACAATAGATGATCACAGCAACAATAGATCCCCAGCAACAATAGATGCTCACAGCAACAATATATCCTCCAAGCAAAAATAGACCCCCCCCCTGGCAACAATAGATCTCCCAGCAGCAATAGACCCCCCCGGTGGCAACAACAACAGATCTCTAAACCCTCCAGCAGCCAGCAATAATAGATACCCTCTCTCAACAGTAGTTATTTCCCAGCAAAGAATTACCCCCAAAACCCTCCTAGCAATAAAACATCCCCAATAGACCCATCAATCAAAAACAGATCCCCTCCAGCATCAATAGACCCTCCTGCACACCCCAGCACCCCTTGCCATTTTATCCATCCAGTGCCAGAACAGGACAAAAAGTCCTGGATATATCCATCAAGGCATCGGATAACAAAACCGACCCCATTGTTTAGCTGCTCCCACCATCTTACAGTGTAATTTCCAACATGTTCTGTACATAAAAAGCGTTACCATTGGCCCTTCTTTATCATCTGGCAGCAGCCCGGTGTAATATGGAATTTCGAACGCTAAATCACAAAGGGCAGAGTGTTACAACCATTGTTCCTGCCATCCATCATCGCACTTCTGCCATGTCCCCTCCACCAATTGTCTAAATCCCATCCTTCTTCTCCGTATCAATCTCCCGCCTGTTTTGTCAATGACAAACGCGGAACATCTGGCGCCGATTCCTGACGCGGTTCTGTCTTCGCCGGTGATTTGTGGCTCCTGTAATTGTCTCAGACACTGACCCATGTAAACGAGGCGGCTCGGTGTCCTGCCGAATCCCACACCTACGTCTCTCCCTTTTCATCATTTTTTCCTCGTGTCTGGAAAAATTAGCCCAGGCGCTGGTTTAATTATCGGCGGATCACGTGACGCGCCCGTGTAATGAGATTTCTCTGAAGGCAGGAAAAGTCAATTAGAGAGAGACGGTAAGTGGCGCGGGGTTGTCACGCTTGGCCTGGCTCTCTGAATCTTCCTTCGCCGTCTTTTTCCTAAAAACTCGTTGAAGCGAATGACTCGGCCTTGTACAGCGAGGTGCGCACGCTCTCCAGGTGCCCCGGCGTTCTAATTGATTTCATTTTCCTTCTAACTTCTCCATTCACTTATTGGATCACACCGGGGGGTCCCGCTTCTGTTCAAGCTGCTGATTGGTACATTCTGAGGCCAAGAGTTCACCTCTGTATAGACAATACACTGCTGGCAACTCATGGGGCACCCGAGCAATAGGAGATCATGGGGCCCCTGTATCCTCGCCCACACTCAAACCACACCCAAAACAGCCTATGAAAGGTACCAGGAGCATCTCATGGGGCCCCCTATTGACCCTGGGCCCTTGGGCAGTGACCGAGTGCCAGAATTGTCAGTCCATCCCTGTGGTAGACAAGTGATAGGAAAAAGCCAGCATGCCAAAACCCAATTTCCGGCTGTGACATAAATGTACAGATTTGAGTAGCTGAGATGTGACCTGTAGCAATATGTAATCGTAGATTTAGTTCAGTCTTTGTTATTAAAGAAATAAGGTATTCAGAGACAGATGGTCACCAATTAGCATCTGAGGGGACCCAGCTTCCTCAGGCTGGAAGTGACACCTGGGTGCTAATAAGATGTTGTCACCTATATGTAATCAGACTCTGCCATCTTCCTGAAGCTGAAAAGAGAAACGCAGACGTTTCGGCTTCATGACACCAGGGGGGCTTTAGAGATCTCTAAAAATATATACATAGATCAAAGGAGTATGTTTCATCTCTCATGAAAGCTAAAATATTGGTTGCAGAGAGATGAAAATACTCCCTTCTGATGGGGCACTCTGTAGGCTACATCGGCATATAAGACCGTATTTGTGGCCTATGTAGAAGGCCAGGAAAATGCAGGGAACGGTTAAGTGGTGCTGGAGTGCGATAGCGGAACAGTGATTGGTACTGCCGCGATCGGACTGATGTGCTGGTGTCGGAAATTCAATCCCCGACTTGGTGATTCAAGCCGTTCCTGGTCCAATTGACTTTGGGCAGTTCAGCACCCAGAACATCCTGTGGGCGGGTACGGAAACACCCCCCAGAGTCAATTGGCCAAGAACTAATGTCCAGCCCACATCCATATTCCCAAAAATTGAGGACCCTGACATCTGGAAATTGTGATTTGTATGGAGCTGGTTCGATCGACTAACGAATTGCTGACTCTATGACTTGCTCCAGATCTCGGTAAAAGTTTTATTTCTGTTTTTTATTCCCTTTTATTTCATAGTGAATAGTCATTTGTGTGTCTTCTTGTATTTTTTGTATTTTCTGTAACTTTTTATACTTTGTACATATTTTATGCTCCGCCCACTTTCGGGAAATTAAATCTTAAAATTAATTAGTGACTTCTGTGTACTTAAGCTCGGGCTCATATCTCCGGAGAGATTAGATTGGAGAGATTAGATTGGAGAGATTAGATTGTATCATATTTTAGTGTCTTTAAACGCTCGGTCAAGCTCATTGCCTGTCTGTATGCAATTGCACTGTGTGTGGGCAGATTGCGTGCAGATTGTAAAGGTAACAGGTCTGCCAGATGGAGATCTGTGTGTGTGTGTGTGGGGTGTCCCAGCAGGCCAGTAAAGCTGTTGGGTGGTGGCAGGCTACCGTTTGTGGTGTGTCTGGTGTGGGGGGGGGGGGGGGGTGTGGACAGTGGAAGAGTGATTAACTCCGGGGTTCTGGCTTGTGGGATAGCTGGAGGGATCCTAGAAGGGTGTGTGATTGCTAGGCTGCTCCTCAACCCTAGTTAGTGCATCAGATTGTATGTAAGATTTGTATCTGCCCGTGTGTGGTCAGCCATCTGGATTGAAGTGGAGTCTCCCTCCGGTGGTGGCCAAGAGGTAGTGCGGGCTGTGAAAGTTAAGTCCCCCCTATTCCCTCTTACCCCAAGTCACGGCCGCACGTAATCGCCTTAGCTTCTTGCTGCAGTCCTGTTCCTGATCCCTTCTCATGTCTGTCCTCATCTAGATCAGGGATCAGGATCAGGACTGCAGCAAGAAGCTAAGGCCATTAAATCACTCCTAGAAGGAAGGATCTGGTCCTCAGACCCGCAGATAAGGGAGGTGATGTGGTTATAGTGAATAAAACCGATTATATGGCAGAGTAATTGAATTTCAGAGCCCTTCAAAGATCATCCCAATATCCAGAGAGGGGGTTCCCTGTCAGCTCAGGCTGCAACACCCATCCATCCCTTTCAAGGGGACTTCTGGCTGTGTGGATTGACGTAGTTCCCTGGAGTTTTCTGCTGTGCCGCTCGCCATTCAGAGGGAGGATAATCCATCACCCGGCTTACCCTGTTTTCCTTAAGAGGACCTCTGGTTATATGTTCCTATGAGCATTTCTATTGCGCATCTTGTGAGTGCGTAATCTTACTATATCCATTCACACAAGCACTGAAGTGTCGTTGGAGTTGGCACCTTAAGAGCTTTTATTATATATTCATTGTCACTATATGAACTTCCTATCATATAATACTGAGTTATTTATTTCAACCAGTTATTATTGCATCATTTATACAGAGAATTTTTTAAGTGCCGCAGTGATTTTATGAGTTTTATAAGGTTTTATCTGGTTACCTTCTGTTCATAGCTGCTTTTATGAAGTGCGCTCGCTGATCTTTACCTCCTGACTCCCCTAAACGCGGCAGCAAAGACCATCCTGTGTGCATGAGAACCGCAAATCATCGGTATCAGAAGATGAATCTCAAGATCAGGGGCGGACTGACCATTCCAGCACTCGGGCACTGCCCGAGGGCCCGGGGGTCAGTAGGGGGCCCCATGAAATGCTCCTGGTACCTATTTGAGTGTAGGCAAGGACACAGGGGCCCCATGATCCCCTATTGCCCAGGGGCCCCATGAGTTGTCAGTCCGCCCCTGCTCAGGATGATAAGAAACGCCTGTGAGCTGACCGGGTGCCTCTGGTGCAGGAGGGTGACGTTCCTCTGCAGTGCGCCATTACAGCTGGTCATGCTTAGTACATACGGCGCGGGACACTCAGTCTAATGGAGTTGACTGTTCAGGTGCTCCGGTAATCAGATCAATGGCATCGAGCTGGCCCGGGGTTAATTGCCGATAGAGAGCAGCCAGTGCGTTCCTCTCGTTCCCCCCCGTATCGAGGTGCAGGAGAGCGGTGTCAGAGGTCCGCAGATTGGTGGGACTTTAATGCACAGTCGAGTTGAATATACGAACACAGGATCATACAAATGAACCCGCGATCAGAAAATCGATGAGAGCAATGATGTGCTTGCCATGCTTGGTGTGTAGAGCTATTTAACATATCTGAGCTCCGAGTCCCCCGAGTCCCCCCCCCCCCTGCGGGACACGGGAAGAATATTTTAGGCAGATGAAGAAGCTGTCCAGAGAGTCATCCTTTATCTGGAGACGAGAGGTGAACCTGAAATAATGGATTACAGACGCACGCCTCAGAACGCCCTTCAAATACCCACGGATGAGTGTCGGAGGAGGGGGCCTGTACTACCACTTCTGACTCCCCAAAATGGTCACCATCTTTGTATAATAAAAATAATTATTTAGTATATTTCAATTCTGTCTCATTCACCAGGAGGAAGGAGGTCCTGAGTCCTCTATATAGATCCTATCACTAGAGGAGTCACCGGCAGGAGGAAGGAGGTCCTGATTCCTCTATATAGATCTATCAGTAGAGGGGTCACCGGCAGGAGGGAAGGAGGTCCTGATTCCTCTATATAGATCCTATCACTAGAGGGGTCACCGGCAGGAGGAAGGAGGTCCTGATTCCTCTATATAGATCTATCACTAGAGGGGTCACCGGCAGGAGGAAGGAGGTCCTGATTCCTCTATATAGATCCTATCACTAGAGGGGTCACCGGCAGGAGGAAGGAGGTCCTGAGTCCTCTATATAGATCCTATCACTAGAGGGGTCACCGGCAGGAGGAAGGAGGTCCTGAGTCCTCTATATAGATCCTATCACTAGAGGGGTCACCGGCAGGAGGAAGGAGGTCCTGATTCCTCTATATAGATCCTATCACTAGAGGGGTCACCGGCAGGAGGAAGGAGGTCCCGATTCCTCTATATAGATCCTATCACTAGAGGGGTCACCGGCAGGAGGAAGGAGGTCCTGATTCCTCTATATAGATCCTATCACTAGAGGGGTCACCGGCGGGAGGAAGGAGGTCCTGATTCCTCTATATAGATCCTATCACTAGAGGGGTCACCGGCGGGAGGAAGGAGGTCCTGAGTCCTCTATATAGATCTTTATATCACTAGAGGGGTCACCGTCAGGAGGAAGGAGGTCCCGATTCCTCTATATAGATCCTATCACTAGAGGGGTCACCAGCAGGAGGAAGGAGGTCCTGAGTCCTCTATATAGATCCTATCACTAGAGGGGTCCCCGGCAGGAGGTCCTGAGTCCTCTATATAGATCCTATCACTAGAGGGGTCACCGGCAGGATTAAGGAGGTCCGCATTCCTCTATATAGATCCTATCACTAGAGGGGTCACCGGCAGGAGGAAGGAGGTCCTGAGTCCTCTATATAGATCCTATCACTAGAGGGGTCACCGGCAGGAGGAATGAGGTCCAGATTCCTCTATATAGATCCTATCACTAGAGGGGTCACCGGCAGGAGGAAGGAGGTCCTGAGTCCTCTATATAGATCTTTATATCACTAGAGGGGTCACCGTCAGGAGGAAGGAGGTCCCGATTCCTCTATATAGATCCTATCACTAGAGGGGTCACCAGCAGGAGGAAGGAGGTCCTGAGTCCTCTATATAGATCCTATCACTAGAGGGGTCACCGGCAGGAGGAAGGAGGTCCGGATTCCTCTATATAGATCCTATCACTAGAGGGGGTCACGGCAGGAGGAAGGAGGTCCTGATTCCTCTATATAGATCCTATCACTAGAGGGGTCACCGGCAGGAGGATGGAGGTCCTGATTCCCCTATATAGATCTATATATCACTAGAGGGGTCACCGGCAGGAGGAAGGAGGTCCTGATTCCTCTATATAGATCCTTATATCACTAGAGGGGTCACCGGCAGGAGGAAGGAGGTCCTGATTCCTCTATATAGATCCCTATCACTAGAGGGGTCACCGGCAGGAGGAAGGAGGTCCTGATTCCTCTATATAGATCCTATCACTAGAGGGGTCACCGGCAGGAGGTCCTGAGTCCTCTATATAGATCCTATCACTAGAGGGGGTCACCAGCAGGAGGAAGGAGGTCCTGAGTCCTCTATATAGATCCTATCACTAGAGGGGTCACCGGCAGGAGGAAGGAGGTCCTGATTCCCTATATAGATCTATATATCACTAGAGGGGTCACCGGCAGGAGGAAGGAGGTCCTGATTCCTCTATATAGATCCTATCACTAGAGGGGTCACCAGCAGGAGGAAGGAGGTCCTGAATCCTCTATATAGATCCTATCACTAGAGGGGTCACCGGCAGGAGGAATGAGGTCCAGATTCCTCTATATAGATCCTATCACTAGAGGGGTCACCGGCAGGAGGAAGGAGGTCCCGATTCCTCTATATAGATCTTTCTATCACTAGAGGGGTCACCGGCAGGAGGAAGGAGGTCCTGATTCCTCTATATAGATCCTATCACTAGAGGGTTCACCGGCAGGAGGAAGGAGGTCCTGATTCCTCTATATAGATCCAATCACTAGAGGGGTCACCGGCAGGAGGAAGGAGGTCCTGATTCCTCTATATAGATCCTATCACTAGAGGGGTCACCGGCAGGCAGGAGGAAAGAGGTCCTGATTCCTCTATATAGATCTTTATATCACTAGAGGGGTCACCGGCGGGGAGGAAGGAGGTCCTGATTCCTCTATATAGATCCTATATATCACTAAAGGGGGTCACCGGCAGCAGGAGGAAGGAGGTCCTGATTCCTCTATATAGATCCTATCACTAGAGGGGTCACCGGCAGGAGGAAGGAGGTCCCGATTCCTCTATATAGATCCTATCACTAGAGGGGTCACCGGCAGGAGGAAGAGGTCCTGATTCCTCTATATAGATCCTATCACTAGAGGGGTCACCGGGCAGGAGGAAAGAGGTCCTGATTCCTCTATATAGATCCAATCACTAGAGGGGTCACCGGCAGGAGGAAAAGAGGTCCTGATTCCTCTATATAGATCCTATCACTAGAGGGGTCACCGGCAGGAGGAAAGAGGTCCTGATTCCTCTATATAGATCCAATCACTAGAGGGGTCACCGGCAGGAGGAAAGAGGTCCTGATTCCTCTATATAGATCCTATCACTAGAGGGGTCACCGGCAGGAGGAAAGAGGTCCTGATTCTCTATATAGATCCAATCACTAGAGGGGTCACTGGCGGGAGCGGGAAGGAGGTCCTGATTCCTCTATATAGATCTATTATATCACTAAAGGGGTCACCGGCAGGAGGAAGGAGGTCCTGATTCCTCTATATAGAATCTTTATATCACTAGAGGGGGTCACCGGCGGGAGGAAGGAGTCCTGATTCCTCTATATAGATCTATATATCACTAAAGGGGTCACCGGCAGGAGGAAGGAGGTCCTGATTCCTCTATATAGATCTATATATCACTAAAGGGGTCACCGGCAGGAGGAAGGAGGTCCTGATTCCTCTATATAGATCTTTATATCACTAGAGGGGTCACCGGCGGGAGGAAGGAGGTCCAGATTCCTCTATATAGATCTATCACTAGAGGGGTCACCACCGGGGGGAGGAAGGAGGTCCTGATTCCTCTATATAGATCTATATCACTAGAGGGGTCACCGGCAGGAGGAAGGAGGTCCCGATTCCTCTATATAGATCTTCTATCACTAGAGGGGTCACCGGGGGAGGAAGGAGGTTCTGATTCCTCTATATAGATCCTATCACTAGATGTTTCAAGGGCAGGGCAGGAAGGGAAGGAGGTCCGATTCCTATAGATCTATACATAGAGGGGTAGGAGGATTCCTCTATATAGATCATAGTAGAGGGGTCACCGGCAGGAGGAAGGAGGTCCTGATCCCTCTATATAGATCCTATCACTAGAGGGGTCACGGCAGGAGGAAGGTTGGTCCGATTCCTCTATATAGATCCTATCACTAGAGGGGTCACGGCAGGAGGAAGGAGGTCCCGATTCCTCTATATAGATCTATCAATAGAGGGTCACCGGCAAGAAGGAGGTCCGATTTCCTTCTATATAGATCCTATCAAGAGAGGTCACCGGCAGGAGGAAGGAGGTCCTGATTCCCCTTATATAACTTTATATCACTAAAGGGGTCACCAGCAGGAGGAAGGAGGTCCCGATTCCTCTATATAGATCTTTATATCACTAGAGGGGTCACCAGCAGGAGGAAGGAGTCCCGATTCCTCTATATAGATCTTTATATCACGATAGTCACCAGCATGGATGGAAGGAGGTCCTGATTCCTCTATATAGATCTTTATATCACTAGAGGGGTCACCAGCAGGAGGAAGGAGGTCTGATTCTCTATATAGATCTCATAGAGGGGGTCACCGCAGGAGGAAGGAGGTCCTGATTCCTCTATATAGATCTTTATATCACTTAGAGGGGTCACCCAGGAGGAAGGAGGTCCTGATTCCTCTATATAGATCTTTATATCACAAGGGGTCACCGGCAGGAGGAAGGAGGTCCTGATTCCTTATAGATCCTATCACTAGAGGGGTCACCAGCAGGAGGAAGGATGGTCCCCGATTCCTCTATATAGATCCTATCATAGATCACCGGCAGGAGGAAGGAGGTCCTGATTCCCTATATAGATCTTTTATATCACTAGAGGGGTCACCGGCAGGAGGAAGGAGGTCCTGAGTCCTCTATATAGATCTTTTCACTAGAGGGGTCACCGGCAGGAGGAAAGAGGTCCTGATTCCTCCTTATATGATTCTATCACTAAGGGTCACCGGCAAGGGGTCCTGATTCCACCAGTTGGACCTTCAGTTATGCATCATTTAGAATACCGAGTCCAGTCTTGGAGACTTCTCTTTCGAAAAGATAGAACAAGTCCAGAGACTGGCCACAAAAATGGTGAAAGACCTGAGGGATAAAACATGTCAGGAGGAGAAACCTTTAAACACATGAAGGGTTTGAATGAATTTCAGGAGGCAGCATTTTCGGCAAGCTAGGATCAGAACAAGAACACATGACCTCAAACTAGAGGACAGACGTTTGAAACGAAACCTTAGGACGAACATAAATTAGTTACTCAGACAAAAAAGGTAAAAAAGAAAACCAAACAAAAAAATAAATAAGGGACAGCCTTGATGGGCGACTTGGTCTTTGTCCGCCGTCATTGATCTCTTCTCTCTCTCCAGGGAAGATATAAACTGCAGGTGAAGGGTTTTAGTTGAAGGGTCTTAGTTGAAGGGTTTTAGTTGAAGGGTCTTAGTTGAAGGGTTTTAGTTGAAGGGTCTTAGTTGAAGGGTTTTAGTTGAAGGGTCTTAGTTGAAGGGTTTTAGTTGAAGGGTCTTAGTTGAAGGGTCTTAGTTGAAGGGTCTTAGTTGAAGGGTTTTAGATGAAGGGTCTTAGTTGAAGGGTCTTAGTTGAAGGGTTTTAGTTGAAGGGTCTTAGTTGAAGGGTCTTAGTTGAAGGGTTTTAGATGAAGGGTCTTAGTTGAAGGGTCTTAGTTGAAGGGTCTTAGTTGAAGGGTTGTTGTCTTTATTACTTTGTTTCAATTATTTTGTGACCTATCATCAATTATTCTAATTTTTATAAGTAAGAATTTTGATGGTTTTAGAACCACCATGTAAGGTTGGCACTGTTATCCCAGGACACCACGGCCCGGTACACATCATCATCAGGACTGAGGTTCAAGATGGTGGATCTAACGACTGGAGCAGTTTAGTGTGGCCCTCAGCTCCCCAGAGGAAATGGAGAGCCAGGGGAACCACCGCAGGTGGCGACCTGGTTGGTGGTCCTTCTCCCTAATGTACTATAGCATTACCCTCTTGAGAGCTGCTGGTTTTGGGTCCCCCTTTACTTCCTGCACAACCAGGCTACATGCATTTTCCACTTGTATCTAGACACAAGGAACAGTCCATGGGCTTGTTTTTTTTTTTTTTAAGTTTTATTAGGGAATTTTACTTGGATAGGGTAAAAGGGTATCAGAAGCCCAACTTGACTGAAGAATAACAACTATGAGGACAGTTTTCTTCTCTAGACTACTACAAAAATGGCAGATATTCGGCCTGTGTTCCAGCTGGAGCCATGATGGTCTTTAGCAAAGTGACAGCTTGCCG
This sequence comes from Staurois parvus, assembly GCA_951230385.1. Taxonomy (NCBI): domain Eukaryota; kingdom Metazoa; phylum Chordata; class Amphibia; order Anura; family Ranidae; genus Staurois; species Staurois parvus. The sequence goes on from CATNWA010018078.1 coordinate 236,293, forward strand.
GAGCTCTGAGTCCCCTCACCCCTTTCAGTGAACATAATACCAGCCCACCTGGCTATGGTATCTGATCCCAGAACAAGGGATTGGGTAAGCTATGAACTGTCCCTCTTGCCAAGAACTTGCATCCAGCAGACTTTTCCCTTATCCTGCCCTTGTCCTGCAGCTGTGGATAGAACTGCTTTCAGACCTTCAAACTGGGCTGGTTCCTCTCCAAACTATGCAGGCTGTCCTTCCCCAGTGTACTGCGAGGCAGTGGAGCTCCCTCCTCCAGCTCTCCACTTTCCTCCTTCAACTTCCAGCCTCAAGGCAGAAACCCCCTTCTTCGGGGCCCCCTCCCAGGCTACAACGCAGCACCTCTCAGCCAGTGGCATATTTAGGTTTTGTGCTGCCCTAGGCAGCACAAATTCATCTGCCCCCATGAACATCGACCAACACCCTCCGACCCCACAGACATTGACCAGCAACACCCCTGCCCCTCACCCAAGAGATCCTACCACTACCCACCCCCCCGGCAACAGAGAAAATGACACCACCTTCACAGCTCCAGGCATCCCTGGGAACAAAAGTCAGGCTCTGCATACACCATTAAACAGCCCGCAGCCTCTCTCAGATCCCACCTGGTTCCCATGGCATGCGTGTCCCTTCTTCCGGGGGAAGGTGCTGCCCCCCTGAAAAATGCCGCCCTAGGCAAACGCCTTGTTTGACTTGTGGTAAATATGCCCCTGCTCTCAGCACTCTATCTTCCACCAGGTTCTGTCATATTTATGGGCTGGTCTTCCACACTGCCAGGCCTCCTATCTCGGAATTGGTCAGATTCCCATAAATATGCAGATCAGCCACTCCTCACATCTGAGTACTGACTTCTAGAAGCTTCTCCAAGCTTCTAGAGGGGGGGAGGTACCAGAGGACTGACATGTAGACCCTCCAGCTTAACCCTGAAGTAACCCACTGTCTGAATCCAGGCTAACTACTCTGACCAGCTATGTACACCAGAGGACACTACATCACAGTCCTTCTCTACAGCCATCGGGATCACTTTTACTGAACTGCCGATCACCAGCTGAATAAAGTCGCATCAGGCTCATGGCTGCAACTTCAAGTCCAAGATTATTATTATTATACAGGATTTATGGCACCAACAGTTTGCTCAGCACTTTACAATATAACGGGAGACAATACAGCAAATGATACAGTTCATCACAAGAGGGTTAGGAGGGCCTGATCCTGGGAGCTTACAATCTAGGAGGGAGGGGCTGGTGGTACAAAAGGTAGTAACTGTGGGGGATGGACTGGGAAGAAGAGTAGAAGATTCCATTATTAGCTGAGGGCAGGATAGGCTTCCCTGAAGAGATCGGTTTTCAGAGATCGCCTAAAAATGGGCAGAGTAGGCGATAGTCAGATAGATTGGGGTAGAGAGTTTCAGTGGATGGGGGAGGCTCTGGAGAAGTCCTGGATACAAGCATGGGAGAAGGAGAGAAGGGAGCTAGAGAGCAGGAGAGGACAGTTTTGGTGATATTTGGAGACCAGAATGGTGATGTAATTTGGGCGGAGTTATAAATGGCTTTATATGTTATTGTTAATGTTTTGAATTTTATTTGTTGGGCAATGGAAAGCCAGTGGAGGGATTGGCAGAGAGGGGTGGAGGACACTGAGTGGAGGCCAGTGGAGGGATTGGCAGAGAGGGGTGGAGGACACTGAGTGGAGGCCAGTGGAGGGATTGGCAGAGAGGGGTGGAGGACACTGAATGGAGGCCAGTGGAGGGATTGGCAGAGAGGGATGGAGGACACTGAGTTTAGGCCAGTGGAGGGATTGGTAGAGAGGGGTGGAGGACACTGAGTTTTAGGCCAGTGAGGGATTGGCAGAGGGGGTGGAGGACACTGAATGGAAACCAGTGGAGGGATTGGCAGAGGGGGGTGGAGGACACTGAATGGAGGACCAGTGGAGGGATTGGCAGAGAGGGGTGGAGGACACTTAATGGAGGCCAGTGGAGGGATTGGCAGAGAGGGATGGAGGACACTGAGTGCAGACCAGTGGAGGGATTGGTAGAGAGGGGTGGAGGACACTGAGTGGAGGCCAGTGGAGGGATTGGCAGAGAGGGGTGGAGGACACTGAATGGAGGCCAGTGGAGGGATTGGCTGAGGGGAGTGGAGGACACTGAATGGAGGCCAGTGGAGGGATTGGCAGAGAGGGATGGCAGACATGGAACGGTTAGTAAGGTGGATGAGTCTGGAAGCAGCATTCATGATAGACTGAAGAGGGGGATAGCATGCGATGAGGTCGGCCAATGAGGAGGGAGTTACAATAGTCAAGGATATCCAGGGAATGAGAGAGATGATTTCCAGTATCTTTGGAATGAGCAAGTTGCTTAGTGATTTCCGTGGAGGTTAAGAATGTTGCGGAGGTTATCTTTGAGATATTGCGGAGGTTGGAGATGTTGCGGAGGTTGGAGATGTTGCGGAGGTTGGAGAAGTTGCAGAGGTTGGAGATGTTGCGGAGTTTGGAGAAGTTGTGGAGGTGAAGTCTACAAGATTTGGACAGCGATTGGATTTATTGTTTTAAAAACAAACAATCTAAGTAATTCAAATAAAATTGGTGCTGTGATCCGAGGACAAGGCCTCATCGAACTATTGGAACCGAGTAGCATGCTCTTCTGTTCCTCCTGGGGCAACCACCACAGGTGGTGGCAGAGCTGGTGGTCCTTCTTACCAAGGTCCAGCCCTTCTCTACAGCCTCCTGGACTTTTACTGAACTGCCGATCACCAACTGAAGAAAGTTAGCCCGAGCTCATAGCTGCAGCTTAACCACTTCAAGTGCAGGTCAGCCCTGTGATCCCAGGACACGGCCCGGGACACATCATCACCAGGACTGAGTTTGAAGATACGGATTGTCCTTGCATGCTCGGGATAGTTGGTATGTATGCTATTGCTCAAAGCGTATGCAGGAAGCAAGAACGCATCCACCGAGGATTTACTGAAAAACACTGAAAGATGGAAATATTCCAATTATCCTTGTTGAAAGAGAGAAATGACTTTATTATCCTTTGTTGTCTTGTGGGAAGAGCAGACACATGGAACGCCGGGTCTATAGAAACATTCCATCCACAAATATCAATCACAGAAGGTAATATCTCAGCTTTTCCCACTGGGCCCAATCTGTTTCCTTCTTTTTTGTTGTTGTATCTGCAGCCAATCATTTCCTGTAGTAATTGCTCATTGTCTGCCGTTCCTGAAATCTTACGGGTGTCTTTGTATTTGTGAGCGTTTTCTGTATTCCTTCCGTGTGATTTACAGCGGCAATCACCGATGTGAACGAATGGATTTGTGTGCGGCTCCGGACACCTCCGTTCTCACTTCTGCGCTGCGGATTGTTTATTTTGGGGCGTCTCGATTACAGCTGCGGCTCTGCGTGGTTTTTTGCAAATTAGTCGCATAAATTTGTAGGCGGCACATACTCTGCGAGGATGCACTCTGCGTGACTCCTGCCGCATCTCCCCCAGTGTGCACTTCAACTTCCAGCGCAGGCATGAAGGAACGGGACAGGATATCAATCCCGTCCACAATGGCGCGGGGGGGTCTGCGTCTGGTTACATAATATCAAAATGTTTACTGCGCAAATCACAATGATAAATACCGATAGCCGTCCATTAACCACTTACCGGCCGGGGCAGTTCTTTTCATTTCATGGTAAATCATGGTTTTTGCAGCATAATTACTTAGAACCCCCAAATATTATCTGTTTTCTGAAAGTAGAGGCCCTCATGGGCCATTTCAATGGTGACCCGCAAAATGGTTTGATGTTGCATGGTATTCGCACAGCTGATTATCAGAAGTATATTTTTAGGACAACATACATTAAAATGAATTTTTCTGCTCAGACCACCAGGGGCGGACTGACAATTCATGGGGCCCCCCGCAATAGGGGATCATGGGGCCCCTGTGTCCTTGCCCCAACTAAAAAAAAGCCTATGAAAAAGGTACCAGGGGCATCTCATGGGGCCCCTACTGACCCCGGGCCCTCGGGCAGTGCCCGAGTTTCCAAATGGTCAGTCCGCCCCTGGCTCAGACACAACATAATACCCAATTATTGGGTAAAACATAAAAGATGCGGCTGCGTCACGTAAATACGTTGTGGCTCCTTTTAAATCATAATGATAACAGAAATCACCCAATAAAAAATTGCCCGGATCAGAAGTATCCGCCCCCGGATCAGAAGTCTCCGCCCCCGGATCAGAAGTCTCCGCCCCCAGATCAGAAGTCTCCAGCCCCCGGATCAGAAGTCTCCAGCCCCCGGATCAGAAGTCTCCAGCCCTAGATCAGAAGTCTCCACCCCCGGATCAGAAGTCTCCGCCCCCTCCTTTTCAGAAGTCTCCAGCCCCCGGATCAGAAGTCTCCAGCCCCCGGATCAGAAGTCTCCACCCCCGGATCAGAAGTCTCCGCCCCCGGATCAGAAGTCTCCGCCCCCGGATCAGAAGTCTCTGCCCCCTGGAATGTTCGGCCTTAGTACAGACACACAAGATGACACACACGGGTTACAATGCCAATTAGAGGTGAATGTCCCACATCTGTGGCTTTATAAATTGCAATCACTTACGTGGAAGCACTGAGCAGGATAGATACTGAGTGTAATGGAACCGGACCCAGACCGCACTCGGGTATTTCCGTTATACTGCAGCTTTCCTGTCTGAACACAGATCCCCGGACACCACCGCTGATCATGCAGGAAATAGACAGCACCAGACTCTTCTTAAGACAGGAAGTGAACTCCTTTATTCTTACACACACACAAGATATATACACAGGGCGGGGAAACACAACCAGGGACAGGAAACACATCATCAGCCTGCCCCATCAGTGGGAAGGGCTGCAGGAAACACAGCATCAGCCCACCCCATCAGTGGAAAGGGATACAGGAAACACATCATCAGCCCGTCCCATCAGTGGGAAGGGCTACAGGAAACACACATCATCAGCCCGCCCCATCAGTGGGAAGGGCTACAGGAAACACCCCCCCACCCAACCAAGACATAGAACAATGGGATACAGCACATGGCAGAGGACAATGGACAGCCAAGTGGCAGAGAACAAAGGACAACACACCAATACACAATATACATTCACACCCTGTACCCCTTAACAGGAACAGGGTCTGTTAAATACAAGAATTTGGGAAGATGACACAGGGGTCCCCCCACCCCCAAAAGTCACTCCCATCACACTGAGCCATGGAGAGCAGAAAAGAACTGTCAAAGGTCCTGCGTAACAAGGTAATGGAACTTTATAAAGATGAAAAAGGACATAAAAAGATGTCCAAAGCCTTGAATATGCCAATCAGTGCTGTTATATCACCTATTAAGATGTGGAAAGTTCGGGGATCTCTTGATACCAAGCCAAGGTCAGATTGCAGCCACAACTTCCAGAAGAATTGTTCGGGATACAAAGGGAAACCCCACAGGGAACCTCAGGAGGAATCCAGGCTGCTCTGGAAAAAGACAGTGTGATTGTTTTGAAGGAGCACAATATGATAACACTTGAACAAAAATGAGCTGCATGGTGGAGGCGCCAGAAAGAAGCCTTTACTGCATCAATGACACAAGCAGGCCCGGTTAGGCATGTCAAGGTGTTGTCAGGCATATTGTAGCTGGGCCTTCTTGTGTCATTGGTACAGTAAAAGCTTCTTTCTGGCACCTCCACCATGCAGCTCATTTTTGTTCAAGTGTCATCATATTGTACTCCTTAAAAAAAACCACACCATCTTTTTCCAGAGTAGCCTGGATTTCTCCTGAGGTTCCCTGTGGGGTTTCCCTTTGTATCCCGGACAATTCTTCTGTCAGTGGTAGCTGCAATCTTTCTTGGTCTCCCTGACCTTGGCTTGCTATCAAGAGATCCCAGAACTTTCCACTTCTTAATAGGTGATTTAACAGCACTGACCGGCATATTCAAGGCTTTGGACATCTTTTTATGTCCTTGTCCATCTTTATAAAGTTTCATTACCTTGTTACGCAGGACTTTTGACAGTTCTTTTCTTCTCCCCATGGCTCAGTATCTAGCCTAGTCAGTGCTTCCACGTAGGAGATAACAATCTCACTGACTATTTATACACTGACACTGATTGTGATGTAAGAAGCCACAGATGTGGGACATTAACCTCTAATTGGCATTGTAACCCTTGTGTGTCACCTTGTGTGTCTGTACCAAGGCCCAACATTCTGGGAGGGGGGGGGGGGGATTTGTGATCCAGGGGCGGAGACGTCTGATCCAGGGGTGGGGACGTCTGATCCAGGGGCGGGGACTTCTGATCCAGGAACAGGGACTTCTGATCCAGGGGCGGGGACTTCTGATCCAGGGGCGGGGACTTCTGATCCAGGGGCGGGGACTTCTGATCCGGGGGCCAAGACTTCTGATCCGGGGGCCGAGACTTCTGATCCGGGGGCTGGAGACTTCTGATCCGGGGGCGGAGACTTCTGATCCGGGGGCGGAGACTTCTGATCCGGGGGCCGGAGACTTCTGATCCAGGGGCGGAGACTTCTGATCCAGGGGCGGAGACTTCTGATCCCAGGGGCGGGGACTTCTGATCCGGGGGCGGAGACTTCTGATCCGGGGGCCGAGACTTCTGATCCGGGGGCCGAGACTTCTGATCCGGGGGCTGGAGACTTCTGATCCGGGGGCGGAGACTTCTGATCCGGGGGCGGAGACTTCTGATCCGGGCCATTTGGGTGATTTCTTTTATCATTAGGATTTAAAAAGGAGCTGAACAACTCTGTGATAATAAATGGCATCACATGATCATCATCCTCCAATAAAAGAGCATTTTCTGGCAGATCCGTCATATTTTCAATATCAATGCCAACATTTCACAATTTCTGCCGGGGTATGCAAACTTTTGAGCACAACTGTAGATGTCAAGGCAGACTGACAACTCATGGGGCCCCCAGGCAATAGGGGATCATGGGGCCCCTGTGTCCTAGCCCACACTCAAAGCACACCCAAAAAAGCCTATATAAAAGGTACCAGGGGCATTTCATGGGGCCCCCTACTGACCCCGGGCCCTTGGGCAGTGCCTGAGTGCTCGAGTGGTCAGTCCACCCCTGGTCAAGACTGAAAATTGTGTGTCCAGGAAATGGCAACATTCTACAGCACCTCCGTCAGCATTCACAGGTCACCAGCTAATGATGCAAACTCCTGTGACCCATTTATTAGCCAACAGAGGGTTAAGGTCACAACCACTCCAGGCTCTGCAAGGATCCCGACTTTAAAGTCGGGATTCACCCCGGTGCCTAGATCAGCAGCTGGATCGGCTTTCTCAGTGCGTGGATGAGAGCCTGAGCCAGCTGCGGAGAGCCTGAGCCAGGTGCCCCCCCCCCCCTTCCTTCCACAGCCCGGTGCTTCAGCGAGCTCTGGGGGGGCAGAGCAGAGAGCTGGTGACTGACAGTCGCCGCTCTCTGCTCAGTGAAGACCAAGAACTCAGCGATCAGCAGTCTTTGATTGCTCAGTTCCTGGTCCTAGAGGAGATGATGGAGAGGTCCGATGGGGTATCCACCTAGGTGAGCATCCAAATTTGTTTTTCAATCCCAAATTTCTCTTTTAAGCCGGCCATACATAGATTCAAATTTGTCCGGTTCATCAGGGACTCGTCAAATTGCAGTCCTTGTATGGGCACCCTATCCATCGACTTGTCTACAACCAGCCTGGCGGGTGTTTCCCAAACAATTAGTGCTGTAGCCACCAACACTGATCATTGTGTTCTGCACAACAGAGCTGCGGGAGTGATTCCCCCAACAATGACTGCGGTGATGGAGGAATCCAGTGATTTCCTTACCTCACCCATGGAGGAGGCAAAGAAATGTCACAATCTATGGCCACTGCGCTCACAAGGTCATCCGGTGCCCAGGTCAAAGATGGCGAATTGTGCCCCCTCTCTGCCAGTTGGTGTCCCCAGTAGAGTCCCCCTTTACATCAGGTGTCCCCCAGGAAAGTCCTCTTTACATCAGTTGTCCCCAGTAGAGTCCCCCTTTACATCAGGTGTCCCCAACAGAGTTCCCCTTTACATCAGATGTCTCCAATAGAGTCCCCTTTACATTAGGTGTCCCCAGTAAAGTCCCCCTTTACATCAGGTGTCCCCAGTAGAGTCCCCCTTATCATCAGGTATACAAGTATCCCCAATAGAGTCCCCTTTACATCAGGTGTTCCCAGTAGAGTCCCCTTTACATCAGGTGTCCCCAGTAAAGTCCCCCTTTACATCAGGTGTCCCAACAGAGTCCCTCTTTATATCAGGTGTCCCCAGTAAGTCCCCTTTACATCAGGTGTCCCCAACAGAGTCCCCTTTTACATCAGGTGTCCCCAGTAGAGTCCCCCTTTACATCAGGTGTCCCCAGTAGAGTCCCCTTTACATCAGGTGTCCCCGATAGAGTCCCCTTTACATCAGGCATCCTCAGTAGAGTCCCCTTTACATCAGGTGTCCCCAGTAGAGTCCCCTTTACATCAGGTGTCCCCGATAGAGTCCCTTTTACATCAGGTGTCCCCGATAGAGTCCCCTTTACATCAGGTGTCCCCGGTAGAGTCCCCCTTTACATCAGGTGTCCCCGGTAGAGTCCCCTTTACATCAGGTGTCCCCAGTAGAGTCCCCCTTTACATCAGGCATCCTCAGTAGAGTCCCCTTTACATCAGGTGTCCCCAGTAGAGTCCCCCTTTACATCAGGTGTCCCCGATAGAGTCCCCTTTACATCAGGTGTCCCCGGTAGAGTCCCCTTTACATCAGGTGTCCCCAGTAGAGTCCCCTTTACATCAGGTGTCCCCAATAGAGTCCCCTTTACATCAGGTGTCCCCGATAGAGTCCCCTTTACATCAGGTGTCCCCGGTAGAGTCCCCCTTTACATCAGGTGTCCCCGGTAGAGTCCCCTTTACATCAGGTGTCCCCGGTAGAGTCCCCTTTACATCAGGTGTCCCCGATAGAGTCCCCTTTACATCAGGTGTCCCCGGTAGAGTCCCCCCTTTACATCAGGTGTCCCCGGTAGAGTCCCCCTTTACATCAGGCATCCTCAGTAGAGTCCCCTTTACATCAGGTGTCCCCGGTAGAGTCCCCTTTACATCAGGTGTCCCCGGTAAGTCCCCCTTTACATCAGGCATCCTCAGTAGAGTCCCCCTTTACATCAGGCATCCTCAGTAGAGTCCTCTTTACATCAGTTGTCCCCAACAGACTTACCCTTTACATCAGGTGTCCCCAGTAGAGTCCCCTTTACATCAGGAATCCTCAGTAGAGTCCCCTTTACATCAGGTGTCCCCAGTAGAGTCCCCCTTTACATAAGGTGTCCCCACACTTCTGAGTTGCCCCTCCTCCCTTGTACTGGCAGATCAGTACTCACTGGAATGAAGGCAGTGTCTCCTTCCTCTCTCCAGTCATGTGACAAGTCACATGACAGGGGGAGAGGGGAAGAAGGACACAGTCTGCCCTCCTCCTCAGCAGCACGGACAGTTCTCTGTCTCAGTTCCGGCTCTTTTCCGCCCCATGCAAGCTGGAGGGAGTAGAAAGACAAATCCCTCCTCCAGCAGCAGCTATTGGCCACTGCTCCTTCTGACAGGAGTGACACTGCAGTCACTCCTGTCATAGAGGAGCGACCAACTTGGTCACGTTCCCCCCTCAATGCAGTGCTTGTCCCTGCCCTGCCTGTATTAGACCCCCAATGTCTCCTCTGCCCTCCACTGCAGCTAATAAAGTACCAATCAGAGGCAGACTAACCATTTGGAAACTCGGGCACTACCTGAGGGCCCGGGGTCAGTAGGGGGCCCCATGAGATGCCCCTGGTACCTTTTTCATAGGCTTTTTTGAGTTTGGGCAAGGACACAGGGGCCCCATGATCCCCTATTGCCCGAGGGCCCCATGAGTTGTCAGTCCGCCCCTGGTACCAATCATGCTTGATTAGGTGCATCCTCAGCAACAGTAGCGAGGAATGACATCTCTGACACCGGAAATGACAACATCCTTTCCATTTTCGGGTTCATTAGTCACAGGGGGGATCAGGGGAGCGGATACTCCATCTCCGCTGGATCTAACTATTGGGGCAGTTTGGTGCAGTCCATGGAGTCCATGCAGGAAGAGCCTGGGGGGTGGGGCATTGTGGGGGTGGTGGTCCTTCTCACGAACATACAGCTGAACAGCTGATTGGCTGCAGTTTGTTTTTTAACTTTTTCAAGTCCAGGACATTTTAAAGCGGCCCACGGATGTGGAGCGTCCCACGGAAGCAGGTGATTGGTGGAGTTCCTCTTTAACATGAAGTATGTGATGTTGGGTCTCATTCATCAAAGTGCGCCGTGCCGGAGCGCGGCTCGGGAACTGATTGATCAGCATCATATACAATGTACTTAATTCCGTCCTAATTTCCCCGATGAATCGTCATGTAATGATCCTACGACACGTGTTGTACACGTGGAAACACGTCGGCTATGACCCACCTGAGTGTTGGAGGGTTCCAGGGAGGACGGAACATATTGCTGTGAGATCTCCCTCCAATCATCCTGATATGATGGAAGGAGATGACACGCACCGCTTAGCATGTAATGTGCCGTGGTGAGCGCAGATTCCCCGTTCTGGAAACCATAATCTTCCGTTCGTGGTATCGCTCTTCATTCAGTTACCTCATACCGAGCTGATCATCACAACAATCACATCAGTCTGATCCTCTCGTCCTAATGTGGAGGCTTCTCCTTCTTGTAGTCCATCTTTCCTGCCCCCCCCCCCCCCTCCATCTGCATGAAATTATTCATTTTTAATGTCTGTTTTCATTACATACCTAATCTTAGTCCCAAGGACAGAAGACTGTGCATGTGTGGGCGGGCAGGGGCCGGGAGTGATTGTTTGTGACCTTCCAGGGGCCGCGTGTGCCCTGATATTTTCAGGATAGATTGGGGAGGCGATTGTGTCGGCAGCTGAAGAGGTAACCATTTAAATAACACCCCATAAAAAAATTGTAAAGCCCCATCCCCCCCCCCCACACACTGTATGTACCTAAGCACTCGACAATTGGGCGTCATACACTCACCGGCCCCTTTATTAGGTTCCCCTGTTCACTTGCTCGGTAACACAAATTGCTGATCAGCCAATCACAGGGCAGCAACTCAATCCATTTAGGCATCTAGATGTGGTGAAGACGACTTGCTGAATTTCAAACTGAGCATCAGAATGGGGAAGAAAGGGGATTTAAGTGACTTTGAAGGTGGCATGGTTGTTGGGTTGGTCTGAGTATTTCAAAAACTGCTGATCTCCTGGGATTTTCACACACAACTATCTCTAGGGTTACAGAGAATGGTCCAAAAAAGAGAAAATATCCAGTGAGCTGCAGTTGTGTGGAGGAAAATGCCTTGTTGGTGTCAGAGGTCAGAGGAGAATGGGCAGACTGGTTCCAGATGATAGAAAGGCAACAGTAACTTCAATAACCACTCGTTACACCCAAGGTATGCAGAATACCGCCTCTGAATGCACACCATGTCCAACCTTGAAGCAGATGGGCTACAGCAGCAGAAAGACCACACCGGGTGCCACTCCTGTCAGCTAAGAGTGGGAAACGAAGACTACAATTCACACAGGATCACCAACATTGGACAATAGAAGATTGGAAAAGCGTTGCCGGGTCTGATGAGTCTGGATTTCAGCTCCAACATTCAGAGGGTAGGGTCAGAAATTGGTGTAAACATGCAAACATGGATCCATCCTGCCTTGTATCAACGGTTCGGGCTGGTGGTGGTGGTGTCATGGTGTGGTGGATCCATCCTGCCTTGTATCAACGGTTCAGGCTGGTGGTGGTGGTGTCATGGTGTGGTGGATCCATCCTGCCTTGTATCAATGGTTCAGGCTGGTGTGTGGTGGTGTCATCAGGGTGTGGGGGATCCATCCTGCCTTGTATCAATGGTTCAGGCTGGTGGTGGTGGTGTCATGGGTGTGGGGGATCCATCCTGCCTTGTATCAATGGTTCAGGCTGGTGGTGGTGTCATGGTGTGGGGGATCCATCTTGCCTCGTATCAATGGTTCAGGCTGGTGGTGGGTGTCATGGTGTGATGGATCCATCCTGCCTGGTATCCACGGTTCAGGCTGGTGGTGGTGTCATGGTGTGGGGGATCCATCCTGCCTGGTATCCACGGTTCAGGCTGGTGGTGGTGGTGTCATGGTGTGGTGGATCCATCCTGCCTTGTATCCATGGTTCAGGCTGGTGGTGGTGGTGTCATGGTGTGGTGGATCCATCCTGCCTTGTATCAATGGTTCAGGCTGGTGGTGGTGGTGTCATGGTGTGGTGGATCCATCCTGCCTGGTATCCACGGTTCAGGCTGGTGGTGGGTGTCATGGTGTGATGGATCCATCCTGCCTGGTATCCACGGTTCAGGCTGGTGGTGGTGGTGTCATGGTGTGGGGGATCCATCCTGCCTTGTATCAATGGTTCAGACTGGTGGTGTCATGGTGTGGGGGATCCATCCTGCCTGGTATCCACGGTTTCAGGCTGGTGGTGGTGGTGTCATGGTGTGGGGGATCCATCTTGCCTTGTATCCATAGTTCAGGCTGGTGGTGGTGTCATGGTGTGGGGGATCCATCCTGCCTTGTATCCATGTTTCAGGCTGGTGGTGGTGGTGTCATGGTGTGGGGGATCCATCCTGCCTTGTATCCATGTTTCAGGCTGGTGGTGGTGGTGTCATGGTGTGGGGGATCCATCCTCCCTGGTATCAACGGTTCAGGCTGGTGGTGGTGGTGTCATGGTGTGGGGGATCCATCCTGCCTTGTATCAATGGTTCAGGCTGGTGGTGGTGGTGTCACGGGTGTCATGGTGTGATGGATCCATCCTGCCTGGTATCCACGGTTCAGGCTGGTGGTGGTGGTGTCATGGTGTGGGGGATCCATCTTGCCTTGTATCCATGGTTCAGGCTGGTGGTGCCACGACCTGGATGCTAGACTAGAGATTTCCTTGCCGATCTCCAGCAAGAACTAAACGCTAAATTGGAGATTCCATCCTGGGCTCCAGCAAGACCTGGACTCTAGAATGGAGATTTCTTCCCTCCCAAAGCCCTTTGAAGTCTCCAAACTCTGGAGCCCAATCTGGGAATACCAAAACCCAGAGAAAGAGGTTTCTCTGCTTAAAGTCAGTATTCTGGAGCCCAGCCCTCCGTGGATTTCATGGGTATCATGCAGCTTAGCTACCCTTTCCCATAGACTTCTATGATACCCCGAGGTTGGGGTGCGATTTCAGAAAGGACACCAAAGATGCAGCATTTGGGAGTTTTGGTGAACTTTCTGAAACTGCACCAAATCTGCAGGACATCATAGAAGTCTATGGGAAAGGGTAGCCAACCCGCACGAAAAATGTGGGTAAACTGCGCCTCAGTCAGAGTGCAGTGGGGCGATGTGACGTCGACTTTAAATGGGGGAGGGGCAGCGAATCGTTCTGCGGGGCACAGTAGGTACATTTGTGTGAATCTCCGGGATGGTGGCCAAATTTCAGCCTCATCCAATCACTGCTCTCCATAAACAGGTATCAGAGGCTCCGTAATTAAACTAGTTACTGTTCCCTGACCCTGACCCCTCCTGACCATCTCAGGTGAGTAAAACCCTTTCATTAATTTCCTCCAGCTGCTGATTGGCCTATAAAATGAAGAGCGGAATCCCCCCATCCCCCATCCCCCCAACCCAGAACAGTGCTCTGTGACGGCACACTAGGGTCATACATTGTAATATTAGGCTGCATCTCATGTTCTTCATGGATTAATGGTGTCACCAGGACAGGCATGGAGGAGGACACCTACCTACCTTATAACCTACAGTCATGGAAGAGGGAAGTGTTTCCTCAGTCTCCCCTCCCCCAGTGATCAGACTGTACATTGTAACTTTGTAGAAGGAGGAGAAGGCATTTCCTCAGTCTCCCCTCCCCCAGTGATCAGACTGGCGGGCGATCGACGGAGCAGTGACCCTCAGACAGGCGCGGCCCCGGGGTTCCTCCCCGGGAGCCGCAAGGTGCGTTCGAAGTGTCGATGATCAATGTGTCCTGCAATTCACACTAATTCTCGCAGCTAGCTGCGTTCTTCATCGACGCGCGAGCCGAGTGATCCACCGCTAAGAGTCTTGCTCCGGTAACGTTTTCGGCAAGCGCGGCGTCAGGGAGACTCGTCGGTTCGGCCGCCCTCCGGAGGGGACCGCTCGGCCCGGGACCGCCCCTTCACCGCGGTCCAAGGGGGCGGGGCGCCCCGGTCTCGAGGCTTCCAAACCTTCCGGGCCCCCGGCGCTCCCCCCGGGTCGGGGCGGCGGGGGCCCATGGCGGTACCCGGCTCGGCCTGCCGGCGGCCGGGAGGACGGACCCCGCGGCCCGTCCTTGCGGCTCGCCGGTGCGTTCCTCTGCCCTCGGGCGGGGGAGGGGCCGGCGGGCAGAGAGGGAGAGGGAGCGAGAGAGGGCCCCGCGCGCAGGCGCCTCCCACCGACCCTCACCCTTCCCCCGCCCGCGTCCCCGTCCCCCGCCGCTGGGGTTTCCGTCGTGGGGGCGTTGGGGGGGAGGGAGAGAGAGGGGGGGGCGAGAGAGGGAGAGCTAGAGAGAGAGAGCCTGCGCTCCTCTTCCAGTCTCCGCGCCCCCCGCCCCCTCCTCCCCCTCCTCCTTTCCCCGGGCCTTGACGGCGGTCGGTCGGAGGAGGAGGCATTTCCTCAGTCTCCCCTCCCCCAGTGATCAGACTGTACATTGTAAGTTTGTAGAAGGAGGAGGAGCATTTCCTCAGTCTCCCCTCCCCCAGTGATCAGACTGTACATTGTAACTTTGTAGAAGGAGGAGGAGTCATTTCCTCAGTCCCCTCCCCCAGTGATCAGACTGTACATTGTAACTTTGTAGAAGGAGGAGGAGGCGTTTTCCTCAATCTCCCCTCCCCCAGTGATCAGACTGTACATTGTAACTTTGTAGAAGGAGGAGGAGGCATTTCCTCAGTCTCTCCCCTCCCCCAGTGATCAGACTGTACATTGTAATTTGTAGAAGGAGGAGGAGGCATTTCCTCAGTCTCCCCTCCCCCAGTGATCAGACTGTACATTGTAACTTTGTAGAAGGAGGGAGTCATTTCCTCAGTCCCCTCCCCAGACTGTACATTGTAACTTTGTAGAAGGAGGAGGAGGCGTTTCCTCAATCTCCCCTCCCCCAGTGATCAGACTGTACATTGTAACTTTGTAGAAGGAGGAGGAGGCATTTCCTCAGTCTCCCCTCCCCCAGTGATCAGACTGTACATTGTAAATCTGTAGAAGGAGGAGGAGGAATTTCCTCAGTCTCCTCCCCCAGTGATCAGACTGTACATTGTAACTTTGTAGAAGGAGGAAGAGTCATTTCCTCAGTCTCCTCCCCCGGAGATCAGACTGTACATTGTACCTTTGTAGCAAGGCTCACATTAGCCTGCAGCACTTCCTATGCAATGTCTCCTGTAACAATGTAACCATTTCATGAATGGACTATTGATAGGTAATGGACTGTATTGGTGCGGCACGTTCTATTGGCCGCCGTCTGACCCTTCTGCCGCTGATCCCTCCTCTTTCTCTGTAACATTGTATCGTTCGATCTCCGCCCACTCTAATGGCGGTCTATCGGCCGGAGCCGCGGCCCCTCATTATTACATTCCCATCGACAGGCGCTGAGCCCAGGCCGGCGACATTCACAGATGAAGACGGGACCAGGGGGGACTGACCATTTGGAAACTCAGGCACTGCCCGAGGGCCCGGGGTCAGTAGGGGGCCCCATGAGATGCCCCTGGTACCTTTTTCATAGGCTTTTTTGGGCAAGGACACTCTTTATGAACATTCATTCCATTCATCGAGTTACAAAACAGTTGGATTTCTTTTTATATCTCCCCCCCCCCCCCAAAAAAAAATAAAGTTTGCTCTGTGCCCCCCCTCCCCCCCCCGGTGATGGGAAGGACAGCAGAACAGCCGTGTGTGTGTGGGCACTGGGGGGGGGAGGGATATTTTGGAGCTGCGCTGTGATTGGACTCTCTGCCAGCAGCGAGCGGCGGCTCCTGGACGCGATGTTCTTGGCTGCCGCTGTTGTTTGATTGGGAAATGGAGTTCTCTCTGTCAGTTGTGAGACCCTCCACACCCTGGGGGGGGGGGGGCTTTATTATCAGCTGGAATTCAGCTTAGGGGGGGCGTCAGTGCGTCTGACCCCCCCCCCCCCCCACGGAAACCCTCGCTGGATTTCATCAGAGAAATGCGATTTTTGTGGTCGTTTTTTGAACATTTTTTCTGATGCAGAGGCGGACTGACCATTTGAGCACTCAGTCTCTGCCCGAGGGCCCGGGGTCAGTAGGGGGCCCCATGAGATGCCCCTGGTACCTTTCATTGGCCTTTTCATAGGCTTTTTTTTTGGCTGTGGGCGAGAACACAGGGGCCCCATGATCCCTTATTGCCCGGGGGCCCCATGAGTTGTCAGTCCGCCCCTGTTCTGATGGGATTCATATTCTCTCCTCCTTTGTGACATCTCAATGGCGCGGTTCTCCTGCTGCTTCTTCGCAGCCGCTTCCCGTTGACACCCCCCCCCCTCCCCCCGGCGATGGCTGCGTGGCATTTCTCAGGGCCGGTTTCTTGGTGGTGACAACCAAGGGCCAATACTGGAGACAGGAAAAGTACAGGCAGATTAACCCCTTAGTGACAGCCGGCCCCCAATGTACTGCGGATGGGCAGCCCGCACAGGCAAAGTGACGTACCCATCCTTCATGTGCACACCCCCCCCCCCCCCCTCAGGCTGGCTCCCACTGTGATTGTCAGTATGTTCCAGCTAATGATTTGCGGCCGGACCAGCTGATTGGCTATGTCCAGTCACAGCCCAGAGCTCTGTGTTGGCAATCAACACAGAGCTCTGCACAGAGGGAAGGATCTCTGTGTTTCTCAGCCCTGCAAAGCAGAAAAAGGAAGAGTAGAGGTCTCAGTACACAGAGCACACCTTACACATCGGGGTAACCCCTTGATGGCCCCTACATGTTAACCCCTTCCCTGCCAGCGTCATTAATACAGAGACAGTGTATGGTATTATCACCGGGGCTTTTCCTCTCAGAGAGTACATAGGACTCCACCCCCTGCCCACCTCTGAGCACCGTTATGTGGTACCACCCCCTACCCACCTCTGAGCACCGTTATGTGGTACCACCCCCTACCCACCTCGAGCACCGTTATGTGGTACCACCCCCCCCCTACCCACCTCCGAGCACCGTTATGTGGTTCCACCCCCTACCCACCTCTGAGCACCGTTATGTGGTACCACCCCCTACCCACCTCTGAGCACCGTTATGTGGTACCACCCCCTACCCACCTCCGAGCACCGTTATGTGGTTCCACCCCCTACCCACCTCCGAGCACCGTTATGTGGTTCCACCCCCTACCCACCTCCGAGCACCGTTATGTGGTACCACCCCCTACCCACCTCCGAGCACCGTTATGTGGTACCACCCCCTACCCACCTCCGCGCACCGTTATGTGGTAACCCACCCCCCTACCCACCTCCGAGCACCGTTATGTGGTACCCACCCCCTACCCACCTCCGAGCACCGTTATGTGGTACCACCCCCTACCCACCTCCGAGCACCGTTATGTGGTACCACCCCCTACCCACCTCCGAGCACCGTTATGTGGTTACCACCCCCTACCCACCTCCGAGCACCGTTATGTGGTTCCACCCCCTACCCACCTCCGAGCACCGTTATGTGGTTCCACCCCCTACCCACCTCCGAGCACCGTTATGTGGTTCCACCTCCGAGTACCGTTATGTGGTTCCACCTCCGAGTACCGTTATGTGGTTCCACCCCCTACCCACCTCCGAGCACCGTTATGTGGTTCCACCCCCTACCCACCTCCGAGCACCGTTATGTGGTTCCATCGCCTACCCACCTCCAAGTACCTTTATGTGGTACCACCCCCTACCCACCTCCGAGCACCGTTATGTGGTTCCACCCCCTACCCACCTCCGTGCACCATTATGTGGTACCACCCCTATCCACCTCTGAGCCCCGCTGTGTGGTTCCACCTCCGAGCACAATTATGTGGTTCCACCCCCTACCCACCTCTGAGCACCAATTTGTGGTTCCACCTCCGAGCACCGCTGTGTGGTTCCACCCCTTACCCACCCCTGAGCACCATTATGTGGTCCCACCCCCTACCCACCTCCTCGTACCGCCCCTTTTACAGAATATAGAACCAATTATCATTTGTGGTGCCAAGTAATTTGTATGGAATTTGTTAATAATAACATGAAAAGCAGTAAAAGAGATTCCCCCCCCAGCAACAATAGTCACCACCCCCAGCAACAATAGATCCCCCCCACACAAACAATAGACCCTTTGTAACAAAGTACCCTCCCAGCAACAATAGACCCCCAACAGCAGCAACAGATCTCCCAGAAGCCAGCATCACTAAACCTTCCAGCATCACCCCCTCCCCCAACTAAACCTTCCCCAGCAGCACAGCAACACTGACTATCACTGATCACTCTATTAGTGTCACTGCCCTGAGATCACTGTCTATTAGTGCTGGAGTGTCAGTGGCAGTTTCAGTCATTCCCAGCATCAGTCAGTGTCAGATTGCCCGCCACACTATCGCAGTCCCATTATAAGTCGCTGATCACCGCCATTACTAGTATAAAAAAATAATAATTCCCGTTTATATCCCATCGTTTGGTTAAACTTCTGATTTAAAGCTGCTCATACCTATCTGGCTGACAACGCTGCTTGGGATTTCAGGACAGCGTTGTCAGCTCAGCACAGGAAGTCAGGAGCTCGCCGGATTTCTGGGAGGTGCTACAAGAAGAGGCGGTAAGATGACCTCCAGGAAATATGAGGATATGGTGGGTCGGGGTAACACTAGATGAGAATCTCTGGTTGTTTCTAGGCCAGAGGACGCCATGACGTCATCACCACGAGTGTCAGGAGACATTGTAATTAGCGCAGAGAAATGAAGGAGCGTTACAGACGTATGCTGCCGATCGCTCATCACACCCCGGGGATGGTGTAAGCCGTCACTTGTAACGCTGTTCTATCACGGGATGGCGTGTTCACATGCGTGATCCGGAGAACATATGGAGTGATGTGATAGAGGTCCCTCCACGTCTCCTCATGAGAACCGTACAAATCCCTTCCAGGAAATCATTGAATGTCCTCCGGATGGCTGCAACGCTCCCTATTGTGCATGTATACTACACACATATACTTTATATTGGGGGGGGGAGGGGGAGTTGTAATTCCTTTTATTATTACTCTTGTGGGCAGACGTTTTCGGGGATTACAAAAGAAGTGCCCCCCCCCCCGCGCCCCCCGCTCCTAAGTATTGCAAGTATATTCTTTTGGGGGAATCTATTCAATCTTTACTTTAAAGTGCATGTCCAGCCAAAACCTGTTCCTTGGTGTTGGGTGGAGTGGAGGAGGATGGAAGGATTGGAACCCCTGCCAGATTTTTACTGTGATCCTGGGGCTCTGCTGGAGAGATTTTCCCTCACTTCCTGTCCTCCTGACAACGTGTTACCAGACAGGAAGTGATGGGGACTCTTCAAACTCAACAAGAATGAAAAAGACATGATCGTGATTACTCTATGATGCCTGTGTAACAGACTTTCTGATGACTCTACAATGGCTCTGTGATGACTCTATAATGGGCTCCATGCTGACTCTATAAGAACCTTTCAATGACTCTACAATGGGCTCCATGCTGACTCTACAATGACTCTATGATGGGCTCCATGCTGACTCTACAATGACTCTATGATGGGCTCCATGCTAACTCTACAATGACTCTATGATGGGCTCCATGCTGACTCTACAATGACTCTATGATGGGCTCCATGCTGACTCTACAATGACTCTCTGATGACTGTATGATGGGCTCCATGCTGACTCTACAATGACTCTATGATGGGTTTCATGCTGACTCTACAATGACTCTTTGATGGGCTCCATGCTGACTCTATGATGGACTCTAATAATTCTATATGGGTTTCACACTGACTCCATAATGGACTCTTCATTGACTATGATTGGCTTCACGTTGCCTCTATGATGGACTCTACAATGACTCTATGATGGGCTCCATGCTGACTCTACAATGACTCTATGCTGACTCTATGATGGGCTCCATGCTGACTCTATGATGGACTCTAATAATTCTATATGGGCTTCACACTGACTCCATAATGGACTCTTCATTGACTGGCTTCACGTTGACTCTATGATGGACTCTATAATGATTCTATGATGGGCTCCATGCTAACTCTATAAAGGACTCTACAGTGCCTCTATGATGAGCTCCACACTGACTCTATGATGGACTCTACAATGACTTTATGATGATTCAATGATGGTCTCCATGCTGACTCTATGATGGACTCTATGATGACTCTGTAGTAGCCTCCATGCTGACTCTATGATGAACTCCAAAATGACTCTATGATGACTTCATGATGGGCTCTATGCTAACTCTACAATAGACTCTATGATGATTCTACAATGATGCTACGATGGACTGTACAATGATTCTACAATTACTGCATGATGGGCTTCTGCTGACTCTATGATGGGATCTACAATGTCTCTATGATGGACTAAATGCTGACTATATGATGGACTCTATGATGATTCTATAATGACTCTATGATGACTCAATGATGGGCTCTGCGCTAACCCTATGATGGATTTTATAATGACTTTATGATGACTCTGTGTCAAGCTCCTTATTGACTCTACAATGAACTCTACAATGACTTTTTAAAGGCTCTATGATGACTCTATGATGGGCTCTATGCTGCCTCTAAAATGGACTCTACAATGACTCTATCATGGGCTCAATGCTCACTCTTCGATGGGCTCTATAATGACTCTTTGATGAATCTATGACTGGGTCCATGCTGACTATACAATGGACTCTATAATAGCTTGAAGATGACTCTATGATGGACTCTAC
The DNA here is from genome assembly GCA_951230385.1 of Staurois parvus. Taxonomy (NCBI): domain Eukaryota; kingdom Metazoa; phylum Chordata; class Amphibia; order Anura; family Ranidae; genus Staurois; species Staurois parvus. The sequence continues at coordinate 257,215 of CATNWA010018078.1, forward strand.
AATGATACTATGATGACTCTATGATGGGCTCTATAAAGACTCTCTGATGAATCTGTGACTGGATCCATGCTGACTCTATGATGGACTCTACAATGATTCTACGATGGACTCTACAATGATTTTATGATGATTCATTGATGGGCTCCATGCTGACTCTGTGATGGCCTTTATAATGACTCTATGATGGGCTCCATGCTGACTATATAATGGACTCTATAATGGCTCCAAGAGGACTCTATGATGGACTCTACATTGATTCTATGATAACTCTATGATGGGCTTTATAAAGACTGTCTGATGAATCTGTGACTGGATCCATGCTGACTCTATGATGGACTCTACAATGATTCCACGATGGGCTCTACAATGACTTTATGATGATTCAATGATGGGCTCCATGCTGACTATATAATGGACTCTATAATGGCTCCAAGAGGACTCCATGATGGACTCTACAATGATTCTATAATGACTTTATGATGGGCTCCAGGCTAACTCTACAATATAGTATATTATGACTCTACAATGACTCTATGATGGACTCTGTGATGACTCTACAAAGAGTCTATAATGACCTTCATGCTGGCTGTGGTTGACTTTGTAATGACTCTATGATGGCTATGATAGACTCTATAATGACTCTAGGATGGACTCCGTGTTGACTGTGATGGACTTTGGAATGAGTCTGAGGTGTGTTTCTACGATGGACTCTACAACTACTCTAGGATGGACTCCGTGTTGACTGTGATGGACTTTGGAATGACTCTGTGGTGTTTCTACGATGGACTCTACAATGACTCTAGGATGGACTCCGTGCTGACTGTGGTGGACTTTGTAATGACTCTGTGGTGTTTCTACGATGGACTCTACAACTACTCTAGGATGGACTCTGTGTTGACTGTGATGGACTTTGGAATGACTCTGTGGTGTTTTCTACGATGGACTCTACAATGACTCTAGGATGATGCCCGGATGGGTGAAATGCATTAGAGAGGTGATCTCCATGTGGGATTTGAAAGATACAGCAGGGGTGTCCCTAGGTAGGTGCAGGGGGTGGGCGCCGCACTGGGTGACACCTATTGCACAGGGTGACACCGGACCCGCTCCACAAAAAGGTACGTTTTAAAGCAAGCCGGCGATCTCTGCAGGATGGATGGGATTTGCAGATTGAGCGTAATGGATCGGACTCTGATCCATTATATCCTCCCCAATCCACAGATCTTATCCATCCTGCGGGGATCGTCGGAGGGGGTGTCACCAAGTATTCCGGCACCGGGTGACACCAACCCTAGGGACGCCCCTGAGATGCAGTATACAGTTGTGACCAAAATTATTCAACCCCCACTGAAATTGAGTGTTTTGGCCAGTTTGACATTGCTTTTGATCATTCAGTCATCTTGCTTACATTTACATTAAAGAGGCACTTGTAGGTCAGACAAATATAACATAACAGTTATAATGAAATAACCACAAATGTCTTTTCTGTGCTCACAGCATTATCAGTTTTATTCAACCCCCAAGTGACATTCAATCTTAGTACTTAGTACAGCATCCTTTTACAGTTATAACAGCTTTTAAACGTGAAGCATAGCTTGACACAAGTGTCTTGCAGCGATCTACGGGTATCTTCGCCCATTCTTCATGGGCAAAGGCCTCCAGTTCAGTCACATTCTTAGGCTTGCGCACTGCAACTGCTTTCTTTAAGTCCCACCAGAGGTTCTCAATCGGATTTAAGTCTGGTGACTGCGATGGCCACTCCAAAATGTTCCAGCCTTTCCTCTGCAACCATGCTCTAGTGGACTTGGAGGTATGCTTGGGATCATTGTCCTGTTGAAAGGTCCAACGTCTCCCAAGCCTCAGGTGTGTGACGGACTGCATCACGTTTCCATCCAATATCTCCTGGTACTGAAGAGAATTCATGGTACCTTGCACACGCTGAAGCTTCCCTGTACCTGCAGAAGCAAAACAGCCCCAAAGCATGATTGACCCTCCACCATGCTTCACAGTAGGCAAGGTGTTCTTTTCATCATAGGCCTTGTTCTTCCTCCTCCAAACATAGCGTTGATCCATGGGCCCAAACAGTTCTAATTTTGTTTCATCAGTCCACAGAACACTATCCCACAACTTTTGTGGTTTGTCCACATGGCTTTTGGCATACTGCAGTCGACTCTTCTTATTCTTTGGAGACAGCAAGGGGGTACGCCTGGGAGTTCTGGCACGGAGCCTTCATTACGCAGTGTGCGTCTTATTGTCTGGGCTGAAACTTCTGTACCCACATCTGACAAATCTTTTCTCAGTTCCTCAGCAGTCACACGGGGACTTCTCTCCACTCTACGCTTCAGGTAGCGCACAGCAGTCGAAGTCAGCATCTTCTTTCTGCCACGACCAGGTAGCGTTTCAACAGTGCCCTTTGCCTTGAATTTGCGAATGATGCTTCCTAAGGTGTCTCTTGGTATGTTTAACATCTTTGCAATCTTCTTATAGCCATTGCCCTTCCTGTGAAGAGAAATCACCTCTTCTCTTGTCTTCCTGGACCATTCTCTTGCCTTCACCATGTTTGTAACCACACCAGTAAATGTCTAGAAGGAGCTGAGTATCACAGTCATTTTAAAGCTGCCTAATTGGTGCTTATTATGCTTGATTGCTGCTCGGTGACATCCACAGGTGTTTTCAATACCTGATGGAAAGCACCTGTATGAACCTCTGTTCTTCAGAGTGGTAGTCTTTAAGGGGTTGAATAATTGTGGCAATGAAGAAACCACATAAGAACCATTTACTACTGTATTACATAAACAATTGATGTCATTTTAGTTGCATTTGGGTAGTTACAACGTCCTTGTAGGATTTGATTCTGAATACAATTCCAAATGTACACTATAGTCCCTAAACCCCTTTACAGCATTGGGGGTTGAATAATTTTGGTCACAACTGTATAGTCTGACTTAATACAGTTTGTAGGAGGGAAGGACTAACACATTGCCAGCATGATGGCTTCCCTCTCCATCTCCCCAATTGTTTTCTTTATCTCTTCTCCATCTCCCCCTCCCCCTCCCTCACATGGAACCTCCTTTTTCCATCCTATAAGGTGTTCATGTGAAGACAGTGCAGTGACAACGTGATAAACACGGAACCAAAGGTCACCCCGAGTTCTGGGAATAGAAATAATTGTGAAGGAGGAGGTGAAGCTCCAGATCCCGCCCCCAAGGAACTTGTTCTTCGGTCCATAGCGAATATATTGCATTCTGTCATGTTTCTGAATTTTGAAGAATTCCTAAAAATGACTAATTACACGGAGAGTAAACACGCCGGAGACGCACACAGCGATTTCTATTACTCGCCCTCCAGTAATTGGAACGAATGCCAAAGTCACAATTATTCCCTTCTCCATTCACTCCAATGATTCCCCCGGATCCTGGCAACTTTCTATACATTAGAATGGGGGGGCTGAGCTCCCATGTATGTATAGAGAGATATATACATTTGTGGTGAGGTTCACCCCCCCCCGCCTTTTCATATACACAACCTATATATAGGCTCTTGTGTGCTGGAATAATAAACAACCAAAGTTACCAAGGAAACTGGAGACATCACCTCCTCACCCCTCCGGGTTTAACACTGAAGTTTAATCTGCTTATATATTTTTTTTTCCTTTCATCAACATGATAATCACATTTTTATATAAAAACTCCCCATTTTTGCTACCTACCTTACCATCATCTGGGTCTCTGTGCTTCAATATGCAATGCAGGCAGAGCATGGCTGGTGGGAGGGGCCAGCAGGGGGCTGTACATAGCTTCCTGAAAACATCGCAGCACCTTGCCTCAGTATTCCTCTCAAGAGCCCTCAGTCCTGATGTGAGGAGTGGACTGGCTCTTGGCAGGAGTTATGCAAATATCAAAATGCATTGATGGGTGGGTGTCAGTCGGGGGGAGCGGGTGTTCCTAGGTAGGCAATATTTGCATAGGTAACACTCACATGCAGGGGCGGACTGACAACTCATGGGGCCCCTGGGCAATAGAGGATCATGGGGCCCCTGTGTCCTCGCCCACACTCAAACCACACCCAAAAGAGCCTATGAAAAGTACTAGGGGCATCTCATGGGGCCCCCTACTGACCCTGGGCCCGAGTGCCCAAATGGTCAGCCCGCCCCTTCTCACATGTGACACTGAGCCTCCATGATCAAAAAGAATTGAAGTCCAGTGAATGAAAGAGGCAGGGTGGGGGGTTAGGGGCAGTCAGGCTGGGGGGGGGACTAGATGATGCTGGATGTCCTCCTGCCAGGAAATGGGGCGGAGCTCTATCTGACTTGTTGCAGCTTCTAATGCACATTGTGAGAAGCTGCCAGTGTGCAGTGACATCAGAGGAACTCATCCCAGTCCAGGGGGAGGAGCCAGTACACCTGTGCAAGACTGGAGGGGAGGAGGCGGTACACCTGTGCAAGACTGGAGGGGAGGAGCCGGTACACCTGTGCAAGACTGAAGGGGAGGAGCCTGTACACCTGTGCAAGACTGGAGGGGAGGAGGCGGTACACCTGTGCAAGACTGAAGGGGAGGAGCCTGTACACCTGTGCAAGACTGAAGGGGAGGAGCCGGTACACCTGTGCAAGACTGGAGGGGAGGAGCCGGTACACATGTGCAAGACTGAAGGGGAGGAGCCGGTACACCTGTGCAAGACTGAAGGGGAGGAGCCAGTACACCTGTGCTAGACTGAAGAGGAGGAGCCAGTACACCTGTGCAAGACTGAAGAGGAGGAGCAAGTACACCTGTTCAAGCCTGAAGGGGAGGAGCCAGTACACCTGTGCAATACTGAATGGGAGGAGCCGGTACACCTGTGCAAGACTGAAGGGGGGGAGACGGTACACCTGTGCAAGACTGAAGGGGAGGAGCCGGTACACCTGTGCAAGACTGAAGGGGGGGAGCCAGTACACCTGTGCAAGACGGAAGGGGAGGAGCCTGTACACCTGTGCAAGACTGAAGGGGAGGAGCCTGTACACCTGTGCAAGACTGAAGGGGAGGAGCCGGTACACCTGTGCATCTACCTTCACACATTCCATGGTGACCAGAGTAAGGTGATTGTCCTACCTGCATGGATATCAATTTTGGGGATCTTCCTGGCACTCATTAGAACTGTAGAAGTGGTTGGAGAAGATACATTTCAGAACAAGTACAATGAATGAGGCACTTAACCCCCACACCTCTACGAGGTTCCTGGACATCTTGTTCCCAAACCATGGCCATTGACATGGACTTGCCCCCTTTGTGGCTATAACATCCTCCACTCTTCTGGGAAGACTTTCCAGAAAAGTATGGAGGGTGTCTGTAGAAATATGTGCCCATTTGTGAGGTCAGGTACTGATGGTGGATGAGACGGCCTTGACGGGTTGGCAACCATTCTTAAATTTATGGACAGTTTGTAAATATCGGCCAATTTACAAACTATCCGTAAATGTTTGTTACAGACAGTGGTCACCCATAAAAAACAAGGCTGTGGGACAGCTGTTCTGAAGCCGTCCAGGCTCCAATGAGGGGCGGGGGCTCGGTGACTTCCTGGCACTACTTAGCACCTTTTATGAATTGGGCAGGGCCAGGGGAGCTAGGAGTGACTCGGGAACAGAAGCGCCGTCGCTCACCAGGACTGCTGGTGGTGGTACCATGGGCAGAGCGCTCCTGCACTGATCACAGCCCTTGTTGCTACTGATCACCTGCCTGGTGGTGGGAAGGTTTTATACTTGATTTTGGAGGGTGTTTTCTGCCCATTTTGAGGTCAGGTACTGATGTTGGCTCACCATCAGTGGTCCAGTTCATCTCAAAGGTGTTCAGTAGGGTTGAGGTCAGGGATCTGTGCAGGACACTGAAGTTCCTCCACACCAAACTGGTCATCCATGTCTTTATGGAGCTGGCTTTGTACACATGGGCACAGGTATGCTGGAACTGAAAAGGGTCTTCACCAAACTGTTACCACAAGGTTGGAAGAGCCCAATTGTCTCCAATGTTATTGTATGATGGAGTATGACCAACACCCTTCCCTAGAGACAATATGCAGTTGCCCCCTTTGAGACTACAGCATCCTCCACTTTTCTGGGAAGGCTTTCCACTTGATTTTGGAGAGTGTCTGTGGGAAATTGTGCCCATTTGTGAGGTCAGGTACTGATGTTGGCTCACCATCAGTGGTCCAGTTCATCTCAAAGGTGTTCAGTAGGGTTGAGGTCAGGGATCTGTGCAGGACACTGAAGTTCCTCCACACCAAACTGGTCAAAACCATGTCTTTATGGAGCTGGATTTGTACACATGGGCACAGTTATGCTGGAACTGAAAAGGGTCTTCACCAAACTGTTACCACAAGGTTGGAAGAGCCCAATTGTCTACAATGTTACTGTATGATGGAGTATGACCAACACCCTTCCCTAGAGACAATATGCAGTTGCCCCCTTTGCGACTACAGCATCCTCCACTTTTCTGGGAAGGCTTTCCACTTGATTTTGGAGGGTGTCTGTGGGAATTTGTGCCCATTTGTGAGGTCAGGTACTGATGTTGGCTCACCATCAGTGGTCCAGTTCATCTCAAAGGTGTTCAGTAGGGTTGAGGTCAGGGATCTGTGCAGGACACTGAAGTTCCTCCACACCAAACTGGTCAAACCATGTCTTTATGGAGCTGGATTTGTACACATGGGCACAGGTATGCTGGAACTGAAAAGGGTCTTCACCAAACTGTTACCACAAGGTTGGAAGAGCCCAATTGTCTACAATGTTACTGTATGATGGAGTATGACCAACACCCTTCCCTAGAGACAATATGCAGTTGCCCCCTTTGCGACTACAGCATCCTCCACTTTTCTGGGAAGGCTTTTCACAAGATTGTGAAGGGTGTCTGTGGGAAATTGTGGAGGGTGTCTACGCAGGACACTCGAGTTCCTCCTCCCGAAACTTATCAAACCATGTCTTTATGGAGCTGGATTTGTACACAGGGGCACTGTTTTGCTGGAACTGAAAAGGGTCTTCTCCAAACTGTTACCATAAGGTTGGAAGAGCCCAATTGTCTACAATGTCTTTGTATGATGGAGTATGACCAACACCCTTCCCTAGAGACAATATACAGTTGCCCCCCTTTGCGACTACAGCATCCTCCACTTTTCTGGGAAGGCTTTCCACTTGATTTTGGAGAGTGTCTGTGGGAATTTGTGCCCATTTGTGAGGTCAGGTACTGATGTTGGCTCACCATCAGTGGTCCAGTTCATCTCAAAGGTGTTCAGTAGGGTTGAGGTCAGGGATCTGTGCAGGACACTGAAGTTCCTCCACACCAAACTGGTCAAACCATGTCTTTATGGAGCTGGATTTGTACACATGGGCACAGGTATGCTGGAACTGAAAAGGGTCTTCACCAAACTGTTACCACAAGGTTGGAAGAGCCCAATTGTCTACAATGTTATTGTATGATGGAGTATGACCAACACCCTTCCCTAGAGACAATATGCAGTTGCCCCCTTTGCGACTACAGCATCCTCCACTTTTCTGGGAAGGCTTTCCACAAGATTGTGAAGGGTGTCTGTGGGAAATTGTGGAGGGTGTCTACGCAGGACACTCGAGTTCCTCCTCCCGAAACTTATCAAACCATGTCTTTATGGAGCTGGATTTGTACACATGGGCACTGTTTTGCTGGAACTGAAAAGGGTCTTCACCAAACTGTTACCACAAGGTTGGAAGAGCACAATTGTCTCCAATGTTATTGTATGATGGAGTATGACCAACACCCTTCCCTAGAGACAATATACAGTTGCCCCCTTTGTGACTACAGCATCCTCCACTTTTCTGGGAAGGCTTTCCACAAGATTGTGGATGGTGTCTGTGGGAAATTGTGGAGGGTGTCTATGCAGGACACTCGAGTTCCTCCTCCCGAAACTTATCAAACCATGTCTTTATGGAGCTGGCTTTGTACACAGTCATGCCGGAACCGAAAATGATCTTCACTACTCTTCTCAGGTTTATCCTTTGTATGGAGATTTGTCTTCACCATCTGCCTCTGAGACGCCCGAAAAAAAATCTGGCTTTAGATACAATTGAATGTGTAGCTCTTATAATTTCCTGTATGGATCCATATTAAGAATCTCCAAAGGCGTCAGACATGTTCTAACAAATACTCTACATCCAACGTTTGTTGGACGCGACCTATAGGAGGCTGTCATTCAAATGCTATGGCTGACTTCCGTTCCATGGCTTGTGTTTGTCTTTACAGCCAATTCCGTTCGCATTATTTCTATCTGAGAGCCTTAATGTCTTAGAGGACCATCCCACCCCGAGACCATATCCAACCGGAGGAGTTGGCAGGAGTGAAGGACCTCAATCCCAGATGACTGGTTTGGAAATGTCAACCGTTGGGTCGTGAATTAAAATCGTTACACAAGTGGGTTGTCACCATGGGGTTTAGTTCTGTGCGATGCAGATAATGGAAATCAGGCTTCCTCCGCCTAAAGCAAACACAAGGAGCCTCTCCATCACTGGCCAGGAAAGGGAATGGCCCATCCATCTGACCGGCCAACACTGGCATGAAAGGGGCAAAGACGGACATACGTTATAAGTAGACACGGCTGAGGTTCACTTGAGGTTCACGGCTGTTCCCAAATCTGAAACTCCAAAGAATCTATTCTGGTCCCAGACACTAGAACCTTATTTTACTGCCAAGCTCAGCAGAGATCCTCCTTTGATGCAGAATTAGTGGGGGGCGGAAAGAAAGCGGGCACCAGTAAGCAACAAATTAAACCGTATTCCAATTATTGATGTATCTTCTTGAACCGCAATGACGGAGAGTGTAGTCGGTGATTGTAGGAGGCCTTTGTTGGTTGTCTCCGAGGGAATCCAACTTTCACTAATCTTTTTTTTTTTCTTTTTTGCCTTAAATCTCAACTCTGGCCGTCCCTTCATTCTTGAACAATTGTATAGTCTCTGCTCCTGGACTGAAATGGCTTACTCTGATTTCACTGCCCACAGACCTGGGAACGTAGCACAAGGATGGTGGGAACCCCTCATAATGGGCACAAGGGGTGTACAGACCCGGGAACTCAGCACAGGGATGGTGGGAGCCCCTCATAATGGGCACAGGGGGTGTACAGACCCGGGAACGCAGCACAGGGATGGTGGGAACCCCTCATAATGGTCACAGTGGGCATACAGACCCGGAACTCGGCACAGGGATGGTGGGAACCCCTCATAGTGGGCACAGCGGGCATACAGACCCGGGAACTCGGCACAGGGATGGTGGGAACCCTTCATAGTGGGCACAGCGGGCGTACAGACCTGGGAACTCAGCACAGGGATGATGGAAACCCCTCATAATGGGCACAGTGGGTGTACAGACCCGGGAACTCAGCACAGGGATGGTGGGAACCCCTCACAATGGGCACAGCAGGTGTAGAGACTCGGCATAGGGATGGTGGGAACCCCTCACAATGGGCACAGCAGGGGTACAGACCCAGGAACTCAGCACAGGGATGGTGGGAACCCCTCATAATGGGCACAGCAGGTGTACAGACCCAGGAACTCAGCACAGGGATGGTGGGAACCCTTCATAATGGGCACATCAGGTGTACCGACTTGGCATAGGGATGGTGGGAACCCCTCATAATGGGCACAGCAGGTGTACAGACCCAGGAACTCAGCACAGGGATGGTGGGAACCCCTCACAATGGGCACAGCATGTGTACAGACTCGGCATAGGGATGGTGGGAACCCCTCATAATGGGCACAGCAGGTGTACCGACTTGGCATAGGGATGGTGGGAACCCCTCATAATGGGCACAGCAGGTGTACAGACCCAGGAACTCAGCACAGGGATGGTGGGAACCCCTCATAATGGGCACAGCGCGTGTACAGACTCAGCATAGGGATGGTGGGAACCCCTCACAATGGGCACAGCAGTGTACCGACTTGGCATAGGGATGGTGGGAACCCCTCATAATGGGCACAGCAGGTGTACCGACTTGGCATAGGGATGGTGGGAACCCCTCATAATGGGCACAGCGGGTGGAGTTCATCTTTGACACCCTGAGTTTCTGTATCTGGCAGGGCAGTATGTCTTCATTCCACCTTCATAGCCGGCGGCTCTCTTGGAGTTTATATAATATCTGCTTTTCCAGGAACCTCGGTGGCCCCCCCTCCCCCCCCTCCAGAGACCCAGCGACACGGAATCAGAACCAAGCAAACCTTCAATCCGTTGCTTAGGCATCCCATGCTGCCCGCGGCTCTCGCCAGGAAGTGAGCTGATGAGAAGCTTTTTCTGCGTCTTTTTCCTTTTGGGTCATATTTCAGCTTTGACTTTTCGCAGAACGTTGGGATTCCAGCAGCGATTTCATTCTGTCGGGCTAAGTGGGCTCTGGAGATTTCCAATCACAATAAATATTCTGGATTCTAACTCAATACTCACATTAGTCTCCCCGTCCCGCGACTCGCCTCGTCGTCTGATAAGTCAGCGCGTCTTCTGAGCAGACAAAGCGATGAATCCCCGAATTAGGAGACATCCGAAGCATGAGATGGGGGATCTGCGGCTGAATTGGATTTGTAAACATGAGGCCGGGAAAAAGATGTCCTGCGGGCTGCAATATATCGCCGCCGCCGCCGATTCGTACTGTGCGCAATGGGTGTAAAGGGCGTGTCCAGATAGTATCTAAATTCACCCCCTCCCCCACCCAATTGGTATAGTATGCGCAATGGCCATAAAAGGGTATGTCCAGTTATAATCTCAATGTACCCCCCCCAATTGGCTGAAGAGGTCTAAAGGGTATGTCCAGGCATCATCTATATGTACCCCCCAATTGGTAAAGTATGCGCAATGGCTGTAAAGGGCGTGTCCAGTTATAATCTCAATGTACCCCCCAACTGGTAATGTACATGAAATGGCTGTAAAGGGCGTGTCCAGATAGTATCTAAATTCACCCCCTCCCCCACCCAATTGGTATAGTATGCGCAATGGCCATAAAAGGGTATGTCCAGTTATAATCTCAATGTACCCCCCCAATTGGCTGAAGAGGTCTAAAGGTATGTCCAGGCATCATCTATATGTACCCCCCAATTGGTATAGTATGCGCAATGGCTGTAAAGGGTATGTCCAGGTATAATCTCAATGTACCCCCCCAATTGGCTGAAGAGGTCTAAAGGGTATGTCCAGGCATCATCTATATGTACCCCCCAATTGGTATAGTATGCGCAATGGCTGTAAAGGGTATGTCCAGGTATAATCTCAATGTACCCCCCCAATTGGCTGAAGAGGTTAAAGGGTATGTCCAGGCATCATCTATATGTACCCCCCAATTGGTAATAGTATGCGCAATGGCTGTAAAGGGTATGTCCAGTTATAATCTCAATGTACCCCCCAACTGGTAATGTACATGAAATGGCTGTAAAGGGTATGTCCAGATAGTATCTAAATTCACCCCCTCCCCCACCCAATTGGTAAAGTATGCGCAAGGGCTGTAAAGGGTATGTCCAGTTATAATCTCAATGCACCCCCCCAATTGGTAACATACATGCAATGGCTGAAGAGGTGTAAGGGAATGCCCCGGCATCGCTCATATATACCCCAAATCAGTCAAATTCGTACAATGACTGCAAAGAGTATGTCCAGGCATCATCTAAATGTACCCCCCAATTGGTAAAGTATGTGCAATGGCCGTAAGGGTATGTCAAGGCATTACCCACCAGGGGCAGACTGACAATTCATGGGGCCCCCGGGCAATAGGGGATCATGGGGCCCCTGTGTCCTTGCCCAAACCCAAAAAAGCCTATGAAAAAGGTACCAGGGGCATCTCATGGGGCCCCCTACTGACCCCCAGGCCCTCGGGCAGTACCCGAGTTTCCAAATGGTCAGTCCGCCCCTGTTACCCACATTTATCCCCCAATTGGTATAGTATGCGCAATGGCTGTAAAGGGCGTGTCCAGTTATAATCTCAATGCACCCCCCCAACTCCAGATAGTAATGTACATGAAATGGCCGTAAAGGGTATGTCCAGATAGTATCTAAATTCACCCCCTCCCCCACCCAATTGGTAAAGTATGTGCGTAAAATGGCCGTAAAAATGTGCAATGGGTATGTCCAGATAGTATCTAAATTCACCCCCCCCCCCCACCCAATTGGTAAAGTATGTGCAATGGCCGTAAAGGGTATGTCCAGGCATTACCCACATTTATCCTCCAATTGGATTCAGTGCGGCATAATTTTTTAAAATTTGATCAGCGTTTCTAACAGGTAGGGCAACCTATTCAAATGGATGGGGCGCCCTGCAAGTGACATTCAGTGTGCAAACATGAACGCATAGGTGTGAACCGAGTGTAAATGCACCCCCCCCCACCCCCACCATTTGGTTAAATATGTGCAATGGCCATGAAGGGAATGTCCAGGCAGTAAACAAATATACCCCTCCAATTGATGAAGTTTGCACAATGGCCATAAAAGGTATGTCCACGCAACGGCCAATTTTACCCCCCCCCCCCCTCCATAAGTAAAGTATGCACAATGTCCGTAAGAGATGTATCCAGGCATTACCCAAATTTACCCACAATAGGTAACTTCTGGACAATGGTTGTGAAGGTATGTCCAGACATTACCTAGATTTACCCCATAGCCATAAAGGCATGGCCCGGGCATTAATTAAATGTATCCCCCAATCGGTAAAGTAAATGCAATGACTGTAAAGGGCGTGTCCAGGTATTATTCAAATATAGCCTCCACCCCCCCTTCCCAACTGATAAAGTATGTGCAATGGCCATAAAGGGTCCAATTGGTAAATTATGCACAAGCTATAAAGAGTGTCAGACATTGTCAAATATACCACCCTCCCCCAATGAGTAAAAAACATGCAATGTACGTAAGGGGTGTGTCCAGCATTTCCCAACTTTACCACCCCCCCCCCCCCCCAATTGGTAAAGTATGCATCATGGCTGTAAAGGGTATATCCAGCCAATACCCAAATCCCCCCAATTGGTAAATTCCACAAAATGGCTGTAAAGGGTATGTCCAGATATTATCCAAAAATTACCTCCCCCCCACCCAAATCAGTCAAATATGTGCTAAAGGGTATGCCCAAGCATTGACCAGCCCCCTAATTAAAGTATGCGCACTGGCCATAAGGGGTATGTCCAAGAATGACCCAAATCTACCCCCGACTGGTAAATATGTATACTGGCCATAAGGGGTATGCCCATTCATTACCCAAATCTGCCCCCGATTGGTAAATATGTATACTGGCCATAAGGGGTATGTCCAGGCATTACCCAAATCTGCCCCCGATTGGTAAATATGTATACTGGCCATAAGGGGTGTATCCAGGCATTACCCAAATCTACCCCCGATTGGTAAATATTGCACTGGCCATAAGGGGGGAGGGTATACCAGGCATTACCCAAATCTGCCCCCGATTGGTAAATATGTGTACTGGCCATAAGGGGTATGTCCAGGAATTACCCAAATCTACCCCCGATTGGTAAATATGTGTACTGGCCATAAGGGGTATGCCCAGGCATTACCCAAATCTACCCCCGATTGGTAAATATGTGCGCTGGCCATAAGGGGGTATCCAGGCATTACCCAAATCTGCCCCCGATTGGTAAATATGTATACCAGGGGGTACATTACCCAAATCTACCCCCGATTGGTAAATATGTGCGCTGGCCATAAGGGGTATGCCCAGGCATTACCCAAATCTGCCCCCGATTGGTAAATATGTGTACTGGCCATAAGGGGTGTCCAGGCATTCCAATCTGCCCCCGATTGGTATTACCCAAATCTGCCCCCGATTGGTAAATATGTGCGCTGGCATAAGGGAGCGGAGGGGAACCATAAGGGGGGGGGGTATAACAGGCATTACCCAAATCTGCCCCCGATTGGTAAATATGTGTACTGGCCATAAGGGGTATGGGTCCAAGAATTACCCAAATCTGCCCCCGATTGGTAAATATGTGTACTGGCCATAAGGGGTATGCCCTTCATTACCCAAATCTGCCCCCGATTGGTAAATATGTGTACTGGCCATAAGGATTGGTATGTCTAAGGTATTACCCATAATATGGATGCCCCCCAAATCAATGGATGGAAGTACTTGTAATGTATTGGAGAAAGTATGTTTAGGTATTACCCAAATGTCCCCCAATCAGTAAAGTTCAATACATTCAATAGCCACGGCTCAATGGACATTGGGTAAAGTATGGGCAATGTCCATAAAGGGCATGACTACTGCACCATAGATAGGCTTGTCCACTCCTACTTCCAATTGCCTATCCTTACCACCCCAAACCCCCCCCCCCCCCCCCTTAACCAAATAAACGTTACAAAAAACATGACACCATTTTTGGAGTAAATGGCCAACATGGCCTTTTATTAACAACTTCACAATTTACATACATCAACCGTTCCTTAACGAAACCAAAGAATTGTTGTGTCTTCAAAGGCACCCACAAACGATCCAAAATGCACCTGCGGACAACCCTATACACTAGGCCTCCAGCCGCAACCAACCAGCTCGGAGACAACCATACCGTCCGCAGTGCAGCACCACCACCTTCCAGCTAAACCTTGGTTAATGGGAATATCCACCGGGCCCCCCATACCTCGGATGGGTCCCACACCATTGTTTTCCTTCCAAGATGAGAACCGCCTCCAAAGACCAACAACCGCACCTGCCCCCGGACAAGACCCGATACCCAACCTAACAGGGTGGGAGGGCGGGAGGGAAGCTCTGGTCCTTGCACTCATCCAGCTGCAATGACGCCCCTTCCGCAGCAACCCCCACCCTACGGTGCCACAGACACCTCCTACACTCCACGTCTGCCAATCCAATTATTCCCAATCCCATTCCCCACCCCTTGGAGCTAAATTTTTAACCCTTTCCGTTCCCAACCACTCTGGGCCTAGTCATGTATGCCCTGCGCTATTTCCATTCTTCCCTATTCGCTACGGGCATTTCTTTACCCAAATTTCCCCCCCACCACTAGTAAAGCATGTGCAATGGCCATTAAGATATGTCCAAGAATTTCTCGAGTATCTCCAGCTCCCCATCAGTAAATACGAGGGTCTGTCCAGGCATTACCTAGCATGTGTAATGGTCTTAGAGACTTTGTCCAGGTATCACCCAAATGTACCCCCCACTCAGTCAGTGAAGGATATGCAATGGCCATAAGGGGGGTGTTTCCAGGCATTTTCCAAATCCTGTCCCCCCCCCCATTGGTGCAGTACAAACAATACCCAAAAATGCCATGTCCAGATATGACTCATATTGACCCCCAACTTCTGACACTCCATGATATCATGATCCACCATCGCCAGGCTTGTACATTACTTGGAGGATCTGTTGAAGGGTGGGGGGGTGGTGGGGGGGGGGATTAGTTCATAAGGTATGTTGGGCTCTAATGTGGCTTTCATTTTCCCCCCGCCCATCACTTCCAACACATTGTTTTCCTGGCCTCCCTGACTCTAAACCCCGCCCCCTTGGCATCATAAATACGCTTCGATTATCAAAGCCAACATTGTAGATAAAAACGAAGTTTAGAAAATCAAGATTTCCTGTAAGATGAAGGCGGCAGGTCATGGCCATCCGCATGCGCCAGATACCATCTTCACCCGACCACCCATATCTGCCAGTTGGGGGTCCTGCGTGCTCTGAACCAGGAGCCAAGAAAACACGCGGACGCACAATATTTTCGGATACATTTCCATATTTTGTCTCCGCCACTTTCCTTGAAGCGATTTCCCCAAGAACGCCGAGCCCGCTACTTATATAAAGAACAAATAGACATTGCGCTGTTCCTGGAAAGGCTTCGGATGCCCCGGCTCTCTGCTTGGCAGCGCGGCCCGAAGAATCGCGCCAGCTGCTCCATCTTTCGGCAGAAGAGCCCAGGGTGCAGTTCGGGGGACGGATTCCAAATTCTGCATCCCTCCTGGCATTCGTTCGGATGCATTTAGATCTCATTACTGATCTGGTACTTGGACGGCGTACACCCGGTTCACGCTTCATAAATAAATACAAGATAATAGCGCGGTGCATGGCTGGGTGGCTGTTTATGGAGCGGGATGGAGATATTATTAACTGTAAAGGCAGAAAAAAACAAAAAAAACAATTATGTAACAAAAATGTGACAACTGCCTAGTCTTCCAGTAAAATGAGATTGTCTTCCATTGTCCTGCAAACGTTGTGTGCGCTGCAACTGAACACCAATCTGCCTGCGTGAACCCAACTTTCATGAGCTGTCTTCCAGCTCCTACATCTCTCTCAGCTATAGGGCAGGGCCGGATCTACCCCTCTGATCTGGGGGTGCAGGCAATGTCAAGGGGCATAAATTCAGCACTGAGTGTGAGTCAATCCAACCCGTATTCCCTGGTCCACTGACGTCCTTCTGTACCACGAGCCACCAACTGGAAGTCTGACAGGTAGTGCAGAGGGGGTGCAGGTGTGCACAGGGAACAATTGTATGTATTTAGGCTGTCCCTTTATATCAGGTGTCCCTATCAGAGACCCCCTCCCATATCAGGGTCTCCGTCGGTGTCCCCTCTTATATCAGGTGTCCCTATCAGAGACCCCCTCCCATATCAGGGTCTCCGTCGGTGTCCCCTCTTATATCAGGTGTCCCTATCAGAGACCCCCTCCCATATCAGGGTCTCCGTCGGTGTCCCCTCTTATATCAGGTGTCCCTATCAGAGACCCCCTCCCATATCAGGGTCTCCGTCGGTGTCCCCTCTTATATCAGGTGTCCCTATCATAGAACCCCTCCCATATCAGGGTCTCCGTCGGTGTCCCCTCTTATATCAGGTGTCCCTATCAGAGACCCCCTCCCATATCAGGGTCTCCGTCGGTGTCCCCTCTTATATCAGGTGTCCCTATCATAGAACCCCTCCCATATCAGGGTCTCCGTCGGTGTCCCCTCTTATATCAGGTGTCCCTATCAGAGACCCCCTCCCATATCAGGGTCTCCGTCGGTGTCCCCTCTTATATCAGGTGTCCCTATCAGAGACCCCCTCCCATATCAGGGTCTCCATCGGTGTCCCCTCTTATATCAGGTGTCCCTATCAGAGACCCCCTCCCATATCAGGGTCTCCATCGGTGTCCCCTTATATCAGGTGTCCCTATCAGAGACCCCCTCCCATATCAGGGTCTCCGTCGGTGTCCCCTCTTATATCAGGTGTCCCTATCAGAGACCCCCTCCCATATCAGGGTCTCCATCGGTGTCCCCTCTTATATCAGGTGTCCCTATCAGAGACCCCTCCCATATCAGGGTCTCCATCGGTGTCCCCTCTTATATCAGGTGTCCCTATCAGAGACCCCTCCCATATCAGGGTCTCCATCAGTGTCCCCTCTTATATCAGGTGTCCTTATCAAAGACCCCCTCCCACATCAGGGTCTCCATTGGTGTCTCCACTTACATCAGGCATCCTTATCAGTATCCCCCGATATCAGGGTCTCCACTTATATCAGGTGTCCCCATCAGAGACCCCCTCCCATATCAGGGTCTCCGTCAGTGTCTTCACTTACATCAGGTGTCCTTATCAGATTCCCCCCACTATTTGGGTCCCCACTTATATCATGTGTCCCCATCAGAGACCCCCTCCCATATCAAGGTCTCCATCAGTGTCCCCTCTTATATCAGGTGTCCCCATCAGAGACCTCCTCCCATATCAGGGTCTCCATCGGTGTCTCCACTTACGTCAGGTGTCCTTATCAGTATCCCCCCATATCAGGGTCCATTAATGAACCAGTAGGAACCAATGACATGGCCAAAGTTCGGTCTGAAGAGCCATCAGCTCATCCTATGTTATCATCTTTATTTCCTATAATCGTGAGCTCCACCTAGTGGCCATAATGTGGTATTTTTCTGATTTCCTGATTGATTTGGGGAAAATGATGCATTATGGCTACTAGATGGAGCTGACAATCATAGGAAATAAACGTATTAGACCCGTTGTGGGGATTATTTGCAGCGGTTGTATGAATGATGACCCCCTGTGTGTTATACATGTGCATTCAGGTAGTCGCCAGGGCAGTAAGAGTCAGACTGGAGGAGGCCTCCCAGCTCTTATAGCCAGTATCAGATGAAGGTAACATCAATGTGAAATAGCCATCAGGCTAGTGGACTTACATACTGAGCCATCTACATAGCGTGGTCTTCATACGGCATACATATAATGATACAAGGGGTCTGAAGCGGCGGGGTCTGAAGCGGCAAGGTCCTGGGGTCTGAAGCGGCGGGGTCCTGGGGTCTGAAGCGGCGGGGTCCTGGGGTGTGAAGCGGTGGGGTCCTGGGGTCTGAAGTGGCGGGGTCCTGGGGTCTGAAGCGGCGGGATTTTGGGGTCTGAAGTGGCGGGGTCCTGGGGTGTGAAGCGGGGGGTTCCTGGGGTCTGAAGAGGCGGGGTCCTGGGGTGTGAAGCGGCGGGGTCCTGGGGTGTGAAGCGGTGGGATTTTGGGGTCTGAAGCGGCGGGGTCCTGGGGTGTGAAGCGGTTGGGTCCTGGGGTGTGAAGCGGCAGGATCCTGGGGTGTGAAGCGGCGGGGTCCAGGGTTCTGAAGCGGCGGGGTCCTGGGGTCTGAAGCGGTGGGGTCCTGGGGTGTGAAGCGGCGGGGTCCTGGGGTCTGAAGCGGCGGGGTCCTGGGGTCTGAAGCGGCGGGGTCCTGGGGTCTGAAGCGGCGGGATTTTGGGGTCTGAAGCGGCGGGGTCCTGGGGTGTGAAGCGGGGGGTCCTGGGGTCTGAAGAGGCGGGGTCCTAGGGTGTGAAGCGGCGGGGTCCTGGGGTGTGAAGCGGTGGGATTTTGGGGTCTGAAGCGGCGGGGTCCTGGGGTGTGAAGCGGTTGGGTACTGGGGTGTGAAGCGGCGGGGTCCTGGGGTGTGAAGCGGCGGGGTCCTGGGGTGTGAAGCGGTGGGGTCCAGGGTTCTGAAGCGGCGGGGTCCTGGGGTCTGAAGCGGCGGGGTCCTGGGGTGTGAAGCGGCGGGGTCCTGGGGTCTGAAGCGGCGGGATTTTGGGGTCTGAAGCGGCGGGGTCCTGGGGTGTGAAGCGGGGGGGTCCTGGGGTCTGAAGAGGTGGGGTCCTGGGGTGTGAAGCGGCGGGGTCCTGGGGGTGTGAAGCAGGGGGGGTCCTGGGGTCTGAAGAGGTGGGGTCCTGGGGTGTGAAGCGGCGGGGTCCTGGGGTCTGAAGAGGTGGGGTCCTGGGGTGTGAAGAGGTGGGGTCCTGGGGTGTGAAGCGGCGGGGTCCTCAGTGACGGCCCTCCAAGGATAGGAAGAGAAAAGTAAAAGGTTGTGAACACAATCCCGCTTCCTCTGCCTGGATGTATTAGAGGAACATTTTATCCTGGAGGTCCCCATGCCGGTTCTGGTGAATTCATGAAGAGTCTGCGCCAATTACAGAGTCCGAACTCCGTGACTTCTCCACGACTATTGTCCACCTTCCCCTGACACAGCGAGCGCGGCTCCTCCACTCCCATATTTCATGATTTCTCACATTCTGTGATGGTGGTTTGTAATAATATAGAAGCTCAATGTAACAATGTAACATAATGTAACCTCCAACATCATGAAGGAGATTCCGACTCTGCGACCCACGGAAATGTGTTTAGGCTGCAGCTTCATAGATCCAACCTGTCTGCTGGCAGAACTCCGTCATGTGTCACAGGATCCTCATCATTTACAGCAGGAGATAAAGGATCTCATGGATTGGATTTCAGAGCTCTGACATATACCGCAGCGCTGTACAGAGAACACTGAGCCAGTCCCATCAGTCTCTGCACCAGAGGAGCTTACGCTCTAACGTCCCCTCCCCCACAGTCCCATCAGTCTCTGCACCAGAGGAGCTTACACTCTAACGTCCCCCTCCCCCACAGTCACATCAGTCTCTGCACCAAAGGAGCTTACGCTCTAACGTCCCCTCCCCCACAGTCCCATCAGTCTCTGTACCTGAGGAGCTTACACTCTAATGTCCCCTCCCCCACAGTCACATCAGCCTCTGTACCAGAGGAGCTTACACTCTAATGTCCCCTCCCCCACAGTCTCATCAGTCTCTGCACCAGAGGAGCTTACACTCTAACGTCCCCTCCCCCACAGTCCCATCAGTCTCTGTACCTGAGGAGCTTACACTCTAACGTCCTCTCCCCCACAGTCACATCAGCCTCTGTACCAGAGGAGCTTACAATCTAATGTCCCCTCCCCCACAGTCACATCAGTCTCTGCCCCCAAGGAACTCTAATGTCCCCTCCCCCCAGTCCCATCAGTCTCTGTACCAGAGGAGCTTACACTCTAATGTTACCTCCCCCACAGTCACATCAGTCTCTTCTCCTGAGGAACTCTAATGTCCCCTCCCCCACAGTCCCTATCCTACTAACATTTTTATTAGCTGGAGAGGATCAGTTCCTGTATATGCCCCCCCTCCTGTCCAAGTGCAAAACAGAATGTAACAGGGAGGATGCATGGGCCCCCTGGAGCATGGGGTGGGCTTGCCATTGCAACCCCTGATTCAACATTAGTGGTTTGGGGAAGGGGGGGTGGTAAAACACATCTCAGTTATGGGATTTTATGCCCCCCACTCAAACCCCAAATGTAAAGAAGCCCTTACTGTCCTGAGCCCCTATAAGGCTGTTTCACACTGATGTTCTGAGGTTTATGTGGCTCCTGCTCTCTCTGTGGCCTCCTGCTTCCTCTCTGGCTCAATGTACTCTGATACTTTGGGACAGGGGGTTGGCAAGCCCAGACCACGATCAGCATGTTGCTGACCCTGGGCATGCACTTCCCTGGTTTGGTCGAGGGACAAATCAAAGGGCTCCGAGGGCCATGCATGGCCCATGGGCCACAGGTTGAGTACCCCTGATATATAAGCAATGCAAAAGCCATTGCATGGCCGCTGTCATTGTGCACATTGTGTCACCCAACAAAGAAGGGCACAGCCAAGAGTGTGGCCCCTGTCATTCAACAGTGCAGGGATGGACAGGAGATCCGATGACCAACATTCAACAGTGCAAGGCTGGACAGGGGATCCGATGACCATCATTCAACAGTGCAGGGATGGACAGGAGATCTGATGACCATCATTCAACAGTGCAGGGATGGACAGGAGATCCGATGACCAACATTCAACAGTGCAGGGATGGACAGGAGATCTGATGACCAACATTCAACAGTGCAGGGCTGGACAGGAGATCTGATGACCAACATTCAACAGTGCAGGGATGGACAGGAGATCCAATGACCAACATTCAACAGTGCAGGGCTGGACAGGAGATCCGATGACCAACATTCAACAGTGCAGGGCTGGACAGGAGATCTGATGACCATCATTCAACAGTGCAGGGATGGACAGGCGATCCAATGACCAACATTCAACAGTGCAGGGCTGGACAGGAGATCTGATGACCATCATTCAACAGTGCAGGGATGGACAGGAGATCTGATGACCAACATTCAACAGTGCAGGGATGGACAGGAGATCTGATGACCAACATTCAACAGTGCAGGGATGGACAGGAGATCCAATGACCAACATTCAACAGTGCAGGGCTGGACAGGAGATCCGATGACCAACATTCAACAGTGCAGGGATGGACAGGAGATCTGATGACCATCATCCAACAGTGCAGGGCTGGACAGGAGATCTGATGACCATCATTTAACAGTGCAGGGCTGGACAGGGGATGTGGTCACTGTTTTTAAAAGATCAGAGTTGGGTAAGGGGATGTCTGATGTCATTTGAGAGAGTGGCCACCATCATTCAATAGAGCAGAGATGGGAGGGGAATGTGGCCACCATCATTCAACAGTGAGAGCTGGGTGGAGGCACTGCCACTGTCATTCAACAGAGCAGGCCTGGACATGGGACATGCTCACATCATTAAAGAGATCAAGGCTGGGGGCAGGGCGAGGCCGGTTTTATCCTGCAGATCAGGGCTGGGCAGGGGATGTGGCCACCATCATTCAACAGATCAGGAATGGCTGAGAGATGTGGTCACCACTATTCATCAGATCAGGGCTGGGCAGGGGATGTGGCCACCATCATTTAACAGATCAGGAATGGCTGAGAGATGCGGTCACCGTCATTCAACAGATCAGGAATGGCTGAGAGATGAGGTCACCATCATTCAACAGATCAGGAATGGCTGAGAGATGCGGGCACCATCATTCAACAGATCAG
Organism: Staurois parvus; assembly: GCA_951230385.1. NCBI lineage: Eukaryota > Metazoa > Chordata > Amphibia > Anura > Ranidae > Staurois > Staurois parvus. Next base: position 279,347 of record CATNWA010018078.1, read on the forward strand.
GAATGGCTGAGAGATGTGGTCACCATCATTCATCAGATCAAACTGGCCGGGAGATGTGGTCACCATCATTCAACAGATCAGGAATGGCCGGGAGATGTGGTCACCACCATTCATCAGAAGAGCAGGGCTGGTGGGGGATATGGCCACTGTTATTCAACAGAGGGTGGTGGACCCATCGCTGTCATCCAACAGATCACCAATATATAAATGGAATCATAATTTTGGGGGTAACTTACACTTTAAGCACAATTCTACAAACACTTCAGGGCCACAATATTTGGAGATCAGATGACCTATTAGCTGTGGAGGACAACTGGAGGAAACAAACGCAATATACTCAACACAGAGAGAATGTAGTCTAAGCAGACAGTGACCCTACTGGGAACTGGAACCAGGACCAGTACAGCAAAGCTCCAGTGCTCCACATAGAGCCACCATGCTGTCTGAAGTGATGATGGAATTACAACGCATTTGCAGCTCCTTTTTTCATGCAAATCCATAAGAGCTCCGGAAATCCTCCGCGCCTCTCTCACTCGGCGCCCACACGAGCCTCCGGAATAAAACCTGTTGTTTTTTTTCCTTCCATGTAATTGACTGAAAGCTCGTCATCCTGATCCCTGACTTTAGTGCCCCCCCCCCATTCACCTGGGTCTGGCAGCCGGGGCGGTGTTTTCTGTATTCTTGGACGATTAATTGTAGCCATAGAAACAAAATTGGTTTTCCATTGTGCCGGCTAACGACAGGAGAGTGCGCTTTCACTCCTCCGAACCTGCGGCGAGCTTGATTGGCAGCACTGCAGAATTATTACTGCAAAGTATTCCGCAAAGTGATTGTGTATTTGTTTTCTTTGTTGTTCTGGGACGCTGCGTTGTTATCACCGCCGCCGCCGCCTGAAATATCCGTGACCTTAACGGGATTGAGGTGTTATTATTGTGGTGTATGAGGTGCTATGGATGCAGAGTGCTCCTTGCTGGTCCATGTAGGACCATGTAGGACCATGTAGGACCATGTATGTCCATGTAGGTCCATGTGTCCAGGACCATGACACGGAGCCGGTCACATAGTACCATTGTATACTTGATTGTGGGGATCGGGGTCCAACACTTAAAGTGCACCTGTCATGACAGCAACATGTGGAATGCCATAGCTGCAGGGGTGTATTTTGGTTTTGTGCTGCCCTAGGCAAGACTAAAATCGGGCCCCCCCCCCCATCTAAATTTGTCCCACCCCAGCTGCAGTTTACTGTTCTTGTCTCAGGGTGTGATGAGGAAGCTGCAGTCGTTCACGCTGAATAGTTGCTCGTTCATCAGACCCTGAGACATGATTGATCCAAGTGCCACATATGTGATCAGTGGGGCAGAGGATGGGGTCATCAGGGCAGAGGATTGGGTCAGCAGGGTATAAGACAGAGGTCAGTAGGGCAGAGCATGGGGTCAGTAGGGCAGAGCATGGGGTCAGTGTAGAGGATGGGTTCAGCAGGGCATAGGACAGTGTCAGTAGTGCAGAGCATGGGTCAGTGGGGCAGGGGATGTTGTCAGGGGGCACAGGATGGGATCAGCGGAGCAGAGGACGGGGAGCAGAAGCAGGTGCATGGGAGCATGGGTCAGCGGGGCATGATGTGGTCAGCAGGGCATCGGATGGGATCAGTGGGGCAGGGGATGGTGTCAGCAGGGCATCGGATGGGATCAGTGGGGCAGAGGACAGGGTCAGTAGGGCAGAGCATGTGGTCAATGAGACAGAGGATGGGTTCAGCAAGGCATAGGATGGGGTCAGCAGGGCACAGGATGGAGCCAGCAGAGTATAGGATGGGGGTCAGTAGGGCAGAGCATGGGGTCAGTGGGGCAGGGGATGGGGTGAGCAGGGCACAAGATGGGATCAGCAAGGCAGAGGACAGGGTCAGCAAGGCACAGAATGTGGTCAGTGGGGCAGAGGATAGGGTCAGCAGGGCAGAGGATAGGGTCAGCGGGGCAGAGGATGGGGTCAGCGGGGCAGAGGATGGGGTCAGCGGGGCAGAGGATGGGGTCAGCGGGGCAGAGGATAGGGTCAGCGGGGCAGAGGATGGGGTCAGCGGGGCAGAGGATAGGGTCAGCGGGGCAGAGGATAAGGTCAGCAGGGCACAGGATGGGGTCAGCAAGGCAGAGAATGTGGTCAGCGGGGCAGAGGATAGGGTCAGCAGGGCAGAGGATAGGGTCAGCGGGGCAGAGGATAGGGTCAGCGGGGCAGAGGATGGGGTCAGCGGGGCAGAGGATGGGGTCAGCGGGGCAGAGGATAGGGTCAGCGGGGCAGAGGATGGGGTCAGAGGGGCAGAGGATAGGGTCAGCGGGGCAGAGGATAAGGTCAGCAGGGCACAGGATGGGGTCAGCAAGGCAGAGAATGTGGTCAGCGGGGCAGAGGATAGGGTCAGCAGGGCAGAGAATGTGGTCAGCGGGGCAGAGGATAGGGTCAGCAGGGCAGAGGATGGGGTCAGCGGGGCAGAGGATAGGGTCAGCGGGGCAGAGGATGGGGTCAGCGGGGCAGAGAATGTGGTCTGTGGGGCAGAGGATGGGGTCAGCGGGGCAGAGGATGGGGTCAGCAGGGCAGAGGATAGGGTCAGCGGGGCACAGGATGGGGTCAGCAGGCCTTTCTCTCTCCCTCCTGTACACTATACACACTTCTCTCTATATATCTCTGCACAGTTATCACTTCTCTCATGCCCCCCTCCTGTCACTGCCCTGCCCCAACCTCAACATCACAGCTCCTCTCGCCATCCCTCCTTTTCAAGGAAACCCTCAGTCCGCTCCCCTCTTGCTCATTGGACTGTGCCCCCGTGCCCCTCCTCTCCCCATTTTCGATTAGCCCTTGCCGCCGCCTGTCAGCTGTCCCTGTCAAGCTACTTGGCCCCTCCCTGGCTGTAGTCATGGAGAAGGAGGTGAGAAAACAAAAACAATTGTTTGGGGCCACCACCTTGCCACCTTGGCTCGGGGGGGCTCAGTGGCAGCTGAATGGGGTGGAGAGGAGAGGAGGGGAGATGGCCCATGTTGCTACATGAAGAGAAGCCCTGAGTGGCCCAACCAGAGACACGGAGCCTCCTCCTCCATTACCTTGCCCGGTGTGACTTCTCCCATGGGGGTCCCCAACCTGCTGCTTCTCCTCACCCTGCCCTCAGACCCTGACTGTGTAGGAGCAGAGGGGGCTCTTTAAGTGGACAAATTAGGCAGCTGCAAGACCTAATTAAAGAGCCGCCTCTGCCCTTCTGCCTGGGGGGGCTGTGCCGCACCCTGAAAAAGCTTGTTTTAATTCTGTAAATGCCACACCAAAACCAGCGGTTGTATGGTGCTTGTGACATGGCCTGTTTTTACCATCCCCCAACAGCAAGTGTTGACTAGCCCTAAGGGTAAGCATTAGGTGTTGACAAAGAAAGGGTTGAGTTACCATTTGCAATGGGGTTAGCATTGGTGTTGATATACAAAGGATTAGGGTTAGCGATGGGGTGAGAATTGGTGTTGATATCCCATTGACATTGGCTAGCATTGACATTGATATAATCATCAAAGGGTTAGGGTTAGGGTTTTAGGTAAGTGTTAGGGTTAGTGTTGGGTTAAGTGTTAGCAATGGTGTTAAGATACAAAGGGTTAGTTGGTTTGGGTAAGTGTTAGGGTTAGTGTTGGGTTAAGTGTTAGCAATGGTGTTAAGATACAAAGGGTTAGTGTTAGGGTGAGCATAAGGCCAGTGTCGGGGTTGATAAAACAAGGAGTTAGGGCAGCCTCTCCCAACCTTTTTACCTTAGAACCCTTGAAATAATTTTCAGGTCTTCGGGAACCCTTTCTAAAACCAATATATTGGGGGTCTAGAAAGAATGCCACCCTTATAGATAGTTAAAAAGATAATTGGTGTCATGCCATTGATTTTTCCAAGTGGTGTTGGCCCTGAAACTATGCATGCACCATCAAACGGGAGGTCACTCAGCCACAGCTCAAGGAACTTCTAGCAACCTCTCGAAGAACCCTAGTTGAGAACGGCCGGTTCATAGTGAGAAATAAGGGTTAGTGTTGGTGTTGACAAAGAAAGGGTTGAGTCCACCATTTGCAATGGGGTTAGCATTGCTGTTGATATACAAAGGATTAGGGTTAGTGATGGGGTGAGAATTGGTGTCGAGATCCAAAAAAATTACGGGTTAGCATTGACATTGACATACTCATCAATCAAGGGTTAGGGTTGGTTTTTGGGTAAGTATTTTTTGGGTTAAGAGTTATGGTGTTAGGATACAAAGGGAGTTTTAGGTAAGTATTGGGTTAGTGTTGGGTTAAACGTTAGCAATGGTGTTGATATACAAAGGATTAGGGTTAGTGATGGGGCGAGAATTGGTGTCGATATCCCAAAACATTACGGGTAGCATTGACATTGATATACTCATCAAAGGGTTAGTGTTGGTTTTTGGGTAAGTGTTAGGGTTAGTGTTGGGTTAAGTGTTAGCAATGGTGTTAAGATACAAAGGGTTAGTGTTAGGGTGAGCATAAGGCCAGTGTCGGGGTTGATAAAACAAGGAGTTAGGGCAGCCTCTCCCAACCTTTTACCTTAGAACCCTTGAAATAATTTTCAGGTCTTTGGGAACCCTTCCTAAAACCAATATATTGGGACTCTAGAAAGAATGCCACCCTTATAGATCGTTAAAAAGATAATTGGTGTCATGCCATTGATTTTTCCAAGTGGTGTTGGCTCTGAAACTATGCATGCACCATCAAACGGGAGGTCACTCAGCCACAGCTCAAGGAACTTCTAGCAACCTCTGGAAGAACCCTAGTTGAGAACGGCCAGTTCAGAGTGAGAAAAAGGGTTAGTGTTGGTGTTGACAAAGAAAGGGTTGAGTCCACCATTTGCAATGGGGTTAGCATTTGCTGTTGATATACAAAGGATTAGGGTTAGTGATGGGGTGAGAAATGGTGTTGAGATCCAAAAAAATTATGGTTAGCATTGACATTGACATACTCATCAAAAAGGGTTGGTTTTTGGGTAAGTATTAGGGCTGGTGTTGGGTTTTAGCAATGGTGTTAGGATACAAAGGGTTAGGGTTGGTTTTGGGTAAGTATTAGGGTTAGTGTTGGGTTAAACGTTAGCAATGGTGTTGATATACAAAGGATTAGGGTTAGTGATGGGATGAGAATTGGTGTCGATATCCCAAAAAATTACGGGTAGCATTGACATTGATATACTCATCAAAGGGTTAGTGTTGGTTTTTGGGTAAGTGTTAGGGTTAGTGTTGGGTTAAGTGTTAGCAATAATGTTAAGATACAAAGGGTTAGTGTTAGGGTGAGCATAAGGCTAGTGTCGGGGTTGATAAAACAAGGAGTTAGGGCAGCCTCTCCCAACCTTTTTACTTTAGAACCCTTGAAATAATTTTCAGGTCTTTGGGAACCCTTCCTAAAACCAATATATTGGGACTCTAGAAAGAATGCCACCCTTATAGATAGTTAAAAAGATAATTGGTGTCATGCCATTGATTCTTCCAAGTGGTGTTGGCTCTGGAACTATGCATGCACCATCAAACGGGAGGTCACTCAGCCACAGCTCAAGGAACCTCTAGCAACCTCTGGAAGAACCCTAGTTGAGAACATCCGGTTCAGAGAGAGCATAAGGGTTGGAATTGATAAACAAAGCCATTTATCACCATATCATCCCTGATATAGTCATCACATGAGCCTTGCCATTGTTCTTAAAAATTAAAAAAATTCCCATAAGTAGTCCCCATGAAGAAATCTTGAACATTTCAGTGAAGGTGTAATCTCTCTGCAACGTCAGGCCTCCTTGCTGAAAATATCTCCTTGACTAAACTACGAGGCAGATTGATGTACTGTATAATAATGAAAGGAAACTGCTGACCATCAATGATGTATCCGACATTGTTGTCCTCCATCTACGTAGCCAATGGCCGATGATCTATAGGACAAGCGGTGGCAATGAAGCAGTTACATAATACATTGTTTCTTTTACTATCTTTACTGGAAACATCTTTACACCCGGCTTCAGTTATCATGGCTCTGTCATCTCATCGCCGATAGGCCTACATCTGAAGGCCGATGTGCTAAAAACAGAGATCCCTCCCGTAGATATTGTGACTGATGAGAGACGACAGACCCATATTAATGTTAAACCGCAGTGAAGAGTAGAAGTGTGAAGGAGACGTCAACTAAAGATGGAGAAAGCCTTCCGCATAATGGAATGATCTTTGTCTACTGGACTCCGAGGCACGCCTGCCTGCAGATGTTACAAAGAAACTTCTGTGATCCCACCAGTCAGTGCCAGAGAAAAGGAAAACATTAATTCGATCGTACGTTTCAAGTGTCTTCCGTTCAGTCCTAGATCTCCTCATCCACGGAACTTTCTCTATCCATCCCACCTCTACTTTTTGTTACTTGTCTACATTCAATGTGTCTCCCTCCTCCTCCTCCTCCCCCCACTTTAACTCCTTATCTCTTTTATGATTTCTCTTATTCCCCCCATTTATCTTTTTCTCTTTCATCAAGAGGAATCTGTGCCCCAAAACAATCAGAGGACAAATGGCTAGTCACCAGTATTGCTGGTGGTCTCTCTGAAGATGATCTACCCCCATTACTGACTTACTATGCCTTGTACAGCACCGTGTCTCTGTGTGGAGGCGGCCATCTTGATAGAGGCACGGCTTTGCCTCCTCATATCAGAGCTGTCCCCTGATGACTGGTGATCTAATGACTGGTGGGGTGATGATAGAGATAGATGAAGCACAGATCCACAGAATGGATGAAGCAGAAGCAGGGAAATCCTTGTACTGCAGGTCCTCAGGTACAGCTTCCTCTCCAGCAAGAACAGTGATCAGCACAGTAGTAGAACTAACCACCAATATGGTTTATGGTCTCCCTATAATTGATCCTTTCCTTGTTACTGTCCTACAATGCCTTGTTCTGCACTGTGCCTCTCCATGGCGGCAGCAATCTTGGTAGAGAAGCAGGGCTTTGCTTCCTCATGTCAGAACTGCCTCCCTGATGACTGGTGGGATTCTGATAGAGATAGAAGAGATGTTATGAGAAGTTATGAGAAGTTTTTGATCACAAGGTTTGGACTGGTCTATGGTGGTAAGTAAGGCTATATAGTGCAATGAGTTGGGGCTGATCTCTCTCTCTCTCTTCTCTTTCTCTCACTTTTCTCCTTCTCTCTCTTCTCCCTCTCTGTCTCTTTTCTTTCTTTTCCCCTTCTCTCTCCCTCTCTCTTTCATGCTTCTCTTTTTTCTCTCTTCTTTCCCTTTGTCTTCTTCTCTCTCTTCTTTCCTTATCCCCAGTCTCTTCTCCCTCTTTTCTTCCTCTCTCTTCACTCTTTTATGTTTCTCTTTCTCTTCCTTTCTCTTCTCCTTCTCTCTACTACTTCTCTCTCCTTCCTCATTATCTCTCTCTCTCTTGCTCCTCTCTCTCTCTCCTCCCTCCTTGTTCTCTCTCTCTCTACTCCTCGCTCTTCTTGCCATCTTCTCCACTTTCTCCCCCCCCCCCCCCCCTTCTCTTTCTCTTCTCTCATCTCTTTTTTTCCTCTTCTCTGACTTTCTTTTCTCTTTCTCTCCTTTCCTTCTTCTCTCCTCTCCTCTCCTCTATTTCTCTTTTCTTTCTCTTCCTCCCCAGCCTTGTCTTTTGCATCTTCTCCCTCTCTCCCTTTTCTCTCTCTTCTCCTCCTTTTCTCCCCCTCTCTCTTTAATGCTTCTCTTTTTCTCTCTCCTCCCCCCTTGTATTCTCTCTCTTCTTTCCATCTTCTCAGTCTGTCTCTCTCTCTCTTTTTCTCTGGTCTACTTCTCTATCTCTTCTCCCTCTCTTTTTTCTCTCTTTTATGCTTCTCTTTCTCTCTCTCTCTCCCTCCTTTACCTCTCTCTCTCTTCTCCCTCTTTCTTCCTTTTCTCCCCTCTTCTCTTTCTCTTCCCTTTAATCACTTTTTCTCCTCTGCTCTGCTCTCCTTTCCTCTGCTCTCCTCTCCCTTTGTCTTCTCTTTCTGTCTTTTCCATCTTCTTCCCTTTCTCTCTCTCCTCCCTCCTTTTCCTCTCTCTCTCTTCACCCCTCTCTTCTTTCTTTCTCCTCTTCCCTCTTTCTCTTGTTTCTCCCCCCTTCTTTTTCTCTTCCCTTTAATCACTTTTTCTCCTCCTCTGCTCTCGTCTCCTCTCCTCTCCTCTCCTCTGCTCTCGTCTCCTCTCCTCTCCTCTCCTCTCCTCTCCTCTGCTCTCGTCTCCTCTCCTCTCCCTTTGTCTTGTCTTTCTTTCTTTCCCTTTCTCTCTCCCTCCTCCCCTTTGTATTTTCCATCTTTTTTTTTCTTCTTTATTTTTTTTCTCTCCTCTCTCTCTTTTTCTCTCTCTTCTCTTCTCTGTTTCTTTTCCTTCCTCTCTCTCTCTCTCCCTCTCTTGTGTTTCTCTTTCTTTCTCTCTCTCTCTCTCTCCTCTTTTTCTCCTTCCCTCTCTCTACGTCTCTTCTCTTTGTGTTTCTCTTTTTCCTCTCTCTCCTCTCTCTCTTTTTCTCTCCTTCCCTCTCTCTACGTCTCTTCTCTTGTGTTTCTCTCTTCTCTCTCTCTCTCTCCTCTTTTTCTCCTTCCCTCTCTCTACGTCTCTTCTCTTGTGTTTCTCTTTCTTCCTCTCTCTCTCTCTCCTCTTTTTCTCCTTCCCTCTCTCTATGTCTCTTCTCTTGTGTTTCTCTTTCTTCCTCTCTCTCCTCTCTCCTCTTTTTCTCCTTCCCTCTCTCTACGTCTCTTCTCTTGTGTTTCTCTTTCTTCCTCTCTCTCCTCTCTCCTCTTTTTCTCCTTCCCTCTCTCTACGTCTCTTCTCTTGTGTTTCTCTTTGTTTCTCTCTCTTCTCTCTCTCCTCTCTCCTCTTTTTCTCCTTTCTCCTCTCTCTTCCCTCTCTCTACGTCTCTTCTCTTGTGTTTCTCTTTCTTCCTCTCTCTCCTCTCTCCTCTTTTTCTCCTTCCCTCTCTCTATGTCTCTTCTCTTGTGTTTCTCTTTCTTCCTCTCTCCTCCTCGCTCCCTCTCTCCCCTCCTCATGTTCCTTCCTCGGCAATGTCTATATGAGCGTCTTGTTCTGTACCAGTCTGGTCACAATAAGTCATCTCTACAAAAGCAGCTCTTACAAGGGTCGGAACCTTCATTCTTTTTACAGTTCTTTTAACTCCGCCGTTTGTAGAAAAATTGTTTCCAAGCCCATTACAGAAAAGCAAATAGCAATCCCTTTTTGTTTCATGTGACTTGTAGCATTGTCTCAGGGACGGCGTTGTGAAATCATGCTGATGCTTTGCATATTATAACAAATGGCTCTTTCTTCTATCATATATATTATCTGAGGTTATATAAGCGGAACTTTGTTCCTTCCTGAATTTGAGGCATATTTGTAATGGTGGGTCCTCGGCAATCCTGCCTCATTCCCCAGCACTCTCCATCTTTTTCATCATATGTAGAAAGATTTTCCTGGCAGCAGATAAATATCAGTGAATGCAAATGAGGGGTTTAGTCTAAAATCCCCATTTGTAGGACATCAAATGTGCGATTACGAAACGGGGGCAAGAGTGGCCGTTTTTTCACAGGGATTAATGGCAATGCATTGACGAAATCAATGCTGTCCCATCCAAACCTCGCTATGGACTAATGACCAATAAAACTAATATTATTATTATACAGGATTTATATGGCGCCAACAGTGTGCGCAGCGCTGTACAAAATGAAGGCGGACATTACAGTTACAATACAATTTGGTACAAGAGTAAACAGAGGGCCCTGATCCTGGGAGCTTGCAATCTAGGAGGAGGGGCTGAGTGATACAAAAGGTAATAGCTGTGGGGGAGGAGCTGATGGAGGAAATGATGTTTTTCTAGGTAGAAGCAGGAAAGGCTTATTTAAAGAGAAAGGTTTTCAGGGATCGTCTAAAGGTGGATAGATTAGGAGACAGCAGGGCAGATTGGGGTAGGGAGTTCCATAGGATGGGAGAAGCTCGGGAGAAGTCCTGGAGGCAAGCACGGGAGGAGGTGACACAGGAACTAGAGAGCAGAAGGTCCTGGGAGGATCGAAGAGAGCGGAGAGTCACAGGGGTGGAGGACACTGAATGGAGACCAGTGGAGGGACTGGCAGAGAGGGGTGGAGGACACTGAGTGGAAGCCAGTAGAAGGATTGGCAGAGAGGGGTGGAGGACACTGAATGGAGGCCATTGGAGGGAATGGTAGAGAGGAGTGGAGGACATTGAATGGAGGCCAGTGGAGGGATTGGCAGAGAGGGGTGGAGGACACTGAATGGAGGTCAGTGGAGGGATTGGCAGAGAGGGGTGGAGGTGACTGAGTGGAGGTCAGTGGAGGGATTGGCAGAGAGGGGTGGAGGACACTGAGTGGAGGCCAGTGGAGGGATTGGCAGAGAGGGGTGGAGGACACTGAATGGAGGCCAGTGGAGGGATTGGCAGAGGGGGGTGGAGGACACTGAATGGAGGTCAGTGGAGGGATTGGCAGAGAGGGGTGGAGGTGACTGAGTGGAGGTCAGTGGAGGGATTGGCAGAGAGTGGGTGGAGAACACTGAATGGAGGCCAGTGGAGGGATTGGCAGAGAGGGGTGGAGGACACTGAATGGAGGCCAGTGGAGGGATTGGCAGAGGGGGGTGGAGGACACTGAATGGAGGCCAGTGGAGGGATTGGCAGAGAGGGATGGAGGACACTGGAGGCCAATGGAGGGATTGGCAGAGAGGGGTGGAGGACACTGAATGGAGGCCAGTGGAGGGATTAGCAGAAAGGGGTAGCAGCCACTGAATGGTTGGTAAGGTTGATGAGCCTGGCAGCAGTATTCATGATGAACTGAAGGGGGGATAGTCTATGTCTATAGGTCGGCCAATGAGGAGGGAGATGCAGTAGTCGAGGTGAGAGATAACCAGGGAGGGAATTAAGAGCTTTGTGGTGTCATTGGTTAAAAAATGGCGTATTCCGTAGATGTTGCGGAGGTTGAGGCGGCAGAATTTGGAAAGGGATTAGATGTGGGCCTGAAAGGACAGTTCAGAACCCAGGGTTACCCCTCGCACCCCGGCATGCAGGGATGGGTTGATGGTGCTATTGATCCTGACCAAGAAATCAGGGGAAGAGGCATGTGGGGGAGGAAATATTATGAGCTCAGTTTTGGACAGATTGAGTTGTAGGAAGTGTTGTGACATCCAGTCTGATATTGTTTGTTAGTAAATTGGTGATATGTGAGGAGATTGAGGGGGTGAGCTGAGGAGTAGAGAGATAGATTTGTGTGTCATCAGCAAAGAAATGGTATTGGAAGCCATGGGAAGCTATCAGTAGACCCAAGGAAGAAGTGTAGATGGAGAATAGGAGAGGTCCAAGGACAGAACCTTGGGGGACTCCGACAGTAAGAGGAGTAGGAGAGTTCTAAGGACAGAACCTTGGGGGACTCCGACATTAAGAGGAGTAGGAGAGGTCCAAGGACAGAACCTTGGGGGACCCCGACAGTAAGACCTTGGGGGAGTAGGAGTAGGAGAGGTCCAAGGACAGAACCTTGGGGGACTCCGACAGTAAAGAAGTAGGAGGTAGGACAGAACCTTGGGGGACTCCGACAGTAAGAGGTGTTCCAAGGACAGAACCTTGGGGACCCCGACAGTAGGAGGAGTAGGAGAGGTCCAAGGACAGAACCTTGGGGGACCCTGACAGTAGGAGGGGTAGGAGAGGTCCAAGGACAGAACCTTGGGGGACCCTGACAGTAGGAGGAGTAGGAGAGGAGGAAGTAGTGTTGTAAGTGACACTGAAGGTGCAATGAGATAGGTAAGATTTGAACCAACGGAGAGCACAGTTACGGAGACCAAGTAAATAGAGTTTTTTGAGAAGGAGGGGGTGGTCACCTGTGTCAGATATAATGTGATCTCTCACAGAACAGTGGTCATGTCATGGTCAGGGTCAGGCTTGGAGACCAGTACCTATAGCAGTAGCTCCCACCAACCAGCTGGATAGGTATACAAGCAGATCATCCTGGCGGATGACGCAGGTTCTACCGAGGTGTGGGGTTTAAGCACTAACCGCTATTCACCAGAGCTCCCTATGGTGGAGATGGGTTTTGCTGCATGTTAGTACCAGGTCGCAGTCCTAAGGATTGCCCCACCAGGAGATGATCAGGCTGGGGTCCAGTAGCAGATTGATCAGGTAGGGTTCAAGTGGAAGCATAGTTAGTAAACAAGCCAAAGATCGGTAACAAGTGGTCACAGGTTGGGATAAAGCAGAAGTGTAGTCAAGGAACAAGCCAAAGGTCAGTAACAAGTGGTAGCGGAGATACAGATGGCAGCAGGAGAAACAAGAGCGAGAGGCTGGAGAGAGTACAATAATCTGGCAAACAGGAAGTGCAAAGGCATGGCTCATCATAGGAAGTTCCTGGGAGGAACAAAAGGTTCAAGTGAAACAAGATTCAAGGCAGGATCTTTCAAGGAATTGTCTCAGGAGGTTTCATGCATCCCAGGTGGCTCAACAAGAAGAGACACCACCAGACACAGCAGAGGTTGCAGGTTCAGACCCGGGTTCTGACATATCAGTAGATATGCCGGGTAGGATTTACTGGTATATAAGGAAAATATTATGTTGCCAAGCAAAGGAGGTGATAAATAAAATACAACAGTATAAAGATGGATTATTTCCAAGTCTAGCACTCCTCCTCTCTGGGCAGAATAGAACGACCACCACAGTAGTGTGGCCAGCTAGTATTTAACTTCTCAAGCTGAAGTCCTGCAAAACAAGCTCAGCTTAGCTGTGGACACTCCAACCTGAGGCAGGATCCCTACACAAGGCGATGCAACATCCCGGATATTTACGGCACAGCACAATCATTTCTGGTCATGCGGTGAATCTCAGATGGCATTTTGAGGAATCTGAACCATCTGATGAAAGAGGTCTTTCTGGCCGAATGCAAGGATGAACATTAATGACTGGGTTACCCAAGGATCAGAACCAGGATACCAGGATTCCTCTATAGGAACAACTGCACTGGGCCACAATTTTTCACTTGTCCAATCATTCTCCCACAGAACTGTGAGCTAGTATAGTCTTCCATTGTAGGGCGGAGTTGCTTGTGACATCATTGAGCTGATATGGTCACATGGCCATATTCGGTTAATATCATATTAGACCACATGGCCATATTAGGTCAATGTCATTTTAGGTCACATGGCCACATTAGGTGGCCATATTATGTCAATGTCATAGTGGATCACATGGCCATATTAGGTGGCTGTATTATGTAAATGTCATAGTGGATCACATGGCCATATTAGGTCAATGTCCTATTAGGTCACATGACCAGGGGCAGACAGTCCTTGGCCTATTGTAACAAGGAAGTTGGGCACCAAGCTCTTTAGTCATTTCTATAGTTTATTTGCTCTATAAACTCTGGCGAGATGGTTAGGGCCACAGGATACCTGAAAATATCAAAGTATCCCAGGTAGAAGTAGAACTGCAGTGGCCCTTTAAAAACAGTCTCATGATGTCATTTTGGGTCACATGGCCATATTAGGTCAATGTCCTATTAGGTTAGGGCCACAGGATACCTGAAAATATCAAAGTATCCCAGGTAGGCCACATGGCCATATTAGATCAATGTCATATTAAGTCACATGGCCATATTAGGTGGCCATATTATGTCAATGTCAGTGGATTACATGGCCACATTAGATGGCCGTTTTAGGCCACATGGCCATACTAGACCAATGTCATATTGGGTCACATGGCCATATTAGGTCAATGTCCTATTAGGTTAGGTCCACAGGATACCTGAAAATATGAAAGTATCCCAGGTAGAAGTAGAACTGTAGTGGCCCTTTAAAAACAGTCTCATGATTGTAATTGGCCCTTTGATAGCAGCCCCATTATAGTAATTGTCCCTTTAAGGACCACCAAGTGGATATCAGTGATGAGAGCAATCACTATCTGTTGTTAATATTCAAATTGTCTTCCTCTTATTCTAAGTGGATGTGAGGTCCTTGACTCTATGAGCTCTAACTGGAACCTTTTATGCTGAGCAAAGGGATCTCCATTCAGTGTCTTCTGGCAGCAGCTTCTTGCAAGCTCTCCAGAACATTCCCCAACATAGCAAACCTCTCCCAAGATGCACCAGACAGCAGGTCATCTTCGTGCTTTGCTCCGTCTGGATATACCCTCCAGCAAGGCAGCTTAGATTTCTTAGGCCTTCAGCACAAGCCCCCTGGCTGGGGAAAGGCCCTAAAAGTATTCTTCATAGTGGCAAGTCCAGCAGAGAAGACAAAAGACTTTTCTGGCCAAAACCCTTCAGTAATTGGCTGAGACTGATAAATATTCATAACTTATATATAGTCACCCCTAGCACGAAATATAGCACCCCCTTACTCTTAAGAAGTGGTGGCGGACCACCAGGTGGCCCAATGGGCTAGCGTTCCTGACTCTTTGTTGAGTGGAAGAAGTTGAGTACTAGGGGCAGGGTCCCTACATTTACTACTGGAGACAACTCAACAGCGGGAGGCAAAAATAATTGATGTCTTAGGCTTAGGAGAAACCTATCAAACACAGAAAACATAAATAAAAAGCTCAGGCTGGCTACAGCGTAGCTGCAAAACAAGCTCAGCTTAGCTGTGGACACTCCAACCTGAGGCAGGATCCCTACACAAGGCGATGCAACATCCCCGATATTTACGGCACAGCACAATCATTTCTGGTCATGCGGTGAATCTCAGATGGCATTTTGAGGAATCTGAACCATCTGATGAAAGAGGTCTTTCTGGCAGAATGCAAGGATGAACATTAATGACTGGGTTACCCAAGGATCAGAACCAGGATACCAGGATTCTTCTATAGGAACAACTGCACTGGGCCACAATTTTTCACTTGTCCAATCATTCTCCCACAGAACTGTGAGCTAGTATAGTCTTCCATTGTAGGGCGGAGTTGCTTGTGACATCATTGAGCTGATATGGTCACACAGTCATATTTGGTTAATATCATATTAGACCACATGGCCATATTAAGTCAATGTCATTCTAAGTCACATGGCCACATTAGGTGGCCATATTAGGCCACATGGCCATACTAGACCAATGTCATTTTAAGTCACATGGCCACATTAGGTGGCCATATTATGTCAATGTCATAGTGGATCACATGGCCACATTAGGTCAATGTCCTATTAGGTCACATGGCCTTACTAGGGTAATGTCATTTTAGGTCACATGGCCATAATAGGTCAGTGACATATTAGGTCACATGGCCAGACTAGGTCAGTGTCATATTGGGTCACATGGCCATATTAGGTCAATGCCATATTAGGTCACATGGCCTTACTAGGTTAATATCATTTTAGATCACACGGCCATTTTAGGTGGCTGTATTGGGCCACAGGTCCATATTAGGTCAGTGACATATTGGGTCACATGGCCAGACTAGATCAGTGTCATATTGGGTCATATGGCCAGACTAGGTCAATGCCATATTAGGTCACATGGCCAGACTAGGCCAATGCCATATTAGGTCACATGGCCAGACTAGGTCAATGCCATATTGGGCCACATGGTCATATTAGGTCAATGTCATATTAGGTCACATGGCCAGACTAGATCAATGCCATATTGGGCCACATAGTAATATTAGGTCACATGGCCTTACTAGGGTAATGTCATTTTAGGTCACATGGCCATATTAGCTGGCTGTATTAGGCTACAGGTCCATATTAGGTCAGTGACATATTAGGTCACATGACATATTAGGTCACATGGCCAGACTAGGTCAATGTCATATTAGGTCACATGGTCATATTAGGTCACATGGCCAGACTAGGTCAATGTCATATTAGGTCACATGGCCAGACTAGGTCAATGTCATATAGGTCACATGGGTCACATGGCCAGACTAGGTCAATGTCATATTAGGTCACATGGCCAGACTAGGTCAATGTCATATTAGGTCACATGGCCAGACTAGGTCAATGTCATATTAGGTCACATGGCCAGACTAGGTCAATGTCATATTAGGTCACATGGCCAAACTAGGTCAATGTCATATTAGGTCACATGGCCAGACTAGGTCAATGTCATATTAGGTCACATGGTCCAAACTAGGTCAATGTCATATTAGGTCACATGGCCAGACTAGGTCAATGTCATATTAGGTCACATGGCCAGACTAGGTCAATGTCATATTAGGTCACATGGCCAGACTAGGTCAATGTCATATTAGGTCACATGGCCAGACTAGGTCAATGTCATATTAGGTCACATGGCCAGACTAGGTCAATGCCATATTGGGCCACATGGTCATATTAGGTCAACAATGCCACATGTGTTACTGCTTGTCCACAGCTGATTGGCCAAGTACTGACAGCTTCCTCCTGGGTTTCAACCAAACCCAAGGTCATCCCTATTCCGGATAGGGCACCATCATCTTTGTTCAGGTATCTCCCAGGGTCACCATCTACAATGCTGACTCAAAAGGACACAATCATGTAAACCCTGGTTCCTGTGCAGTTCATGGCTGTGTTCAGAAAATGTCTGACACGGATCAGCCCAAGCTACAGTTTCCCACTTTGTGCTAGTTACAATGTACAGTCTGATCACTGGGGGAGGGAAGACTGAGAAAATGCTTCCTCCTGCCTGCAGCAGACTAATGACTTCATCTCCATCTAGGCAAGTCATTGACTGGAGCTTAAGGAATGATATTTTAATGATAAAAAGTGGGGCTTTAAAAAATAAAAAATAAACCCCTTTGCGTTTCTGCTGCCCATGGTGGTATTTGGGGTATTTATCGGCGTTAACGTTGCGGCGAGATCCACTTTAAGTCCGAGTTTCCCGATCCTCCCAATCAGCGGCAAATCATGAATCGGCTCGTTCATCTCATCTGGCAGCTGCCTGCGAGATCTGTCTGCCTTTGTCCTCCATCATCCCCGAGCTTTCCCTCTGTAAAGAAAGAGCGTCTGACATTCAGAAATGGCCCCGGTCCGTCTCTGGCGGGCCCCGTGATTGCAACGGACAGCCGTATGATCAGACCCAGTCCATCTGTCTGGGCTTTTTATTGTCCCAAGTAACGAGTTCTTTACATCACACACAGTCCCTCATGCTTTTGTTCTCTCCACAATTATCATGTCACTCCAATTACACCAGAAAAACAGAACGCGTTCAAATCGGAGAGCGGGGCCCCGGGACCGCGCCATCGGGGACCACAGGATGAGACTATGGCATGTTGGAGGAACAATCTGACTTCAGTGGAGCAAGAAGAGGAAGAGAATAATCCACACCACAGACTTTGCAGGAACCCCCCCCCCCCCCCGCATAGACCCGATTCCATGGAGTCCTCCTAGGAAATGTCATTCCTTTATTTATATAATACGATTGTAACAATGTAACCGATTTATAAAAATCCCAAACTGTATCCAACCGAGGCAGAGAGAACGCCGAAAAAATCTACGCGAATGGCAACTTTTCTGATTATTACCCACTTCAGCTTCTAAAAAGTTTCCCCTCTTCATGACCATGACATTTTTTGCTGTTCAGCACTGCACTGCTTTAACTGGCAATTACTCAGTCATGCAACACTGTACCCAAATTAACCCCTTGGTGCCAGCGCCTCCCGGCCCTTTAAGGGTTTCAGAAGCTGGGAGGCGGGACGGCGTTTTAGGGTCATGTGACCGCCATGATCACGCCGGTCACATGATCGGGAAAGGTCCTGAAAGAGGAGATCGGGACCTTTCCGTGAGTACCGGACATGTGTGCTGGGAGTGCAGGGCGCGCGCTCTCAGCACATGTGTTTTTTAATTGCACACAAATGTGCGGCCGCTCGGCGTCTAGGCCCAGACACAGGGAGGTCACACATTTGTGTGCGGCCGGCGTGAACAGGTTAAATTTCTATCATTTTTTTCACTCAGTTTTCTTTTGGTGGTATTTGATGATATTTTTATATTTTCTATTTGATGCAATATTTTTATATTATCACCGCTGGGATTTATTATTTTTTTGTGATTTTTTATTTTTCATTTTCATGTTAATGAAAAATAGACTCAAAATTTGAAAAAAAAAATACTTTCTGCTATGAAACATATCCAATAAAAAAGCAAATGTCTTTATTACTGTTGGCCAAAATGTGTTTCGCTACATCTCCTTGATTAAAAAAAAAGTTTATATTGATTGGCAGTTATAGCGTCTACAAACTATGGATTATATACTGGAATTTGTATATTATTTATTCATTTTTTGATACTAGTAATCAGAGACTTATAATGGGACTGCCATAGTGCGTCGGGTCATCCGATGCTAACTGACACTGGGTGGGAACTGACTGCCACTCTCCAGTGACACTAATACAGTGCTAATACTATACACCATCACTCTACTAATGACACCGGCTGGGAAGGGGTTAACGCCCACATGGAAGAAAAATATATTTGAATAATACTAAAATTTTTGCCATATTCAATATACTTTAAAAAGAAAATTTTATATATATATATATATATATATATATATATATATAATATATATATATATATACACTGCATGTTGAAATGCATTTTTTATATATTACAAAATATATGAAAAATATTTTTTATAATATATTTTTTTTAAATATATTCTTTAGATTTTTTTTTAGATTTTTTATATATATAAATATATTTATAATAATTTATATATATATAAAATATTTTTAAAAATACATTTCAAATGTACTGTATGTCTTTAAAAATACAAATCTACATTTTTGGAATACATTTACAAATATATGTAAAAAATAGGTTAAGATTACTTTTTTATATGTTAAAAAAAATCTGAAGAATATATTTAAAAAATATATATTCTTTAAAATATTTTTCATATATTTTGTAATATAAAAAACGCATTTCAACATGCAGTGTGTGTGTGTGTGTATATATATATATATGTGTGTGTAGATACAAATATATGTAAAAATATTGGTTAAAATGACTTTTTTATGTTAAAAAAAAATCTCAAGAATATATTTCAAAATTCTATATTTTCAAAAATATTTTTCATATATTTTATATAATAAAAAACACATTTCAACATGCAGTGTACACATGTACTGTTTATATATATATATGTAGTTACAAATACAGTTGCAAGAAAAAGTATGTGAACCCCTTGGGATTACGTGGAGTTTTGCATGAATTGGGCATAAAATGTGCTCTGAACGTCATCTAAGTCACAACAATAGAAGAACACAGTCTGCTGAACATAATACTACACAAACATTTAGATGTTGCCATGGTTTCATTGCACATAACATGTAAACATTCACAGTGCAGGGAGGAAAAATATGTGAACCTTTGGACTTAATAACTGGTTGACCCTCCTTTGGCAGCAATAACCTCAACCAAACGTTTCCTGTAGTTGCAGATCAGACCTGCACAACGATCTGGAGTAATTTTGGACCACTCCTCTTCACAAAACTGTTCCAGTGTAGCAATATTCTTGGGATGTCTGGTGTGAATCGCTCTCTTAAGGTCATGCCACAGCATTTCAATGGGGTTGAGTCAGGTCAGGACTCTGACTGGGCCACTCCAGAAGGCGTATTCTGTGCTGTTGCAGCCATTGTTTTTGTTGAATGACTTGTATGCTTTGGGTCATTGTCCTGTTGCATCACCCATCCTCTGCGGAGCTTCAGTTGGCGGACAGATGGTCGTACGTTTTCCTGCAAAATGTCTTGATAAACTCTGGAATTCATTTTCCCATCAATGACAACAATCCGTCCAGGCCCTGAGGCAGCAAAGCAGCCCCAAACCATGATGCTCCCTCCGCCATGTTTCACAGTGGGGATGAGGTTTTGATGTTGGTGTGCTGTGCCTTTTTTTCTCCACACATAGTGTTGTGTGTTTCTTCCCAAACAACTCAATCTTGGTGTCATCTGTCCACAGTATATTCTGCCAGTAGTGCTGTGGAACATCCAGGTGCTCTTTTGCAAACTTCAAACGTGCTGCAATCTTCTTTTTGGACAGCAATGGCTTCCTCCGTGGTGTCCTCCCATGTACTCCATTCTTGTTTAATGTTTTCCTTATTGTAGATGTGTCAAGAAAAATGTTAGCATGTGCCAGAGATTTCTGCAGGTCTTTAGCTGACACTCTGGGATTCTTCTTTACCTCATGCAGCATTCTGCGCTGGGCTCTTGCAGTCATTTTTACAGGACGACCACGCCTAGGGAGAGTAGCAACAGTGCTAAACTTTCTCCATTTGTAGACAGTCTGTCTTACCGTGGACACAGGAACATCAAGGCTCAAGGAGATACTTTTGGAACCCTTTCCAGCTTCATGCAAGTCAACAATTCTTGATCGTAGGTCTTCTGAGAGCTCTTTTCTGCGAGGCATGGTTCACATCAGGCAGTGCTTCTTGAAACCAGTAAACCCAAAACAGGTGTGTGTTTTTTTGAAGAGCAGAACAGCTGTCAGCAACACATCCAATATCATCACACTGATTGGAGTCAAGGTTGGCTCACTCCTGGCTCCAATTAGCTCTGGGAGAAGTCATTAAGCTAGGGCCTCACATACTTTTTCCCTCCCTGCACTGTGAATGTTTACATGTTATGTGCAATTAAACCATGGCAACATCTAATGTTTGTGTAGTATTATGTTCAGCAGACTGTGTTCTTCTATTGCTGTGACTTAGATGACGTTCAGAGCACATTTTATGCCCAATTCATGCAAAACTCCACATAATCCCAAGGGGTTCACATACTTTTTTTCTTGCAACTGTATATGTAAAAATATAGGTTAAAATTACTTTATTATATGTTAAAAAAAATCTGAGGAGTATATATTTCAAATATATTTTTCTTCCATGTGGGCATCTAGAGTGATCAGAGGGTTAAATGTGTGCCTAACAACATTTAGTGTGTGCAATGTGCGCTGCGTTACTAAGCAACGTGCCAGTTTGCACTCCCTGCTTTGCATGCGTTGCTCGGCCACACCTGTATGGACCAGGGGCCCCCATGAGTTGTCAGTCCGCCCCTGGTATGGACCTAGCCTTAGACAATATTTGCTGATCCCGGAGTTCAGCTAAAACCAAGTCAACATTCAGGTTCACTTTACCAACTTTTGGGAAGCCCCCCGCACAGGGAGAGCATGGTTTTTAGTGGGCCGGCCGATTGTGAGGGGCGGTAAAGCACAAGCATTTTGTCGGCCTGAGAAGTAGGAAGCAGAACCTGTAATGAGTAAACATGGTGGCCAACAAGCCCAACGAGGCAAAGAGTTCTGGAGATCTGAAGGTGCCAGGATGGATCTTGGGGGCCCCGTCTTGGGGTCGGGCCCCCGTGGGTTGTTTTTTAGATATCTAATTTGTTCCTCCTCTCCTCTCCATGGCGATCGGCGAGCTAATTCCCCGTACGTTCGCTCGCTCGCTGTTTGCTCAAAGTCTTTGTGAATTATGATCCAGATTTTCCATCCATTTTTCTGGCGGCACGCACGGCGCAGTCACAAAATCCCCAGCGATAGACCCGTTTTACCTTCATCCGCCTGGCAGCGCGTCACCTCTCCCCCGCAACAGCGATTAATCATATTAATTAAATATCCGCGTTATTCCGGTGAAGCGCAGATTATGCCGGAGCGCTTTGCATGTAAAACAAAGATAATTATGCTGATTTTCACGTTCTGGAAGTTGATTTATTTTTTTTTCCCTGTAAAGTTTTGCTGGCGGGAAAAGCTGAAATTTCACAAAGTAGAAAAAAAAAAAAATATTCCTTCCATTTTTATGCTGTTTGAGTTTTAGAAAACGTTGAACCGTTGGATGATGTAAAACGCTCTGGAAATTTTAGGCTCCATTCGTGTGGAGGGAACGCCCAATCACGTTCAGAATTTTGTGGGGCGCAATTTTCATGCAATTCCGCTGCCCTGTGTGCATTCGTCGCCTAATAGAAGCTCCCGCTCCTTTTTTTGGATGATGGGCTTCCGTTGATACAAGGCAGGATGGATCCACCATGACACCACCACCAACCTGAACCATGGATACAAGGCAGGATGGATCCACCATGACACCACCACCAACCTGAACCATGGATACAAGGCAGGATGGATCCACCATGACACCCACCACCAGCCCAAACCATTGATACAAGGCAGGATGGATCCACCATGACACCACCACCACCAGCCTGAACCATGGATACAAGGCAGGATGAATCCACCATGACACCACCACCACCAACCTGAACCATGGATACAAGGCAGGATGGATCCACCACACCATGACACCACCACCACCAGCCTGAACCATTGATACAAGGCAGGATGGATCCACACACCATGACACCACCACCACCACCACCACCCCCACCTGAACCATGGATACAAGGCAGGATGGGATGGATCCACCACCATGACACCACCACCAGCCTGAACCATGGATACAAGGCAGGATGGAATCCACCATGACACCACCACCACCAACCTGAACCATGGATACAAGGCAGGATGGATCCACCACACCATGACACCACCAACAGCCACATGACACCAGCCTGAACCATTGATACAAGGCAGGATGGATCTACCATGACACCACCACCACCAACCTGAACCATGGATACAAGGCAGGATGGATCCACCCACCATGACACCACCACCACCAACCTGAACCATGGATACAAGGCAGGATGGATCCACCATGACACACCACCAGCCTGAACCATGGATACAAGGCAGGATGGATCCCCACACCATGACACCACCACCACCAGCCTGAACCATGGATACAAGGCAGGATGGATCCCCCCACACCATGACACCCACCACCACCAGCCTGAACCATGGATACAAGGCAGGATGGATCCACCATGACACCCACCACCACCAGCCTGAACCATGGATACAAGGCAGATGGATCCCCCACACCATGACACCACCACCACCAGCCTGAACCATGGATACAAGGCAGGATGGATCCCCCACACCATGACACCACCACCATCAGCCTGAACCATTGATACAAGGCAGGATGGATCCATGCTTTCATGTTGTTTACGCCAAATTCTAACCCTCCCATCTGAATGTCGCAGCTGAAATCCAGACTCATCAGACCAGGTAATGTCTTTCCAATCTTCTATTGTCCAGTTTTGGTGATCCTGTGAGAATTGTATCCCTGTTTCTGTTTCCTGTTCTTAGCTGACAGGAGTGGCACCCGGTGTGGTCTTCTGCTGCTGTAGCCCATCTGCTTCAAGGTTGGACGTGTTGTGCATTCAGAGATGGTATTCTGCATACCTTGGGTGTAACAAGTGATTATTTGAGTTCCTGTTGCCTTTCTATCATCTGGAACCAGTCTGCCCATTCTCCTCTGACCTCTGACACCAACAAGGCATTTTCCTCCACACAACTGCCACTCACTGGACATTTTCTCTTTTTCGGACCATTCTCTGTAACCCCTAGAGATGGTTGTGCGGGAAAATCCCAGAGATCAGCAGTTTATAAAAAATACTCAGACCAGCCCATCTGGCACCAACAACCATGCCACCTTCAAAGTCACTTCAATCCCCTTTCTTCCCCATTCTGATGCTCAGTTTGAACTTCAGCAAGTCGTCTTCCCCACGTCTAGATGCCTAAATGCATTGAAATTCTGCCATGTGATTGGCTGATTGTAAATTTGTGTGACCGAGCCATTGAACAGGTGGAGCTAATAAAGTGTCCAGTGAGTGTATATTAGCAATGACTCCCAGAGCAGAGAATGCAGTGAATGAAGAGTGAATCCCTGAAGGTTGGCCACACAAATGTTTTCAGATCTTCACAAAACCATGATGTGCTGAGCGAATGCGTTCCGGTCTATGGGGGACCTTCCTCATTATGGCTTCATGTGTTGATGGTGGGATGTAGCTAATGTTTTGCAGAAAACAACTGGAAAGGGGCGGAGACAAGACTAGTCACCCTACACAAGGCAAGGAAGCAGATGAATGGGTGGCTCCACCCACTACGGGCCACAGGAGGGGGGTGAGGACAAGACCAGCCCACCTGCACAAGGAGAGAGAGAGAAATAGAGAGAGAGAAGAGCTGTGGGAGGGGCACCGCAGGCTCCACCCACTACAGGAGGAGGGCAGAGACAAAACCAGTCCCCCTGAATAAGAAGAGAGAGCAGCAGTGGGCGGTCTTTATTCCAGGAAGTCTCAAACTGGATGACGGCTCAGATCTGGAAGAAACACATCGAGATCCCCGAGATATACAGTGAAGGAAATGTGTATTTTCTCCCCCCTGATGCTGAATGTTCGCCCCTCACACAGAAATGATCGGTCTAACAATGGAATGTTCGCCCCTCACACAGAAATGATCGGTCTAACAATGGAATGTTCGCCCCTCACACAGAAATGATCGGTCTAACAATGGAATGTTCGCCCCTCACACAGAAATGATCGGTCTAACAATGGAATGTTCGCCCCTCACACAGAAATGATCGGTCTAACAATGGAAATGTTCGCCCCTCACACAGAAACGATCGGTCTAACAATGGAATGTTCGCCCCTCACACAGAAACGATCGGTCTAACAATGGAATGTTCGCGCCCCTCACACAGAAACGATCGGTCTAACAATGGAATGTTCGGTGTAACACTGAGAAACAGAATACAACAAAAAATTCAGCAGAAATGTGTCTAACAAATGATGACTGATCTGCATGTTCATGAGGGAAAGAAGGATTTGATCCCCTATCATTCAGCAGGATTTCTGGCTCCCAGGTGTCTCTCATACAGGTAACAAGCTGAGATTAGAAGCAGTCTCTTAAAGGGAGTGCTGCTAATCTCATTGTGTTACCTGTATAAAAGACACCTGTCCACAGGAGCAATCAAACCATCAGATTCCAAACTCTCCACCATGGCAAAGACCAAAGAGCTGTCCAAGGATGTCAGGGACAAGATGGTAGACCTACACAAGGCTGGACTGGGCTACCAAACTATGGCCAAGCAGCTTGGTGAGAAGGTGACAACAGTTGGTGCAATCATTCACAAATGGAAGAAACACAAAACAAGTGTCAGTCTCCCTAGGTCTGGTGCACCATGCAAGATCTCCCCTCGTGGAGTGTCAATGATCATGAGAACAGTGAGGAATCATCCCAGAACTACACGTGAGGATCTTGTCAATGATCTCCAGGCAGCTGGGACCACAGTCACCAAGAAAACAATTGGTAACACACTACGCCGACAAGGACTGAAATCCTGCAGTGCCCGCACGGTCCCTCTGCTCAAGAAAGCCCATGTCCAGGCCCGTCTGAAGTCTGCCACTGAACATCTGAATGATGCCGAGGAGGACTGGTGGGAAGTGTTGTGGTCAGAGGAGACCAAAATCCAGCTCTTTGGCATCAACTCAACTCGCTGTGTTTGGAGAGGAGGAATGCTGCCTATGACCCCAAGAACACCATCCCAACTGTGAAACATGGTGGTGGAAACATTCTGCTTTGGGGTGTTTTTCTGCTAAGGGGACAGGACAACTGCACCGCATCAAAGGGATGATGGACGGGGCAATGTACCCTCAAATCTTGGGGGAGAACCTTCTTCCCTCAGCCAGGGCATTGAAAATGGGTCATGGATGGGTGTTCCAGCATGACAATGACCCAAAACACACGGCCAAGGCAACAAAGGAGCGGCTCAAGAAGAAGCACATTAAGGTCCTGGAGTGGCCTAGCCAGTCTCCACACCTTCATCCGATTGAAAATCTGTGGAGGAGCTGAAAGTTCGAGTCGCCAAACGTCAGCCACCAAACCTTAATGACTTGGAGAGGATCTGCCAAGAGGAGTGGGCCAAAATCCCTCCTGAGATGTGTGCGAACCTGGGGGCCAACTCCAGGAAACGTCTGACCTCTGTGATGGCCAACAAGGGATTGGCCACCAAGTACTAAGTCGTGTTTTGTGAAGGGGATCAAATCCTTCTTTCCCTCATGAACATGCAGATCAGTCATCATTTGTTAGACGCATTTCTGCTGAATTTGTTGTTGTATTCTGTCTCTGTGTTACACTGAACATTCCATTGTTAGACCGATCATTTCTGTGTGAGGGGAGAACATTCCATTGTTAGACCGATCGTTTCTGTGTGAGGGGCGAACATTCCATTGTTAGACCGATCATTTCTGTGTGAGGGGCGAACATTCCATTGTTAGACCGATCATTTCTGTGTGAGGGGCGAACATTCTATTGTTAGACCGATCATTTCTGTGTGAGGGGCGAAAATTCCATTGTTAGACCGATCATTTCTGTGTGAGGGGCGAACATTCCATTGTTAGACCGATCATTTCTGTGTGAGGGGCGAACATTCTATTGTTAGACCGATCATTTCTGTGTGAGGGGCGAAAATTCCATTGTTAGACCGATCATTTCTGTGTGAGGGCGAACATTCCATTTGTTAGACCGATCATTTCTGTGTGAGGGGCGAACATTCCATTGTTAGACCGATCATTTCTGTGTGAGGGGCGAAGATTCACCATCAGGGGGGAGCAAATACACATTTCTTTCACTGTAAGAAGACGACTCGCCATCGATGGATTTACAGAAGATCTCCTTATTCTGGAGTTCAGCTTTAAGACCAACTGAAATGATGTCTTCAGCTTTCCCTGCCAGTTATATCCCATCCACTGAGATTGGTGCAATTCCCAAGTCACGGCAATGTGCTCTTGTGAAGGTCGACACCCGGTTCTAGGGGGGGGAGGAACCAGGGGGGGGGGGGGGGGTCACACTGACTCTACACTCAATGGAGCTGCTGTGTAAGGGAAACGTCACCGAACAACCGTGGAGGATTTTAAATACAACGTGTCACCTTATATGGAGGAACTTCTCACTTCTGTCCCCGGAATTTCTTGTTCTCTATGAGGTTAAGACTTTTATTGTCTCTCTCTCTTCTCTCTCTTCCCTCCCTCCCTCCCCCCTTCTTTCCCCCCCCCCCCCTCTCTCTTCCCTCCCGAAGAAAGCTCTCTCTTCCCACCTCTCCTCCCCCTCTCTTCTCTTCTCTCCCTCCCCCATCTCTCTTCTCCTCTCTCTCTCTCCCTCCCTCCCCCCTTCTTCTCCTCCCCCATCTCTCTCTCTCTCTTCCCTCCCTCCCCCCTCTCTCTCCCTCCCCCCCCTCTCTCACTCCCTTCTTCCCTCCCTCCCTCTCTCTCTCTCCCCCCTCTCTTCCATCCCCTCCCTCCCCCCTCTCTCTTCTCCCCCCCTCCCCCCTCTCTCTCTTCCCTCTTTCTCCTTCTCCCCCCTCTCTCTTCCCTTCCCCCTCTCTCTCTTTTCTCCTCTCTCCCTCCCCTCTCTCCTTCTCTCTTCCCCCCCTCTCTCCCCCCCTCGCTCTCACTCTCTCTCTTCCCTCCCTCTCCCCTTCTCTCTCTTCCCTCCCTCCCCCCCTCTCTCTCTCCTCCCCCCTCCCTCCCCCCCTCTCTCTCTCTCCCCCCTCCACCCCCCCCCCTCTCCCTCTCTCTCCCCCTCCCTCCCTCTCTCCCCCCTCTCTCTCCCTCCCCCCTCACTCTCTCTTCCCCCCTCCCCCCTCTCTCTCTCTCTCTATCCCCCCCAGGACATCGGTGTCACTTCATAGGGAACAGTTGACATGTTGGTGAATAACTTCAGCCTATTATCACCTACTCTCCTCTCCTTTAGGCGCACCCTGAAAACCCATCTCTTCAGGGAAGCCTACCCCACCCCCTGCTAACTTGCCTCCCTCCTCCGCTCCTCCTACCACCCCATCCATCCCCACAGCTATCTCCTCCTGTACCACCATCCCCTCCCTCCTAGATTGTAAGCTCGAAAGAGCAGGGCCCTCGATCCGCTCATGTATTGTATTGGTATTGTTCTGTCACATGTTCTGTCTCCCTTTGTAATGTACAGCGCTGAGCGAACTATTGGCGCTTTATAAATACTGTATAATATAATAATAATAATAATAATAAAGCCATGAATTCATACTTTTTCATGGTTTCATGGTTTTAGGCTGAAGTTATTCACCAACATGTCAACTGTTACCTCTGAAGTGACACCGATGTGCTGGGTGTCAGCAACTACTCACAGTCACGCCTTCCCGTCTCTAGGCTGCAGCCATTAATGATCCGCAGCTGATCCTCATGTCGCCTTTCCTACGTCTTGGGCACCAGAATCAATTATTGTAGCCGGGCCACTGATTGTAGTTCCGGTCATTTGAACATTTGAATTGTATGATCCGCTCTTCATGTGTTCGATCGTCGTGTCCCACCTGATGGGGGGGGGGAGGGGGGGGGTTAACCTAATGAAAGGTGTTCAGTTCTTGTTTATGATAGGGTCTCATTTTACTCCATGTGACAATGTGGAATAGACTCCCCCAGAGGTGGGTGTGGCCAATCAGTGGATTGCTGGAGGAAAGTCCTGGATCCTTTCTTGGATACACAGAATATAACTGGATATAACATTTATAGGGGAAGGTGATCCAGGGAATATCCGATTATTGATCCCGGGAATATCCAATTATTGATCCCGGGAATATCTGATTATTGATCCCGGGAATATCCGATTATTGATCCAGGGAATATCCGAATATTGATCCAGGGAATATCCGATTATTGATCCCGGGAATATCCGATTATTGATCCCGGGAATATCCAATTATTGATCCCGGGAATATCCGATTATTGATGGAATATCCAATTATTGATCCCGGGAATATCCGATTATTGATCCCGGGAATATCCGATTATTGATCCAGGGAATATCCGAATATTGATCCAGGAATATCCGATTATTGATCCCGGGAATATCCGATTATTGATCCCGGGAATATCCGATTATTGATCCCGGGAATATCCGATTATTGATCCCGGGAATATCCGATTATTGATCCCGGGAATATCCGATTATTGATCCCGGGAATATCCGATTATTGATCCAGGGAATATCCGATTATTGATCCAGGGAATATCCGATTATTGATCCCGGGAATATCCGATTATTGATCCAGGGAATATCCGATTATTGATCCGGGGAATATCCGATTATTGATCCCGGGAATATCCGATTATTGATCCCGGGGAATATCCAATTATTGATCCCGGGAATATCCGATTATTGATCCCGGGAATATCCGATTATTGATCCAGGGAATATCCGATTATTGATCCCGGGAATATCCGATTATTGATCCAGGGAATATCCGATTATTGATCCCGGGAATATCCGATTATTGATCCCGGGAATATCCGATTATTGATCCCGGGAATATCCGATTATTGATCCAGGGAATATCCGATTATTGATCCAGGGAATATCCGATTATTGATCCAGGGAATATCCGATTATTGATCCCGGGAATATCCGATTATTGATCCCGGGAATATCCGATTATTGATCCCGGGAATATCCGATTATTGATCCAGGGAATATCCGATTATTGATCCAGGGAATATCCGATTATTGATCCCGGGAATATCCGATTATTGATCCAGGGAATATCCGATTATTGATCCAGGGAATATCCGATTATTGATCCCGGGAATATCCGATTATTGATCCAGGGAATATCCGATTATTGATCCCAGGGAATATCCGATTATTGATCCAGGGAATATCCGATTGCCTCTCGGGGGATCAGGAAGGAATTTTCCCCTGCAGGAGGAGATCGGATCGTGCTTTGCTGGGTGTTTTGCCTTCTTCTGGATCATCTGTGGGTGGAGGATTATAACTTTTTTTTTTTAATGGCTGATCTGGATGGACTTTTGTCTTTTCTTCAGCCAGACTAACTATGTAACTACATGTGATATAGATGGAAGATCCTGCCGTGGTTCCGACTTCCAGGGTAGATTTTGTCTAATTCCTGTGCTTGTGGGGGGAGGGGGTGGGGGGAGGGGGTGTTATGTAAGCCTCAGGCCTAAAATGATTTTTTAACTATTTAAACGTGCAGCTCTGTCAGCAGTAGGATTAGCCCTTGCAGTGCGGGGGTTGGGGTGAGGGGGCACTGCAAGGGTAGATTTTGTCTGATTCCGTTCTAAGGAATACCAATTTGCAGAATGGCTCCTCTTGTTCCTCCCTCTCCTGCTGTTCCAGGGATTGCGGGAAGCCGATACAAGGACAGTTGTAGGCACTTCTGACAGCGGAATGTAAGACAGTTGACTATAATTACATCTGAATTCAGTGTTTTTTTTTTTTCTATATCTGCTTGGAGTTTGTAGTTAATGCTTTGCTCCTCTTTATGGACTCTTTCCATCTATACGGCGGCTTCCTAACCCCCGCGACACATTGCGTCTGCCAATGGCGGTGGCTGAAATGCCAAGTAACAATAACATATTTGGAGGTTAAACGCAGCGGCGACCTCCCTCGCTGTTTCCCATTTTCATTTCTGATCGTTCAGCAAATTGAAAAGGATCTTGGAACCTCTTAACGTAGGTCTGCGGCTCCGGAGAAATTAGGTTGATAAGCAGCCACTTAATGGGGATTATCTGAAGGCAGATGATAATCACGTTTTGCCGTAATAGGCTCTCCGGAGATTGGCGCGGGGACGGCGGAGGATTCTGGGATGGCGGTTAGGCTTTTTCGCCGGCTCCGATGAGTTAATATAAGGCTGTTTACAAGCAGGGGGGGGGGGGGGGGGTCACGGCGGCGGTTGGCCCCGCATTTGGCGCACGTGCTAGAGATGTGCTTGTATTAACCTTCCTGGGTCTTGTTGCGCCAAGGCGACGAGCGGTGACACTGACCAATGGCACGGCTAAGACCCTGTCAGTTTTGGCCCGTTCGGCGCTGTGTCACACAAGGGGTAGGGGGCTGGGTGGCGGGCCTTGCAAGAATCCTGGGCGCGCTGCCACCGCTTCACAAGAGACAAAGATGAATCTATCTGAACACGCAGCCCTAATGACTGCAGAACCCCGGCTCTAATTAATTGCATACGTAAGTGGACTGGACCGGCATGCTAAAGATGGCCAGCTGGGGGGAGTGCGCAGCATCCCAATGGCCCCACGGTGGGAAGGAGAGAAGCGGCCAGCCGGGGGGGGGAGTGCGCAGCATCCCAATGGCCCCACGGTGGGAAGGAGAGAAGCGGCCAGCCGGGGGGGGAGTGCGCAGCATTCCAATGGCCCCACGGTGGGAAGGAGAGAAGCGGCCAGCCGGGGGGAGTGCGCAGCATCCCAATGGACCCCACGGTGGGAAGGAGAGAAGCGGCCAGCCGGGGGGAGTGCGCAGCATCCCAATGGCCCCACGGTGGGAAGGAGAGAAGCGGCCAGCCGGGGGGAGTGCGCAGCATCCCAATGCCCCACGGTGGGAAGGAGAGAAGCGGCCAGCCGGGGGGAGTGCGCAGCATCCCAATGGCCCCACGGTGGGAAGGAGAGAAGCGGCCAGCCGGGGGGAGTGCGCAGCATCCCAATGACCCCACGGTGGGAAGGAGAGAAGCGGCCAGCCGGGGGGAGTGCGCAGCATCCCAATGGCCCCACGGTGGGAAGGAGAGAAGCGGCCAGCCGGGGGGAGTGCGCAGCATCCCAATGGCCCCACGGTGGGAAGGAGAGAAGCGGCCAGCCGGGGGGAGTGCGCAGCATCCCAATGGCCCCACGGTGGGAAGGAGAGAAGCGGCCAGCCGGGGGGAGTGCGCAGCATCCCAATGGCCCCACGGTGGGAAGGAGAGAAGCGGCCAGCCGGGGGGAGTGCGCAGCATCCCAATGGCCCCACGGTGGGAAGGAGAGAAGCGGCCAGCCGGGGGGAGTGCGCAGCATCCCAATGGCCCCACGGTGGGAAGGAGAGAAGCGGCCAGCCGGGGGGAGTGCGCAGCATCCCAATGGCCCCACGGTGGGAAGGAGAGAAGCGGCCAGCCGGGGGGAGTGCGCAGCATCCCAATGACCCCACGGTGGGAAGGAGAGAAGCGGCCAGCCGGGGGGGGAGTGCGCAGCATCCCAATGACCCCAGGGTGGGAAGGAGAGAAGCGGCCAGCCGGGGGGAGTGCGCAGCATCCCAATGGCCCCACGGTGGGAAGGAGAGAAGCGGCCAGCGGGGGGAGTGCGGGGGGACGGTGGGAAGGAGAGTGCGCAGCATCCCAATGACCCCACGGTGGGAAGGAGAGAAGCGGCCAGCCGGGGGGAGTGCGCAGCATCCCAATGGCCCCACGGTGGGAAGGAGAGAAGCGGCCAGCCGGGGGGAGTGCGCAGCATCCCAATGACCCCACGGTGGGAAGGAGAGAAGCGGCCAGCCGGGGGGAGTGCGCAGCATCCCAATGGCCCCACGGTGGGAAGGAGAGAAGCGGCCAGCCGGGGGGAGTGCGCAGCATCCCAATGGCCCCACGGTGGGAAGGAGAGAAGCGGCCAGCCGGGGGGACTGCGCAGCATCCCAATGACCCCACGGTGGGAAGGAGAGAAGCGGCCAGCCGGGGGGAGTGCGCAGCATCCCAATGACCCCACGGTGGGAAGGAGAGAAGCGGCCAGCCGGGGGGAGTGCGCAGCATCCCAATGGCCCCACGGTGGGAAGGAGAGAAGCGGCCAACCGGGGGGAGTGCGCAGCATCCCAATGACCCCACGGTGGGAAGGAGAGAAGCGGCCAGCGGGGGGAGTGCGCAGCATCCCAATGACCCCACGGTGGGAAGGAGAGAAGCGGCCAGCCGGGGGGAGTGCGCAGCATCCCAATGGCCCCACGGTGGGAAGGAGAGAAGCGGCCAGCCGGGGGGAGTGCGCAGCATCCCAATGACCCCACGGTGGGAAGGAGAGAAGCGGCCAGCCGGGGGGAGTGCGCAGCATCCCAATGACCCCACGGTGGGAAGGAGAGAAGCGGCCAGCCGGGGGGAGTGCGCAGCATCCCAATGGCCCCACGGTGGGAAGGAGAGAAGCGGCCAGCCGGGGGGAGTGCGCAGCATCCCAATGACCCCACGGTGGGAAGGAGAGAAGCGGCCAGCCGGGGGGAGTGCGCAGCATCCCAATGGCCCCACGGTGGGAAGGAGAGAAGCGGCCAGCCGGGGGGAGTGCGCAGCATCCCAATGACCCCACGGTGGGAAGGAGAGAAGCGGCCAGCCGGGGGGAGTGCGCAGCATCCCAATGGCCCCACGGTGGGAAGGAGAGAAGCGGCCAGCCGGGGGGAGTGCGCAGCATCCCAATGGCCCCACGGTGGGAAGGAGAGAAGCGGCCAGCCGGGGGGAGTGCGCAGCATCCCAATGGCCCCACGGTGGGAAGGAGAGAAGCGGCCAGCCGGGGGGAGTGCGCAGCATCCCAATGGCCCCACGGTGGGAAGGAGAGAAGCGGCCAGCCGGGGGGAGTGCGCAGCATCCCAATGACCCCACGGTGGGAAGGAGAGAAGCGGCCAGCCGGGGGGAGTGCGCAGCATCCCAATGGCCCCACGGTGGGGGAAGGAGAGAAGCGGCCAATGGCCCCACGGTGGGAAGGAGAGAAGCGGCCAGCCGGGGGGAGTGCGCAGCATCCCAATGGACCCCACGGTGGGAAGGAGAGAAGCGGCCAGCCGGGGGGAGTGCGCAGCATCCCAATGGCCCCACGGTGGGAAGGAGAGAAGCGGCCAGCCGGGGGGAGTGCGCAGCATCCCAATGGCCCCACGGTGGGAAGGAGAGAAGCGGCCAGCCGGGGGGAGTGCGCAGCATCCCAATGGCCCCACGGTGGGAAGGAGAGAAGCGGCCAGCCGGGGGGAGTGCGCAGCATCCCAATGGACCCCACGGTGGGAAGGAGAGAAGCGGCCAGCCGGGGGGAGTGCGCAGCATCCCAATGGCCCCACGGTGGGAAGGAGAGAAGCGGCCAGCCGGGGGGAGTGCGCAGCATCCCAATGACCCCACGGTGGGAAGGAGAGAAGCAGCCAGCCGGGGGGAGTGCGCAGCATCCCAATGGCCCCACGGTGGGAAGGAGAGAAGCGGCCAGCCGGGGGGAGTGCGCAGCATCCCAATGGCCCCACGGTGGGAAGGAGAGAAGCGGCCAGCCGGGGGGAGTGCGCAGCATCCCAATGGCCCCACGGTGGGAAGGAGAGAAGCGGCCAGCCGGGGGGAGTGCGCAGCATCCCAATGGCCCCACGGTGGGAAGGAGAGAAGCGGCCAGCCGGGGGGAGTGCGCAGCATCCCAATGGCCCCACGGTGGGAAGGAGAGAAGCGGCCAGCCGGGGGGAGTGCGCAGCATCCCAATGGCCCCACGGTGGGAAGGGAGAGAAGCGGCCAGCCGGGGGGAGTGCGCAGCATCCCAATGGCCCCACGGTGGGAAGGAGAGAAGCGGCCAGCCGGGGGGAGTGCGCAGCATCCCAATGGCCCCACGGTGGGAAGGAGAGAAGCGGCCAGTTCCTGTTGGCACTTCGGGGCTGAGCTCATTTCTGCTGCTAGGAAAGCCAAGAAAAATGTCAGAAGAGGCTCTGAACAAGAAACAGAGGTTCATGGAAAAAGGTGGGAGATGGGATCTGTGTTGGGGCGCTCAGATGCATAGCGTCACTCTGAAGAGCACTGCTGACCAGGGGCGGACTGACCATTTGGAAACTCGGGCACTGCCCTAAGGCCCAGGGTCAGTAGGGGGCCCCATGAGATGCCCCTGGTACCTTCTTCATAGGCTTTTTTGAGCTTGGGCAAGGACACAGGGGCCCCATGATCCCCTATTGAGGGCCCGGGGTCAGTAGGGGGCCCCATGAGATGCCCCTGGTACCTTTTTCATAGGCTTTTTTGATTTTGGGCAAGGACACAGGGGCCCCATGATCCCCTATTGCCCGGGGGCCCCATGAGTTGTCAGTCCGCCCCTGCTGCTGACAACAGAAGGGCGAACTGTGAAGCAGAACAGGGTCAGTCCACCCAAAACTGAGAGAGTGGTAAACTTCCCAACTCCAGGACCACCCCCCCCCCCCACCCCAGAGGTCTCTGGAAACACCCCAACCTCAGCTTCATGGCCTTTATTTCCTTCATACTCATCCTTTCTAGGCGTCTTTAAACCAGATAAATTACACGCTGGATTCTCTTCCTCTTCACCTTTTCTCTGAGTCTGCTTTCTCTTTCCCTGGTTTCTGGGTTTCCTTCCTCTGAGTGGACTTCTTAGTTCCCTCCGTTATACTCCATTCTCTGGATCCTCTTCCCCTATTCTCTGGATCCTCTTCCCCTATTCTCTGGATCCTCTTCCCCTATTCTCTGGATTCTCTTCCCCTATTCTCTGGATCCTCTTCCTTCATTCTCTGGATCCTCTTCCTCTATTCTCTGGATTCTCTTCCCCTATTCTCTGGATCCTCTTCCTCTATTCTCTGGATTCTCTTCCCCTATTCTGGATCCTCTTCCTCTATTCTCTGGATCCTCTTCCTTCATTCTCTGGATCCTCTTCCCTATTCTCTGGATCCTCTTCCCCCCCTATTCTCTGGATCCTCTTCCCCTATTCTCTTCTCTTCCCCTATTCTCTGGATCCTCTTCCCTCATTCTCTGGATCCTCTTCCCCTATTCTCTGGATCCTCTTCCCCTATTCTCTGGATCCTCTTCCCCCCTATTCTCTGGATCCTCTTCCCCTATTCTCTGGATCTCTTCCTCTATTCTCTGGATCCTCTTCCTCTATTCTCTGGATCCTCTTCCCCTATTCTCTGGATCCTCTTCCTCTATTATCTGGGTCATCCTCCTTCGTATTCTCTATTTCATCCTCTTCTTTTTATTCTCTTGGTCCCCGTTCTCTTTTATCTGAGTCCTCTTATTCTATTCTCTGGGTCTTCTTCCTCTATATCCTGGATCCTCCTCCTCTTTTCTCTGGCTCCTCTTCCTCTGTTCTCTGAGTCCTCCTCTATATTCTGGGTCCTCTTTTCTCTCTTCTCTGGGTCCTCCCCCTCTATATTCTGAGTCCTCTTCCTCTCTAAGTCCTCCTCCTCTGTTCTCTGGGTCTTCACCCTCTATATTCTGGGTCCTCCCTCTCTATATTCTAGGTCCTCTTCCTCTGTTCTCTTGATCCTCCTCTATATTCTGGGTCCTCTTCCTCTGTTCTCTGGGTCCTCCTCTATATTCTGGGTCTTCCTTCTCTGTTCTCTGGGTCCTCCTCCTCTATTTCTGGGGCTCTATATTCTGGGTCTCCTCCTCTGTTCTCTGGGTCCTCCTCTATATTCTGGCTCCTCTTCCTCTGTTCTCTGGCTCCTCTTCTCTGTTCTCTGGCTCCTCCTCTATATTCTGGCTCCTCCTCTATATTCTGGCTCCTCCTCTGTTCTCTGGCTCCTCTTCCTCTGTTCTCTCTGGGTCCTCCTCTATATTCTGGCTCCTCTTCCTCTGTTCTCTGGCTCCTCCTCTATATTCTGGCCCCTCCTCTATATTCTGGCTCCTCTTCCTCATAGCTCAACTCAAACCACAACTCTCTGGTCCGGTGTAGTGACATCATATATCTCTGGTCCGGTGTAGTGACATCGTATATCTCTCTGGTCTGGAGTAGTGACATCATATATCTCTGGTCCGGTGTAGTGACATCATATATCTCCGGTCCGGTGTAGTGACATCATATATCTCTGGTCCTGTGTAGTGACATCATCTATCTCTGGTCCGGTGTAGTGACATCATATATCTCTGGTCCGGAGTAGTGACATCATATATCTCTGGTCCTGTGTAGTGACATCATCTATCTCTGGTCCGGAGTAGTGACATCATCTATCTCTGTGTCCTGGTCCGGTGTAGTGACATCATCTATCTCTGGTCCGGTGAGTAGTGACATCATATATCTCTGGTCCGGTGTAGTGACATCATATATCTCTGGTCCTGTGTAGTGACATCATATATCTCTGGTCCTGTGTAGTGACATCATATATCTCTGGTCCGGTGTAGTGACATCATATATCTCTGGTCCGGTGTAGTGACATCATATATCTATGTTCCGGTGTAGTGACATCATATATCTCTGGTCCGGTGTAGTGACATCGTATATCTCTGGTCCTGTGTAGTGACATCATATATCTCTGGTCCGGTGTAGTGACATCATATATCTCTGGTCCTGTGTAGTGACATCATATATCTCTGGTCCGGTGTAGTGACATCATATATCTATGTTCCGGTGTAGTGACATCATATATCTATGTTCCGGTGTAGTGACATCATATATCTCTGGTCTGGAGTAGTGACATCATATATCTCTGGTCCTGTGTAGTGACATCATATATCTATGTTCCGGTGTAGTGACATCATATATCTATGGTTCCGGTGTAGTGACATCATATATCTATGTTCCGGTGTAGTGACATCATCTATCTCTGGTCCTGTGTAGTGACATCATCTATCTCTGGTCCTGTGTAGTGACATCATATATCTATGTTCCGGTGTAGTGACATCATATATCTCTGGTCCTGTGTAGTGACATCATATATCTATGTTCCGGTGTAGTGACATCATATATCTATGTTCCGGTGTAGTGACATCATATATCTATGTTCCTGTGTAGTGACATCATATATCTATGGTCCTGTGTAGTGACATCATATATCTCTGGTCCTGTGTAGTGACATCATATATCTCTGGTCCGGTGTAGTGACATCATATATCTCTGGTCCTGTGTAGTGACATCATATATCTATGTTCCGGTGTAGTGACATCATACATCTCTGGTTTAGCAGAATAGCAGATGTGTTGGGATCTTCTGAACACCACAGGAGTCACTGTTACCGCCCCCCAACCCCACTGACATCCCTTTCAGCAGATGCACATCATAGTTTTAGTAAATTTCCTGACCACTTGCCCACCTACTTCTAGTTACTTCCTCAGGGTCACTCCTTGACATTTGAGGACTGAGGGCTCTTGAGAGGAGTACTGGGGCACGGAGCTGTGAAGTAGGGAAACACCCTGCAGGCCTCTCCCGCCGGCTACGATCTGCCTGCATTTTGCATAGAGAAGCACAGAGGCCCAGTAGTGACATCACTGGGTTTAAAATAAAGTTTGTAATGAAAGCAAAAAGGGTTTTAGAAATTTCATTTCAGCTTTAACTCCTTCCTGAGTCTAAAAATAGAAAAGCGATTGGCTGCAGTTAAGCAGAGTAAACACTAACGATGAACTCGGCGAAACGCAAACATCTCATTACAGTTATCTGGTAATTGACTCTGCTGAGACGTCTCCGCGGCGGAATATCGCCGCGCTTTTCCTGGGTTTGTGCTGACGTGCCTCCCGTCACATGCAGGTGTCTCGGGTTCACGGCTCGGAGCCAAGGTCATCCGCAGAATGGAAATGTATTTCAGGATCAGCTTAACATGGCACCCGGGGGGAGTAAACGTACGGCGAGGAAAATATCGCCCCCAAGTCATGTGACCCCGGCCCGCCAAACCCCGCCTGGCGTGCAAAGCAGACGAAAATGCGCACAATTCTGAGAAACGGAACGAACAGTCGGGACTCCAGTGAGGATTGATAAGGCTGGAGAAAAAAAATAATGAAAGACTCGTCCTAGGGAACCGGAACCGTCATTAGGCCTCGCGCCGCGGCGGAAAATGCGTGTTTTACGGACGTTTGACTTTTTGTTTTTCTGCCTCAAAAAGCCTCTTGATGGTAACCTGTGTCCAGGGGCGGACTGACCATTTGGAAACTCGGGCACTGCCCGAGGGCCCGGGGTCAGTAGGGGGCCCCATAAGATGCCCCTGGTACCTTTTTCATGGGCTTTTTTAAGTTTGGGCAAGGACACAGGGGCCCCATGATCCCCTATTGCCCGGGGGCCCCATGATCCCCTATTGCCCGGGGGCCCCATGATCCCCTATTGCCCGGGGGCCCCATGATCCCCTATCGCCCGGGGGCCCCATGAGTTGTCAGTCCACCCCTGCCTGTGTCCATACGGGAGGTTCGAGGAAGAAGAGTTTAAAGGTGAAAAAAAAAAAACAATCACTTGCGTGTTCTGAAGAGGCGGGTTTGGGCTGAAAAACGCATAAACGCGCATAAATGCGCAAAAAAACGCTTGGCGTGTTTACACTTCAACACATTCTAATGGCCAGAATAAATGAATACTATGCTCGACGGATTGCATTATTAAAAATGCGTGAACGCGCATGCAAACAAAACGCGCCTTTTACCGCGTTTTTCTGCTGCTAAAAGCGTCCCTTAGAGACATGTGACCGAGTTAGAGACAAGAGTTCCACTTCGCAGGCCTCACGCAGACGGGGCGTATTCACAGACGCGCGGATTTTCTGCGCGGAACGCAGGCTCTCGCTGGCAGTAGAAATTCGCATTCAAAGCGCTCGCATTTAGATGTTTTTTGATGCGCCTGTTTTTGTGGACGTTTGACTTTTTGTTTTTCTGCCTCTCGATGGTAACCTGTGTCCACAAACGCGCATAAACGTGCGATAACGCGCATAAATGCAAACCAATAACGCGTAATAACGCTTGGCGTGTTTATGCGCATTCACACTTTAACACATTCTAATGGACAGAATAAATTGATATTATGCTCAACGGGCTGCATAAGTACAAATGCGTGAACGCACATGCAAAAAAACGCGCCTTTTACCGCGTTTTTCTGCTGCTTGAGAAAAGGCGTCTAAAAGCGTCCCTTAGAGACATGTGACCGAACTAGAGACAAGACTTCCACTTCGCAGGCCTCACGCATGGGGGGCGTGTTCATAGATGAGCGTATTTTCTGCGCAGAACGCACGCTCTTACTGGCAGTAGAAATACGCATTTAAAGCGCTCGCATTTAGACGTTTTTTTGATGCGCCTGTTTTTACGGCCGTTTGACTTTTTGTTTTTCTGCCTCTCGATGGTAACCTGTGTCCATGCCGGAGGTTCGAGGAAGAAGAGTTTAAAGGCGAAAACAAAAACCCCAATCACTTGCGTGTTCTGAAGAGGCGGGTTTGGGCCGTCAAACGCGCATAAACGTGTGATAACGCGCATAAACGCGCAATAAGGCAAATAACGCTTGGCGTGTTTATGCGCATTCACACTTTAACACATTCTAATGGACAGAATAAATTGATATTATGCTCAATAGACTGCATTAGTA
Organism: Staurois parvus; assembly: GCA_951230385.1. Classification (NCBI taxonomy): domain Eukaryota; kingdom Metazoa; phylum Chordata; class Amphibia; order Anura; family Ranidae; genus Staurois; species Staurois parvus. The sequence continues at coordinate 319,104 of CATNWA010018078.1, forward strand.
AAAAAGCGTGAATGCGCATGTAAAAAAAAAAACGCGCCTTTTACCGCGTTTTTCTGCTGCTTGAGAAAAGGTGTCTAAAAGCGTCCCTTAGAGACATGTGACCGAGTTAGAGACAAGACTTCCACTTCGCAGGCCTCACGCATGGGGGGCGTGTTCATAGATGAGCGTATTTTCTGCGCAGAACGCACGCTCTTACTGCAGTAGAAATACGCATTTAAAGCGCTCGCTTTTAGACGTTTTTTGATGCGCCTGTTTTTTTACGGCCGTTTGACTTTTTGTTTTTCTGCCTCTCGATGGTAACCTGTGTCCATGCCGGAGGTTAGAGGAAGAAGAGTTTAAAGGCGAAAACAAACACCCCAATCACTTGCGTGTTCTGAAGACGCGGGTTTGGGCCGTCAAACGCGCATAAACGTGTGATAACGCACATAAATGCCGATAACGCGTAATAACGCTTGGCGTGTTTATGCGCATTCACACTTTAACACATTCTAATGGACAGAATAAATTGATATTATGCTCAATAGACTGCATTAGTAAAAAAGCGTGAATGCGCATGTAAAAAAAAAAACGCGCCTTTTACCGCGTTTTTCTGCTGCTTGAGAAAAGGCGTCTAAAAGCGTCCCTTAGAGACATGTGACCGAACTAGAGACAAGACTTCCACTTCGCAGGCCTCACGCATGGGGGGCGTGTTCATAGATGAGCGTATTTTCTGCGCAGAACGCACGTTCTTACTGGCAGTAGAAATACGTATGTAAAGCGCTCGCATTTAGATGTTTTTTTGATGCGCCTGTTTTTACGGCCGTTTGACTTTTTGTTTTTCTGCCTCTCGATGGTAACCTGTGTCCATGCCGGAGGTTAGAGGAAGAAGAGTTTAAAGGCGAAAACAAAAACCCCAATCACTTGCGTGTTCTGAAGACGCGGGTTTGGGCTGAAAAACGCACAAACGCGCATAAACGCGCAATAAGGCACAATAACGCTTGGCGTGTTTATGCGCATTCACACTTTAACACATTCTAATGGACAGAATAAATTGATATTATGCTCAATAGACTGCATTAGTAAAAAAGCGTGAATGCGCATGTAAAAAAAAAAACCGCGCCTTTTACCGCGTTTTTCTGCTGCTTGAGAAAAGGCGTCTAAAAGCGTCCCTTAGAGACATGTGACCGAACTAGAGACAAGACTTCCACTTCGCAGGCCTCACGCATGGGGGGCGTGTTCATAGATGAGCGTATTTTCTGCGCAGAACGCACGCTCTTACTGGCAGTAGAAATACGCATTTAAAGCGCTCGCATTTAGACGTTTTTTGATGCGCCTGTTTTTATGGCCGTTTGACTTTTTGTTTTTCTGCCTCTCGATGGTAACCTGTGTCCATGCCGGAGGTTCGAGGAAGAAGAGTTTAAAGGCGAAAACAAAAACCCCAATCACTTGCGTGTTCTGAAGACGCGGGTTTGGGCTGAAAAACGCACAAACGCGCATAAACGCGCAATAACGCGTAATAACGCTTGGCGTGTTTATGCGCATTCACACTTTAACACATTCTAATGGACAGAATAAATTGATATTATGCTCAATAGACTGCATTAGTAAAAAAGCGTGAATGCGCATGTAAAAAAAAAAACGCGCCTTTTACCGCGTTTTTCTGCTGCTTGAGAAAAGGCATCTAAAAGCGTCCCTTAGAGACATGTGACCGAGTTAGAGACAAGACTTCCACTTCGCAGGCCTCACGCATGGGGGGCGTGTTCATAGATGAGCGTATTTTCTGCGCAGAACGCACGCTCTTACTGGCAGTAGAAATACGCATTTAAAGCGCTCGCTTTTAGACGTTTTTTGATGCGCCTGTTTTACGGCCGTTTGACTTTTCATTTTCTGCCTCTCGATGGTAACCTGTGTCCATGCCGGAGGTTAGAGGAAGAAGAGTTTAAAGGCGAAAACAAAAACCCCAATCACTTGCGTGTTCTGAAGACGCGGGTTTGGGCCGTCAAACGCGCATAAACGTGTGATAACGCACATAAATGCCCAACAACACACAATAACGCTTGGCGTGTTTATGCGCATTCACACTTTAACACATTCTAATGGACAGAATAAATTGATATTATGCTCAACGGGCTGCATAAGTAAAAATGCGTGAACGCATGTAAAAAAAAAAACGCAGCTTTTACCGCGTTTTTCTGCTGCTTGAGAAAAGGCGTCTAAAAGCGTCCCTTAGAGACATGTGACCGAGTTAGAGACAAGACTTCCACTTCGCAGGCCTCACGCATGGGGGGCGTGTTCATAGATGAGCGTATTTTCTGCGCAGAACGCACGCTCTTACTGGCAGTAGAAATACGCATTTAAAGCGCTCGCTTTTAGACGTTTTTTGATGCGCCTGTTTTTACGGCCGTTTGACTTTTTGTTTTTCTGCCTCTCGATGGTAACCTTTGTCCATGCCGGAGGTTAGAGGAAGAAGAGTTTAAAGGCGAAAACAAAAACCCCAATCACTTGCGTGTTCTGAAGACGCGGGTTTGGGCTGCATAAAAAACGCACATAAATGCCGATAACGCGTAATAACGCTTGGCGTGTTTATGCGCATTCACACTTTAAACACATTCTAATGGACAGAATAAATTCATATTATGCTCAATAGACTGCATTAGTAAAAAAGCGTGAATGCGCATGTAAAAAAAAAAAACGCGCCTTTTACCGCGTTTTTCTGCTGCTTGAGAAAAGGCGTCTAAAAGCGTCCCTTAGAGACATGTGACCGAACTAGAGACAAGACTTCCACTTCGCAGGCCTCACGCATGGGGGGCGCGTTCATAGATGAGCGTATTTTCTGCGCAGAACGCACGCTCTTACTGGCAGTAGAAATACGCATTTAAAGCGCTCGCTTTTAGACGTTTTTTGATGCGCCTGTTTTATGGCCGTTTGACTTTTTGTTTTTTCTGCCTCTCGATGGTAACCTGTGTCCATGCCGGAGGTTAGAGGAAGAAGAGTTTAAAGGCGAAAACAAAAACCCCAATCACTTGCGTGTTCTGAAGACGCGGGTTTGGGCCGAAAAACGTCAAACGCGCATAAACGCGCAATAACGCGTAATAACGCTTGGCGTGTTTATGCGCATTCACACTTTAACACATTCTAATGGACAGAATAAAATGATATTATGCTCAATAGACTGCATTAGTAAAAAAGCGTGAATGCGCATGTAAAAAAAAAAACGCGCCTTTTACCGCGTTTTTCTGCTGCTTGAGAAAAGGCGTCTAAAAGCGTCCCTTAGAGACATGTGACCGAACTAGAGACAAGACTTCCACTTCGCAGGCCTCACGCATGGGGGGGCGTGTTCATAGATGAGCGTATTTTCTGCGCAGAACGCACGCTCTTACTGGCAGTAGAAATACGCATTTAAAGCGCTCGTTTTTAGACGTTTTTTGATGTGCCTGTTTTTACGGCCGTTTGACTTTTTGTTTTTCTGCCTCTCGATGGTAACCTGTGTCCATGCCGGAGGTTAGAGGAAGAAAGAGTTTAAAGGCGAAAACAAAAACCCAATCACTTGCGTGTTCTGAAAGACGCGGGTTTGGGCTGAAAAACGCACAAACGCGCATAAACGCGCAATAACGTGAAATAACGCTTGGCGTGTTTATGCGCATTCACACTTTAACACATTCTAATGGACAGAATAAATTGATATTATGCTCAACAGACTGCATTAGTAAAAATGTGTGAACGCGCATGCAAAAAAAATGCGCCTTTTACCGCGTTTCTCTGCTGCTTGAGAAAAGGCGTCTAAAAGCGTCCCTTAGAGACATGTGACCGAGTTAGAGACAAGACTTCCACTTCGCAGGCCTCACGCACGCGGGGCGTATTCACAGACGCACGGATTTTCTGCGCAGAACGCAGCCTCTTGCTGGCAGTAGAAATACGCATTTAGAGCCGCGCAATTCTTCTTTCCTTCAAATGAATGGCTACCAGGAGCGGACTGACCACTTGAGCACTCAGGCACTGCCCGAGGGCCCGGGGTCAGTAGGGGGCCCATGAGATGCCCCTGGTACCTTTCATAGGCTTTTTTTGGGTGTGGGTGAGGACACAGGGGCCCCATGATCCCCTATTGCCCGGGGGCCCCATGATCCCCTATTGCCCGGGGGCCCCATGATCCCCTATTGCCCAGGGGCCCCATGATCCCCTATTGCCCGGGGGCCCTATGAGTTGTCAGTCCGCCCCTGATGGCTACACATTTACGAACGTCTGCATATAGGCGCGTTGAGGTGCGTACGGACATCAAATCTGCACATTTGCGCAGCCCCGGACGCAGAGGTGTCCTACTTTTTTTTTTCAGCACCATAGCAATCAATGTGCGCATGTGCAAATGTGTGCTGCGTTTAGCAGCGCAGAGAAAAAAAAAAAGTAGGACACCTCTGCGTCCGGGGCTGCGCAAATGTGCAGATTTGATGTCCGTACGCACCTCACCGCGCCTACATGCATACGTCTAGCTGCGTACAAAGCCGCTGAATAAGCCCCTCATCTCTCTGCCAGGAGCTGGCAGCATAAAAGCAGATGCTTAATCCCGTGCGTCTTTACACACGCTGGTGCGCATATGTCGGGCGTTCAAGCGCATCATTTCATTCTATTGGCTAGAGCAGAGGTCCCCAACCCCCGATAGCATCCGCGCCGCGCAGCAGGAGGTGAGCGACAGACGAGCGAGCGAAGCTTGATCTCTGCTTACAGACGCTTGTCAGATCGGGGGCGGCATTGGAATCTCATAGGACCAGTAAACTGCGCATGCGCGGGATCTAGGTTGCGTGCTCCTATGAGAATGCCCCATGCTGGACCTGGGGGGGTGATAGTCGCACTGGGGAGCGGCTGCAACAACCTCATCCAGGGGCGGACTGACAACTCATGGGGCCCCCAGGCAATAGGGGATCATGGGGCCCCTGTGTCCTTGCCCAAACTCAAAAAAGCCTATGAAAAAGGTACCAGGGGCATCTCATGGGGCCCCCTACTGACCCCGGGCCCTCGGGCAACGCCCGAGTTTCCAAACGGTCAGTCCGCCCCTGAGTCCCCATCCCAGTCCACCGAAAAATTATCTTCCACAAAACTGGCCCCTGGCGACACCGAAAAAAAGGTTTGTGGCCCGCTGGGCGAGGGCGTTCATTTGTTCTAGACTTCAGTTGGAAAAGATGCGCATGTGCGCGCGTTTGTGCATGTTTACGTGCGTTCATGACACCGGTACGCTTCTCTCTGAATGCAGGTTTTGGGCATTTTTTTCTTTCCTTCTCCATGTTCCGGATATATACCCCGCAATGCTCGCGCGGACGCACGGACGCACGGACGCACGGACGCACGGACGCACTGACGCACTGACGCACGGACGCACGGACGCACGACGCACGGACGCACGGACGCACGGGATAATACTGAGCTGTGCTTAGAGGAAAAATATAAAATGCATGTAAAAGTGGCAATTGTTTCTGACCATGTGCATGTAGCACACGGCGCTGATGTACGGCCGGAACATTCCGGGCAGAAAAGCATAAAAAAAGCGAGGATGGGCTACATAGGAAACGCACATATTTCTGCGCTCCACTAGATGGCGCTCTTACGGACTTATACATGTAATGGGATCATTAAAATTGGGAACAGAAAGTACAAATGTAACAACTGCATCAATGTGGCAATAAAAAACAATCCCCGGGATCACGCTGATGGGGTGCGGAGTTCATAGCGTTTTCAGTGCGGAATTCCGCACCGCATTAGAAACGCACCCCGTTCATGCGAACCGCTGCGGGTGTGTATGGTAACAACACCCCGAAAACGGTCTGCAAAACGCGTTGCGATGCCCAGAATCGGATCGCATAGGTGTGGATACCCGTGCGATCCGATTCTAGTGCGGACCCAAAAAATGGTCCTGCGTGTTTTTGGTGCGGGTGCGGTGTTGATACAAAATGTACGACTCCGATCGCACCGCACACAAATCGCATGTGATCTGCAGGGAATGCGGCGCGGTTCAGAATCACACCACATGTATGTGAACCCGGGCTAAGTGTCCGGTCACACCGGTGTGACTTCAGATGCGATTCGCAAATTGAAATCGCACCTGAAATCACATCTAATAAATGTGAATGTTGGCGTCTTAACACGTGCGATTTGCTGCAGCGCCATTTCTAAAGTAGTTCTCGTGTGACTTGTTCTGCAGTCTTGTTGAGGTTTTACATCCATAGAATGTAATGGAAATCACACCGAAAATTGCAAGAAATCAATGAAAATCTTCACCAGTAGCAAAAAAGTCTCCAGAAATCTCACCTGAAATCGCACACAAATCTCACCTGAAATCTCACCTGAAATCTCACCTGAAATCTCAACCTGAAAATCTCACCTGAAATCGCACCCAAATCTCACCTGAAATCTCATCTCACCTGAAATCGCACCCAAATCTCACCTGAAATCTCACCTGAAATCGCACACAAATCTCACCTGAAATCTCACACAAATCTCACCTGAAATCTCAACCAAATCTCACCTGAAATCGCACCCAAATCTCACCTGAAATCGCACCCAAATCTCACCTGAAATCTCACCTGAAATCGCACACAAATCTCACCTGAAATCTCACCTGAAATCGCATACAAATCTCACCTGAAATCTCACCTGAAATCTCACACAAATCTCACCTGAAATCGCACACAAATCTCACCTGAAATCGCATACAAATCTCACCTGAAATCGCACACAAATCTCACCTGAAATCTCACACAAATCTCACCTGAAATCTCACCTGAAATCGCATACAAATCTCACCTGAAATCTCACCTGAAATCGCACACCAAATCTCACCTGAAATCTCACCTGAAATCGCACACAAATCTCACCTGAAATCTCAATGTAACCTGAAATCGCACCCAAATCTCACCTGAAATCTCACCTGAAATCGCACACAAATCTCACCTGAAATCTCAACCAAATCTCACCTGAAATCTCAACAAATCTCACCTGAAATCTCACCTGAAATCGCACACAAATCTCACCTGAAATCTCACCTGAAATCTCATACATCTCACCTGAAATCTCACACAAATCTCACCTGAAATCTCACCTGAAATCACATACAATCTCACCTGAAATCGCACACAAATCTCTGAAATCCTGAAAACCTCACCTGAAATCTCAACAAATCTCACCTGAAATCTCACCTGAAATCGCACACAAATCTCACCTGAAATCTCACCTGAAATCTCACATGAAATCTCACCTGAAATCGCACACAAATCTCACCTGAAATCTCACCTGAAATCGCACACAAATCTCACCTGAAATCTCAAAATCTCACCTGAAATCGCACACAAATCTCACCTGAAATCTCACCTGAAATCGCACACAAATCTCACCTGAAATCGCACACAAATCTCACCTGAAATCTCACCTGAAATCGCACACAAATCTCACCTGAAATCTCACACAAATCTCAACTGAAATCGCATACAAATCTCACCTGAAATTGCACAAATCTCACCTGAAATCTCACCTGAAATCGCATACAAATATCACCTGAAATCTCACCTGAAATCTCACGCAAATCTCACCTGAAATCTCACGCAAATCTCACCTGAAATCTCACCGAAATTGCATACAAATCTCACCTGAAATTGCATACAAATCTCACCTGAAATCTCACCTGAAATCGCACACAAATCTCACCTGAAATCTCAACTGAAATCGCATACAAATCTCACCTGAAATCTCACCTGAAATCGCATACAAATCTCACCTGAAATCTCACTGAAATCGCACACAAATCTCACCTGAAATTGCACACAAATCTCACCTGAAATCTCACCTGAAATCGCATACAAATCTCACCTGAAATCGCACACAAATCTCACCTGAAATCTCACCTGAAATCTCACCTGAAATCTCACACAAATCTCACCTGAAATCTCACACAAATCTCACCTGAAATCTCACCTGAAATCGCACACAAATCTCACCTGAAATCTCACACAAATCTCACCTGAAATCTCACCTGAAATCGCACACAAATCTCACCTGAAATCTCACCTGAAATCTCACCTGAAATCACACATAAATCTCATCTGAAATCTCACCTGAAATCTCACACAAATCTCACCTGAAATCTCACCTGAAATCTCACACAAATCTCACCTTGAAATCTCACCTGAAATGGCACACAAATCTCACCTGAAATCTCTACAAATCTCACCTGAAATCTCACCTGAAATCGCATACAAATCTCACCTGAAATCTCACCTAAAATCGCACACAAATCTCCATCTGAAACCCTCTCACCTGAAATCACACACAAATCTCACCTGAAATTCTCACCTGAAATCACACACAAATCTCACTGAAATTGCGCACAAATCGCAGCGGTTGTGTGACCGGTGACTAAGGGCACACGGATGCCTACAAACACCATTTTTTTATGTGATTTTAATTCATTATTAGTCATTTTTGGTTTTTTATGCCTAAAATCAGCAAATGTGATGCCTATGAAGTCCTAGGAGTTTTTGTTTGAAGGAAATTTGTTAAAAGTGATGAGAAATCTCCAGACAGCCACCCTCCCCCACCAAAAAAAAAAAACCCAAATTGTCTGGAGTTGAGCTTTGAGCAGACAGATTAATCACATTCCTGATTAAAACGTCCACTAGATGGAGCTCTCGCGAACTTATAATGTAATGTAATGTGGTAATTAAAACAGGAAACAGGAAGTACAAATGTAACAATTTGCATCAATGTTGCAAAAAATTAATTTGCCTAAAGACGCCTAAAAAAAAATTGCTGTGTTAATCTCAGCAACGTGAGCAATGGATGTGTTTTTTATGTGATTTTAATTCATTTTCATGAAAATTTGGATTTTTTTTATACATAAGACTAGCAAATGTGATACCTGTAAAGTTTTTTGTTTGAAGGGAATTTGATGAGAAATCTCCACAGACAGGCACACCCCCGCACAGAAAACCCCCCAAAAATTGTCTGGAGTTGGACTTTGGGCAGACAGGCTAATCACATTCCTGATTTAGAAACGTCCACTAGATGGAGCACTTGCTAATTTATATATGTAATGTGGTAATTAAAATAGGGAACAGGAAGTACAAATGTAACAATTGCATCAATGTTGCAAAAAAAAAAATCTAATTTCCCAAATAAATTCTACATCTAAGGGCTCTTACACAAGGACGACTAAAAAAACGCCGTGTTATTCTCAGCAACGTGAGAAATGGATGTGTTTTTATGTGATTTTAATTCATTTTCATGACTTTTGGATTTTTTTTATACATAAAATCAGCAAAATGTGATACCTATAAAGTTCTCTTAGTTTTTGTTTGAAGGGAATTTGATGAGAAATCTCCACAGACAGGCACACCCCCGCACAAAAAAAAAAAAAAAAAATTGTCTGGAGTTGAGCTTTGGGCAGACAGGCTAATCACATTCCTGATATAGAAACGTCCACTAGATGGAGCTCTCGCAAACTTATATATGTAATGTGGTAATTAAAACAGGGAACAGGAAGTACAAAGGTAACAATTGCATCAATGTTGCAAACAAATATTCTAATTTTCCAAATAAATTCTACGTCTAAGGGCTCTTACACAAGGACGACTAAAAAAAACGCCGTGTTGTTCTCAGCAACATGAGCAATGGATGTGTTTTTATGTGATTTTAATTCATTTTCATAACTTTTGGATTTTTTTTTTATACATAAAATCAGCAAAATGTGATACCTATAAAGTCCTATTAGTATTTGTTTGATGACAGACAGACAGCGATCACCTCCAAGAAAAAAAAAATGGCTGGAGTTGGACTTTGGGCAGACAGACTAATCACATTCCTGACATAGAAATGTCCACTAGATGGAGCACTTACAAACTTATAAATGTAATGTGGTAATTAAAACAGGGAACAGGAAGTACAAAGGTAACAATTGCATCATTGTTGCAAAATAATTTGCCTAAAAGACGCCTAAAAAAAAAATATTGCTGTGTTAATCTCAGCAACGTGAGCAATGGATGTGTTTTTATGTGATTTTAATTCGCTTTCAGAAAATTTGGATTTTTTTTTTTTTTTACATAAGATTAGCAAATGTGATACCTGTAAAGTTTTTGTTTGAAGGGAATTTGAAGAGAAATCTCCACAGACAGGCACACCCCCTGCACAAACAAAAACCAAAAATTGTCTGGAGTGGGACTTTGGGCAGACAGGTTATTCACATTCCTGATATAGAAACGTCCACTAGATGGAGCACTCGCGAACTTATATATGTAATGTGATAATTAAAATAGGGAACGAGAAGTACAAATGTAACAATTGCATCAATGTTGCAAAAAAATTTCTAATTTCCCAAATAAATTCTACGTCTAAGGGCTCTTACTCAAGGACGACTAAAAAAACGCCGTGTTATTCTCAGCAACGTGAGCAATGGATGTGTTTTTATGTGATTTTAACCAATTTTCATAACTTTTGGATTTCTTTTATACATAAAATCAGCAAATGTGATACCTATAAAGTCCTATTAGTATTTGTTTGATGACAGACAGACAGCGATAACCTCCAAGAAAAAAAAAAAAAAGCTGGAGTTGGACTTTGGGCAGACAGACTAATCACATTCCTGATATAGAAATGTCCACTAGATGGAGCACTTACGAACTTATATATGTAATGTGGTAATTAAAATAGGGAACAGGAAGTAAAAAGGTAACAATTGCATCAATGTTGCAATTAAATGTTCCCAAATAATTTCAGTTTAAGGGCTCTTGCACATTGGTGCCTAAAAAAACACCATTTTTTAATTTAAATTGTGATTTTAATTCATTATAATAAAATTTGAATGTTTTTGTTTATGAGATTAGCCAAAGTGGTGCCTATTTGTTTTTGTTTGAAGGGAATTCAGAGTAAAAAAACGCCGTTTTATTCTCAGCAACGTGAGAAATGGATGTGTTTTTTATGTGATTTTAATTCATTTTCATGACTTTTGGATTTTTTTTTAATACATAAGATCAGCAAAATGTGATACCTATAAAGTCCTCTTAGTTTTTGTTTTGATGGGAATTTGAAGAGAAATCTCCACAGACAGGCACACCCCCCACACAAAAAAAACACCAAAAAAATGGCTGGAGTTGGTCTTTGGGCAGACAGGCTAATCACATTCCTGATATAGAAATGTCCACTAGATGGAGCACTTGCAAACCTATATAGGTAATGTGGTAATTAAAACAGGGAACAGGAAGTACAAATGTAACAATTGCATCATTGTTGCAAAAAAAATTCTAATTTCCCAAATAAATTCTTCGTCTAAGGGCTCTTACACAAGGACGACTAAAAAAAAACCGCCGTGTTATTCTCAGCAACATGAGCAATAGATGTGTTTTTATGTGATTTTAATTAATTTTCATAACTTTTGGATTTTTTTTATACATAAAATCAGCACCTATAAAGTTTTCTCTTAGTTTTTGTTTGATGGGAATTTGAAGAGAAATCTCCACAGACAGGCACACCCCCGCACAAAAAAAAAACCCCAAAAATTGTCTGGAGTTGGACTTTGGGTAGACAGATTAATCACATTCCTGATATAGAAAACGTCCACTAGATGGAGCACTTGCTAATTTATATATGTAATGTGGTAATTAAAACAGGGAACAGGAAGTACAAATGTAACAATTGCATCAATGTTGCAAACAAATATTCTAATTTCCCAAATAAATTCTACATCTAAGGGCTCTTACACAAGGACGACTAAAAAAACGTCGTGTTATTCTCAGCAACGTGAGAAATGGATGTGTTTTTATGTGATTTTAATTCATTTTCATGACTTTTGGATTTTTTTATACATAAAATCAGCAAAATGTGATACCTATAAAGTTCTCTTAGTTTTTGTTTGAAGGGAATTTGATGAGAAATCTCCACAGACAGGCACACCCCCACACAAAAAAAAAAAAAAAAAAAATTGTCTGGAGTTGAGCTTTGGGCAGACAGGCTAATCACATTCCTGATATAGAAACGTCCACTAGATGGAGCTCTCGCAAACTTATATATGTAATGTGGGTAATTAAAACAGGGCAAAGTACAAAATGTAACAATTGCATCAATGTTGCAAAAATAATTTGCCTAAAAGACGCCTAAAAAAAAAATATTGCTGTGTTAATCTCAGCAACGTGAGCAATGGATGTGTTTTTATGTGATTTTAATTCGCTTTTCAGAAAATTTGGATTTTTTTTTTTTTTTACATAAGATTAGCAAATGTGATACCTGTAAAGTTTTTGTTTGAAGGGAATTTGAAGAGAATCTCCACAGACAGGCACACCCCCTGCACAAACAAAAACCAAAAATTGTCTGGAGTGGGACTTTGGGCAGACAGGTTATTCACATTCCTGATATAGAAACGTCCACTAGATGGAGCTCTCGCGAACTTATATATGTAATGTGATAATTAAAATAGGGAACAGGAAATACAAATGTAACAATTGCATCATTGTTGCAAAAAAATTTATAATTTCCCAAATAAATTCTACGTCTAAGGGCTCTTACTCAAGGACGACTAAAAAAAACGCCGTGTTATTCTCAGCAACGTGAGCAATGGATGTGTTTTTATGTGGTTTTAACAAATTTTCATAACTTTTGGATTTTCTTTTATACATAAAATCAGCAAATGTGATACCTATAAAGTCCTATTAGTATTTGTTTGATGACAGACAGACAGCGATAACCTCCAAGAAAAAAAAAAAAAAGCTGGAGTTGGACTTTGGGCAGACAGGCTAATCACATTCCTGATATAGAAATGTCCACTAGATGGAGCACTTACGAACTTATATATGTAATGTGGTAATTAAAACAGGGAACAGGAAGTACAAAGGTAACAATTGCATCAATGTTGCAATTAAATGTTCCCAAATAATTTCAGTTTAAGGGCTCTTGCACATTGGTGCCTAAAAACAACCATTTTTTTAATTTAAATTGTGATTTTAATTCATTATAATAAAATTTGAATGTTTTTGTTTATGAGATTAGCCAACGTGGTGCCTATTTTGTTTTTGTTTGAAGGGAATTAAGAGTAAAAAAAAAAAACGCCGTTTTATTCTCAGCAACGTGAGAAATGGATGTGTTTTTATGTGATTTTAATTCATTTTCATGACTTTTGGATTTTTTTTATACATAAGATCAGCAAAAATGTGATACCTATAAGGTTCTCTTAGTTTTTGTTTGAAGGGAATTTGATGAGAAATCTTCACAGACAGGCACACACCCCCGCACAACAAAACCCCCAAAAATTGTCTGAAGTTGGTCTTTGGGCAGACAGGCTAATCACATTCCTGATATAGAAATGTCCACTAGATGGAGCACTTGCAAACCTATATATGTAATGTGGTAATTAAAACAGGGAACAGGAAGTACAAATGTAACAATTGCATCATTGTTGCAAAAAAAATTCTAATTTCCCAAATAAATTCTTCGTCTAAGGCAGCGGTTCTCAACCTGGGGGTCGCGACCCCCCTTTGGGGGTCGAACGACCATTTCCCAGGGGTCGCCTAAGACCATCGGAAAACATATTTCCGATGGTCTTAGGAACCGAGACACCGCTGCTCTGTCTCGCGATCTGTGGGCGGGATGATATGCTGCCCCTGTCACCTGGCCACACCTCTGGGATCCCTCAACAGCTCCGCCTCCTCGCCGCTGATTGGCCACCGGAACTGTAGCTCAGGAGAGGCACAGAGGCGGCCAATCACCGGCGAGGAGGTGGAGCTTGGAGAGGAGGAGCCGAGCGGCAGAGCGCGCAGATCGAAGAAGATCGAGGGAGCTGCCGGACCGAGTGAAGAGGAGAGAGGCCAGAGAAGGAAGACAGCTGACAGGTAAGTGCAAATTTTGCTTCTGCAGGCTGTAGATGGGAGAGAGAGAGAGAGCGAGCCCAGGCTGGAGCAGGGGTCAGCAAGGTAAGTATCATTGGTGTCAGTGGGAGGAATAGTGCCCCATCATTTTGTGTCACTAATACCAACGATGGGGCACTATTCCTCCCCCCACTGACACCAATGATGGGGCACTATTCCTCCCCCCACTGACAACCAATGATGGGGCACTATTCCTCCCCCCCACTGACACCAATGATGGGGCACTATTCCTCCCACTGACACCAATGATGGGGCACTATTCCTCCCACTGACACCAACGATGGGGCACTATTTCTCCCACTGACACCAATGATGGGGCACTATTCCTCCCCCCACTGACACCAACGATGGGGCACTATTCCTCCCCCCACTGACACCAACGATGGGGCACTATTCCTCCCCCCACTGACACCAACGATGGGGCACTATTCCTCCCCCACTGACACCAACGATGGGGCACTATTCCTCCCCCCCACTGACACCAACGATGGGCACTATTCCTCCCCCCACTGACACCAATGATAGGCACTATTCCTCCCCCCACTGACACCAACGATGGGGCACTATTCCTCCCCCCACTGACACCAATGATAGGCACTATTCCTCCCACTGACACCAATGATGGGGCAGTATTCCTCCCACTGATACCAATGATGAGGCACTATTCCTCCCACTGATACCAATGATGGGGCACTATTCCTCCCACTGACACCAATGATGGGGCACTATTCCTCCCACTGACATCAGTGATGGGGCACTATTCCTCCCACTGACACCAATGATGGGGCACTATTCCTCCCACTGACACCAATGATGGGGCGCTATTCCTCCCACTGACATCAGTGATGGGGCACTATTCCTCCCACTGATACCAATGATGGGGCGCTAGTCCTCCCACTGACACCAATGATGGGGCACTATTCCTCCCACTGACACCAATGATGGGGCACTATTCCTCCCACTGACACCAATGATGGGGCACTATTCCTCCCATTGATACCAATGATGGGGCACTATTCCTCCCACTGACACCAATGATGGGGCACTATTCCTCCCACTGACACCAATGATGGGGCACTATTCCTCCCACTGACACCAATGATGGGACACTATTCCTCCCACTGACACCAATGATGGGGCACTATTCCTCCCACTGACAACAATGATGGGGCACTATTCCTCCCCACTGACACCAATGATGGGGCACTATTCCTCCCACTGACACCAATGATGGGGCACTATTCCTCCCACTGACACCAATGATGGGGCACTATTCCTCCCACTGACACCAATGACGTGGCACTATTCCTCCCACTGACACCAATGATGGGGCACTATTCCTCCCACTGACACCAATGATGGGGCACTATTCCTCCCACTGACACCAATGACATGGCACTATTCCTCCCACTGCAAAATTACAGTTCTGAAGTAGCAACGAAAATAATTTTATGGTTGGGGGTCACCACAACATGAGGAACTGTATTAAGGGGTCGCGGCGTTAGAAAGGTTGAGAACCACTGCTCTAAGGGCTCTTACACAAGGACGACTAAAAAAAACGCCGTGTTATTCTCAGCAACATGAGCAATAGATGTGTTTTTATGTGATTTTAATTCATTTTCATGACTTTTGGATTTTTTTTATACATAAGATCAGCAAAATGTGATACCTATAAAATTCTCTTAGTTTTTGTTTGAAGGGAATTTGATGAGAAATCTCCACAGACAGGCACACCCCCACAAAAAAAACCCCAAAAATTGTCTGAAGTTGGTCTCTGGGCAGACAGGCTAATCACATTCCTGAGATAGAAACGTCCACTAGATGGAGCACTTGCAAACCTATATATGTAATGTGGTAATTAAAACAGGGAACAGGAAGTAGAAATGTAACAATTGCATCAATGTTGCAATTAAATGTTCCCAAATAATTTCAGTCTAAGGGCTCTTGCACATTGGTGCCTAAAAACGCCATTTTTTTTTTTTAAAATTGTGATTTTAATTCATTATAATAAAATGTGAATGTTTGTTTATGAGATTAGCCAACGTGGTGCCTATTTGTTTTCGTTTGAAGGGAATTTAGAGTACATTTCTTGGGGAATTCGGAATTCACTGCCCCGTCTGTTCTGCTGTTATCTCTAATAATTAATTTTTTTTTTGGGGGGGGGGGTAACAAGGCGCCCCTCTTTCCCATCTATGAAGATAGCTCAGTGACCTTCAAAGGTCATGTATCGCCTGGAATTCCGTGTTCCAGCTTCAGGCGCGCTAGAAGGACAGGTGCACTTTTCACACACAAGCCGGGCCGCCCTGCGCCGCCCTGTGCCGCGCCGCATGACCCAAATCAAAAGATTTACTGCGGCGCGGCGGTCAGTCAAACGTGAAGAAAAAAAAAAAAATAACAGCCCATCGTCGCCTTCTTCTCTTAAATGGAAATGATGATTTTTTTTTTTTTATTTCGATTTAAATTCCCATTTTGTCATTTACGGGTCAGCGTGCTAAGTGGAAAAGGTTCCCGCGCCACAAATGCCAGCGCTAAAAACGGGACGTGTCACCGGCTTAATAAATGGCCTACTGATGAGGCATTAATTCAGACGAGCCGGGGGGAGGTCAGCAGAGGTCGCGCATTTCTCGCTGCGTCCGTACATAAAATTAAGGCTGTTTTGCCAAAATGCCGGCGGGGGAAAGCGATAGACGGGCGCGCCTTAAGAAAGAGAGGCGCGGTGACACTCGCAGAGGAGGAACGCGCGTATTCTCCCGATCGGAGATGGTCTGGTAGGGAAGGGCGGCTGTATAAACAGCTCCACAAAGCCGAGGCGTGAAGAGGGTTTATTTTTTCCCCGCTGAGTGCACTAAAGCATTTTAAAATGTCGCTCGTACCGCGGCGCCGCTTTTTGATGTAAGCTCTTAATGGTTTGCCGCGAGAGAGAGAAAATAACCGACAAAAATCCCCGTACTGTAGTCATACCAAGCCCGCTATTACGGCGCAAACAAAGCCCGCGCGGGGAAGAGCAGCCATTTTGGCAGATGAAACCAAATGAACAAAACAGGCCGCAGATGAGGCTGGAAAATAGCCGCCTGAAATGGAGAAAAAAGGAAGAAAATAATGCGGACGTTCCGGAAATGTCAGCTTTTGAAGTGGAAGATTTAAAGGGCAACTCCATCCGGGGAGCTCAAGGCGCATTTAGAAACATACATAAGCTCTGTGCTGCAGGGGAGATGGGAAAAGTCGTTTTAAATATCGTCTTCGTGGTTATATTACATAAGAGGGGTGACTACACATTCTGCAGGTTCTGTGCCACTGCTCCGCCCCCTGCCTGACATCTCCAAGGAACAGATCCATTTGTCAACTGATCATAGGATCCTTTAGAGCCCATAGCTTGTCCCTCCAGCCATGCAGAGCACAAGAGCAAGATGGAGTGAAGGGATTGTAAGTAACTAACAGAGTTCAGGGGTCAGGAATAACTAACAGCGTTCCGGGGTCAGGAGTAACTAACAGAGTTCAGGGGTCAGGAGTAACTAACAGAGTTCAAGGGTCAGGAGTTAGTAACAGAGTTCAAGGATTAGGAGTAACTAACAGAGTTCAGGGGTCAGGAGTAAGTAACAGAGTTCAAGGTTCAGGAGTAACTAACAGAGTTCAGGGGTCAGGAGTAAGTAACAGAGTTCAAGGGTCAGGAGTAAGTAACAGAGTTCAGGGGTCAGGAGTAAGTAACAGAGTTCAGGGGTCAGGAGTTAGTAACAGAGTTCAAGGTTCAGGAGTAACTAACAGAGTTCAGGGGTCCAGAGTAAGTAACAGAGTTCAGGGGTCAGGAGTAAGTAATAGAGTTCAGGGGTCAGGAGTAACTAACAGAGTTCAGAGGTCAGGAGTAAGTAACAGAGTTCAAGGGTCAGGAGTAAGTAACAGAGTTCAAGGGTCAGGAGTAAGTACCAGAGTTCAAGGGTCAGGAGTAACTAACAGAGTTCAGGGGTCAGGAGTAAGTAACTAACAGAGTTCAGGGGTCAGGATTAAGTAACAGAGTTCAGGGGTTAGGAGTAACTAACAGAGTTCAGGGGTTAGGAGTAACTAACAGAGTTCAGGGGTCAGGAGTAAGTAACTAACAGCGTTCAAGTGTCAAGATTACATAATATACATAGTTCAAGGTTCAGGAGTAACTAACAGAGTTCAGGGGTCAGGAGTAAGTAACTAACAGAGTTCAGGGGTCCGGAGTAAGTAACAGAGTTCAGGGGTCAGGAGTAAGTAACTAACAGAGTTCAGGGGTTAGGAGTAACTAACAGAGTTCAGGGGTCCAGAGTAAGTAACAGAGTTCAGGGGTCAGGAGTAAGTAACTAACAGAGTTCAAGTGTCAAGATTACATAACACACATAGTTCAGGAGTAACTAACAGAGTTCAAGGGTCAGGAGTAACTAACAGAGTTCAGGGGGCAGGATAAAGTAACGCACAGAGTTCAAGGGTCAAGATTAGATAACTGAGTTCAGGGGTCAGGATTAAGTAACTAACAGAGTTCAGGGGTCAGGAGTAAGTAACAGAGTTCAGGGGTTAGGAGTAACTAACAGAGTTCAGGGGTCAGGAGTAAGTAACTAACAGAGTTCAAGTGTCAAGATTACATAATATACATAGTTCAAGGTTCAGGAGTAACTAACAGAGTTCAGGGGTCAGGAGTAAGTAACTAACTAACAGAGTTCAGGGGTCAGGATTAAGTAACTAACAGAGTTCAGGGGTCAGGAGTAACTAACAGAGTTCAGGGGGTCAGAGTAAGTAACAGAGTTCAGGGGTCAGGAGTAAGTAACTAACAGAGTTCAAGTGTCAAGATTACATAACACACATAGTTCAGGAGTAACTAACAGAGTTCAAGGGTCAGGAGTAACTAACAGAGTTCAGGGGTCCGGAGTAACTAACAGAGTTCAGGGGGCAGGATAAAGTAACGCACAGAGTTCAAGGGTCAAGATTAGATAACTGAGTTCAGGGGTCAGGAGAAAGCAACGCAGAACTCTGATCTCTGTGCCTTACTTAATCCTGATCCTGACCCCTGAGCTCTGTTACTTATTCCTGACCCCTGAACTCTGTTACTTACTCCTGACCCCTGAACTTACAAAAACGAAATGGCGCTGTACATAAATCTTTAATTGCCCTGGTAGGAGATGACTGACCCAGCAAGAACCTCAATAAATGGTGCCTTGGACTTGAAAAGATTCGAATTGCTCAGGAAATCCTCGGTAGACATATTTTATCTTCAGGGATGAAATGTCTCCTTACAGCGGTGGATCGAGCGTGGTATCTGTGACTCCAAAAGAGGCATCTTTTGTCAGAGAAATCTCGGCAGCCGACAGATGACAGACATAAGAGACACCCGTCAAAACGGAAATGTCAATGCGTAATCTGCAGGACGGTTTGACATAACAGGCAGTTTTGTGTGGATGAGCATCATTGACATGGCACTGAGCATATCAGACGCACCAACCATGCCAGTTTCCTTCGAGTGCAACAAGTCGACTCGTGACATTTGTGTTGTTAGAATTCACCTTTGTCATAACATTCAGAATTTAATTATTGTATTTAGAGAATTTACTCTATAATCTCTTTACTGCACCCTGGAAGCCACTGGAAGCCCTGGAAGCTAAACGTATATGGAACCCCCTAAAGATGTCAGAGTTCAGGTGTCTCCAGTGAAGGGTCCTGCTAATACTCCATCATACAAAGACATTGTAGACAACTGTGTTCTTCCAACCTTGTGGTAGCAGATTGGTGAAGACCCTTTTCTGTCCCCCCCATGACTGTCCCCTGTGTACAAAGCCAGCTCCATAAAGACATGGATGACCAGTTTGGTGTGGAGGAACTCAAGTGTTCTGCATGGTGCCCTGACCTCAACCCTACTGAACACCTTTGGGATTAATTGGAAGGCCGATAGTGAACCAGGTCTTCTGACCCAACATCAGTACCTGACCCCACAAATTCCCACAGACATTCCAAAGTCTTGTGGACAGCTTTTTCCAGAAGAGCGGAGGATAGAATAGTCACAAAGGAGGGCAACTGCATATTAATGGCCATGAAGGAATGCCATATTAAGGGCCATGTTTTTTGGAATGAGATGTCCAGCTCAGACATGGTTTTCCCAGTTTGGTGTGGAAGAACTGAAGTGTCCCGCACAGTGCCCTGACCTCAACACTACTGAACACCTTTGAGATGAATTGGAACACCGATTGTGAGCCAGGTCTTCTCATCCAAAATTAGTGGATCACAAATGGGCACAAATTCCCACAAACACCCTCCAAAATCTTGTGGAAAGCCTTCCCAGAAGAGTGGAGGATGATATCACCACAACTAGGGGAACAACTCCATATTATTGGCCATGGTTTTAGATTGGGATGTCCAGCAAGCTCATACACTGTAGGTGTGATGACCAAGTGTCTACAAACCTTTGGCTATGTAGCTATATATAGGTTGGTTGGATTTCCTCTACCATTATAAGTAGAAGGTCCCACAGAGACACTATAATATCGTATAGAAAGCCTTCCCAGAAGAGTGGAGGATGTTATAGCCAAAACGAGGGCCAACAAGCCCATAAAAGTGTCATCAACAGGTGTTTACAAACCTGTGGCTATATAGTGTAACTAAGTAAGGTAGGTTGGTTGGTTTTCCTTCTACCGGTACATGAGTAGTGGGACCCACAGACACACTATAAAATCTTAAGGAAAGCCTTCCTAGAAGAATGGAGGATGTTATAGCCACAATGAGGAGGGTTTGGGGTGGACTCGATAATAATGACCATGGAGGTTGAGGGTCTACTCCATATTAATGACTACGGGGGTTGAGGGCAGCTGTTTTAAGGACCGGGGAATGTTTTGGGGAGGGGCAACTGCATATTAATGGAAATGGTTTTGGAATGGGATGTCCAGCAAGCTCATATAGGATCTGAGGGTCAGGTGTCCATATCTGTTGTCTGTAGAGTGTACTTCTGTACTCAGAATTATATAGCATAATGCTGACATATGACCAATTGCTTCATGTGACATGAGTTTTACTGATTGGGTCCACCGGGACTAAGGAAATATGGGGGCAACTCTATATTAATGGGGGTTCGGGGGCAACTGTGTATTATGTAAATGGGAGGCAACTCCATATTAATGGCCATGGTTATGGAATGGGATGTCCAGCAAGCTCATATTGGCGTGAGGGTCAGGTGTCCATAACCGTTGGCCGTAGAGTGTACTTCTGTACTCAGAATCATATTGCTATTTTGTAATGCTGACCTATTGCTTCATGTGTCGTGAGTTTTATTGATTTGGGTCCACTGGGACCATGGAAGTGTGTGTGTGGGGGGGGGGGTCAACTCCATATTAATGGCCATGGGGGTCGGGGGTGACTGTGTATTAAGGGCTACGGAAATGGGAGGCAACTCCATATTAATGGCCATGGTTATAGACTGAGATGTCCAACAAGCTCATATTGGTGTGAGGGTCAGGTGTCCATAACCATTGGCCGTAGAGTGTACTTCTGTACTCAGAATCGTATTGCTCGTATATGCTGACCTATTGCTTCATGTTACGTGAGTTTTATGGATTGGGTCCACTGGGACCATGGAAGTGTGTGTGTGGTGGGGTCAACTCCATATTAATGGCCATGGGGGTTTGGGGGCAACTGTATTTATGGAAATGGGAGGAAACTCCATATTAATGGCCATGGTTATGGACTGAGATGTCCAGCAAGCTCACATTGGCGTGAGGGTCAGGTGTCCATAACCATTGGCCATAGAGTGTACTTCTGTACTCAGAATCGTATAGCATAATACTGACATATGACCAATTGCTTCATGTGACGTGAGTTTTACTGATTGAGTCCACTGGGACCATGAAAGTGAGGGGGAGAGTCCAAATTAATAGCTATGGGGGTTCAGGGGCAATTGTGTGTGTACTGCTGTACTCAGAATCATTTTGCAATTTGGTAATGCTGACCTATGGCTTCATGTGACGTGAGTTTTATGGATTGGGTCCACTGGGACCATGGAAGTGTGTGTGTGTGTGGGGGGGGCAACTCCATATTAATGGCCATGGAGGTTTGAGGGCAACTGTGAATTAAGGGCTATGGAGATGGAAGGCAACTTCATATTAATGGCCATGGTTATGGAATGGGATGTCCAGCAAGCTCATATACTGGTGTGAGGGTCAGGTGAGCCATTGGCCATAGAGTGTTCCTCTGTACTAAGAATCGTATTGCTCGTATATCGTATATGCTGACCATTGCTTCATGTGATGTGAGTTTTATGGATTTCCACTGGGACCTGTCAACTAATGGCCATGGGGTTTGGGGGCAACTGTGTGTGTACTGCTGTACTCAGAATACGATTTGGTAATGCTGACCAATTGCTTCATGTGATGTGAGTTTTATGGATTGGGTCCACTGGGCAACTCCATGGCCATGGGGGTGTAACTGTGGGGGGATGGAGGGGGCAACTCCATATTAATGGCATATGGCGTGGGGGTTCGTTGGATGAGTGGCAGAATCTGTGTATTACGGGCTATGGGGGGAGGGGGAAATGGAGGGGTAAACTGTCTATACGGGCTATAATGGAGGGGCCATGGCCATGGTTATGGACTGAGATGTCCAGCAAGCTCATATTGGCGTGAGGGTCAGGTGTCCATAACCGTTGGCCAATGAGTGTACTTCTCTGCTCAGAATCGTATTGCTCGTATATCATATATGCTGACCTATTGCTTCGAGGGGGGTGGGGGGGAGTTTTATTGATTGGATCCACTTTAAGAAATGTTCACAAATACCCCAAAATCTATTAGGAAACCAGGAACGGTGTTTATGTAGCGTTGGAGGGTACATGGCGGAGATAAATATATCCCATTTTATGCAGGCAGCTCACAGAACACATCTGATCTATATGCTGCAGCATTTCGGAGATCGGTGAATGGCACTTTGACAGAACGATATTATTGAGGCAGATGGAACCGAATAAATGTTTTTAGAAAAAAATTCCTAAATTCAAGAAGCCCAAATTACCTCGAAGTTCTCGACTTGATTCTAATATTTGATTTAACATGAGGAGGTTTAAAGGGAAACTCTATCTCTGTCCGATCGTTCGGCTTTGGCTGCCTCTTTATAGGGATCATGGCAAAACTTCGCTCCCTCCACCAACGTGGACTGTTTGTAATCCTCGTGCTGCCGGCATTCCTGAATGGATGGGAAGGGAGATCAGCTTTACTGGTTTTTAACTTATTTTTTTTTCATTTCTTCACTTGCTTCCTGGTTTCTGGCCTAGGCCAAAAGGTTGTCTTTTCAGTATTAATTGCTGAAGCCTCCTCTCGGGTCGGACCGGCCAGGAGCTCTCTTTCGCTCGGGTCCACCACTGCTGACTGCCCTCGGCACTGACTGGGAGTTCCTGGATGGGTGTTCCACTGTTGGCCTTTTCCGCTCGGGTCCACCACTGCTGACTGCCCTCGGCACTGACTGGGAGTTCCCAGAAGGGTGTTCCACTGTTGGCCTTTTCCGCTCGGGCCCACCATGGCTGACTGCCCTTGGCACTGACTGGGAGTTCCCAGAAGGGTGTTCCACTGTAGGCCTCTTCCACTCGGGCCTACCAGCTGACTGCCCTCAGCCCTGACTGGGAGTTCCCGGAAGGATGTTCCATTGTTGGCCTCTTCCGCTCACGCCCACCATGGCTGACTGCCCTCGGCACTGACTGGGAGTTCCCAGAAGGGTGTTCCACTGTTGGCCTCTTCCACTCGGGCCTACCACGGCTCACTGCCCTCGGCACTGACTGGGAGTTCCTGGATGGGTGTTCCACTGTTGGCCTCTTCCGCTCGGGGCCCACTACTGCTGACTGCCCACAGCACTGACTGGGAGTTCCCGGACGGAAGTTCCACTGTTGGCCTCTTCTGCTTGGGCCCACCATGGCTGACTGCCCTCGGCACTGACAAGGAGTTCCCGAAGGGTGTTTCCCTGTTGCCCTCTTCCGCTCGGGTCCACCACTGCTGACTACCCTCGGCACTGACTGGGAGTTCCCAGATGGGTGTTTCACTGTTGGCCTCTTCCGCTCGGGCCCCCCATGGCTGACTGCCTTCAGCACTGACTGGGAGTTCCCAGATGGGTGTTTCACTGTTGGCCTCTTCCGCTCGGGCCCCCCATGGCTGACTGCCTTCAGCACTGACTGGGAGTTCCTGGATGGGTGTTCCACTGTTGTCCTCTTCCGCTCGGGTCCACCACGGCTGACTGCCCTCGGCACTGACTGGGAGTTCCCGGACGGATGTTCCACTGTTGGCCTCTTCCACTCGGGCCTTCGGAGATGTGCTGGGACATAGAGTTACTCGTTCAGCTCAACTCCCAAATATAAATGCAATTTTTTTTTTTTTTTTTATGGAAGAATTTGTTTGCGACTTCTGTATCTCTGTGGCCGTCTGATGAGCAGAAAAGATATATTTCAGATTAAGGAGAGTTTGTTCTCCCGTCCTGAACGACGAATCCAGAGCTGGGCCGGCTCACTGTAGAACAACTGGATTTTCTCTTTCCAAAAATTGCTTTGCTGGGATCTGAAGGGGAGAAAAGATATCAGAAATGTACAAAGGACACAAAAATGTCAGGAGCTGGGGAGCCAGGGAGCTGAGGGAGCCGGGGACCTGGGGGAGCCGGGGAGCTGGGGAGACAGGGAGCCAGGAAGCTGAGGGAGCCAGGGAGCTGAGGGAGCCGGGGACCTGGGGGAGCCGGGGAGCTGGGGAGACAGGGAGCTGGGGGAGCTGGGGGAGCCAGGGAGCTGGGGGAGCTGAGGGAGCAGGGGGAGCTGAGGGAGCTGGAGGAGCCGGGGAGCTGGGAGAGCCGAGGGAGCTGTGGGAGCCAAGGGAGGCGGGGAGCTGGGGGAGTTCTTGGAGGCGTCTGTGGAAGGGTTACGAGAGGAGGCAAGAGATATGGATTCGGCATTGGGAATGTTTGGTTCGGCATCGAAGAATGTAAAATAGAAAATGTCTAAAGAAAGTCTCACCAAAGGTTACAAAAAAAAAAAGAATCCAGCTGATCGCGGGGAAAGGGGTTCAAAGGGCCCCGTGACAGTACGCTGGGGACCGCCAGTGAGCGGGGTGAGGTGGACCCAATGGAAGTTCTGCTTCTAGGATTTAAAGCTGAACTCTGGGGATGGGACAAAAACAACCCTTCCATTGGAGCCCACCGTGCCGAAGAACCCCCAATAAGGAGGACCTTCCAAATGTCCACTAATATGATGGATACATCCGAATATAATGTTGTGGTGAATTAGCACCTAGGAACAGCCCTGCACCCCAATATTTCCGTGTAATTCACACATTCCAGCTAGAGGGCGATAGGGGTCAGCAGCCGTCCTCATCGCTGTGCAGGGCCAGTCCATACAATGCTCAGCCACATCTCCACATTTCTGATTCGGGTCATTCGATATTTCTGATTACATTTTGTTTCGGATTCGCAATTCTTGTGATTTAGACATTTGGATCTCCAAATAATGAAAATTTAGTCAGGATTTTGATTGGGAGCTAAATAAATCACATAGTCCACTCCAGACCCCAGATTATTTCTGCACCCTCCCAGCCACCTACTGGGTACCTCCCCCCCAGGGATTAGATGAAACTTCATAAACATTCAAGTTGCCGATTTTCCTTCTAGAATCCTCCAAGGTTGGGGGGGAACGATCCAACCTGCAGCCAGTGGAGCCCAGAACAGCCCAAAGCTGCGTCATGATTAAGCCCCGGGTTCACACTGATGAGGTGCAGAATTTGCAGCGTTTTCTGTGTGAATTGCGCACTGCATCAGAATCGCCCCCCATTCATGCGAACCACTGCGGGTGTGTATGTTAACAACCCCCCAAAATTGTTCCGCAAAACGAGGTGCAACGTGCAGAATCAGATCCCATAGGTGTGAATACCCGTGTGATCCGATTCTAGTGCCAACCCAAAAAAAGGGTCCTGTGCGTTTTTGGTGCGGTGTGATTAGAGCCATACAAAATGTACGACTCCGATCGCACCGCACACAAGGGGGGCACTCTGATGGAAATGCCTGATGTATGGGGGCACTCTGATGGGAATGCCCGATGTAAGGGGGCACTCTGATGGAAATACTTGATGTAAGGGGGCACTCTGATGGAAATGCCTGATGTAAGGGGGCACTCTGATGGGAATGCCTGATGTAAGGGGGCACTCTGATGGAAATGCCTGATGTAAGGGGGCACTCTGATGGAAATGCCTGATGTAAGGGGGCACTCTGATGGGAATGCCGATGTAAGGGGGCACTCTGATGGGAATGCCTGATGTAAGGGGGCACTCTGATGGAAATGCCCGATATAAGGGGGCACTCTGATGGGAATGCCCGATATAAGGGGGCACTCTGATGGGAATGCCTTGATGTAAGAGGGCACTCTGATGGGAATGCCCGATATAAGGGGGCACTCTGATGGGAATACCTGATGTATGGGGGCACTCTGATGGGAATGCCTGATGTATGGGGGCACTCTGATGGAAATGCCTGATGTAAGGGGGCACTCTGATGGGAATGCCTAATGTAAGGGGGCACTCTGATGGGAATGCCCGATGTAAGGGGGCACACTGATGGGAATGCCTGATGTAAGGGGGAACTCTGATGGGAATACTTGATGTAAGGGGGTACTCTGATGGGAATGCCTGATGTAAGGGGGCACTCTGATGGGAATGCCTGATGTAAGGGGGAACTCTAATGGGAATACCCGATGTAAGGGGGCACTCTGATGGGAATGCTTGATGTAAGGGGGCACTCTGATGGGAATGCCCGATGTAAGGGGGCACTCTGATAGGAATGCCTGATGTAAGTGGGGGCACTCTGATGGGAATGCCTGATGTATGGGGGCACTCTAATAGAAATGCCTGATGTATGGGGGCACTCTGATGGGAATGCCTGATGTATGGGGGCACTCTGATAGGAAATGCCTGATGTATGGGGGCACTCTGATGGGAATGCCTGATGTATGGGGGCACTCTGATGGAAATGCCTGATGTATGGGGGCACTCTGATGGGAATGCCTGATGTATGGGGGCACTCCGATGGGAATGCCGATGTAAGGGGGCACTCTGATGGGAATGCCGATGTATGGGAGAGCACTCTGATGGGAATGCCTGATGTATGGGGGCACTGATGGGAATGCCTGATGTAAGGGGGCACTCTGATGGGAATGCCCGATGTAAGGGGGCACTCTGATGGGAATGCCGATGTAAGGGGGCACTCTAATAGAAATGCCTGATGTATGGGGGCACTCTGATGGGAATGCCTGATGTATGGGGGCACTCTGATGGAAATGCCTGATGTATGGGGGCACTCTGATGGGAATGCCCGATGTAAGGGGGCACTCTGATGGGAATGCCTGATGTAAAGGGGCACTCTGATGGGAAATGCCTGATGTATGGGGGTACTCTGATGGGAATGCCTGATGTAAGGGGGCACTCTGATAGAAATGCCTGATGTATGGGGGCACTCTGATGGGAATGCCCGATGTAAGGGGGCACTCTGATGGGAATGCCCGATGTAAAGGGGCACTCTGATGGGAATACCTGATGTAAGGGGGTACTCTGATGGGAATGCCTGATGTAAGGGGGCACTCTGATGGGAATGCCTGATGTGCCTGATGGGGGCACTCTGATGGGAATGCCCGATGTATGGGGACACTCTGATGCCCGATGAATGCCTGATGCGTGGGGGGCACTCTAATAGAAATGCCTGATGTATGGGGGCACTCTAATGGGAATGCCCAATGTAAGGGGGCACTCTGATGGGAATGTCTGATGTAAGGGGACACTCTGATATAAATACCCGATGTAAGGGGGCACTCTGATGGAAATGCCTGATGTAAGGGGGCACTCAGATGGAAATGCCCGATGTATGGGGGCACTCTGATGGAAATGCCCGATGTAAGGGGGCACTCTGATGGGAATGCCCGATGTATGGGGGCACTCTGATGGAAATGCCTGATGTATGGGTACACTCTGATGCAAATGCCTGATGTATGGGGGCACTCTGATGGAAATGCCTGATGTAAGGGGGCACTCTGATGGGAATGCCTGCTGTATGGGTACACTCTGATGGAAATGCCTGATGTATGGGGGCACTCTGATGGAAATGCCTGATATAAGGGGACACTCTGATGGGAATGCCTGATGTATGGGGGCACTCTGATGGGAATGCCTGATGTATGGGGACACTCTGATGGAAATGCCTGATGTATGGGGGCACTCTGATGGAAATGCCTGATGTATGGGGGCACTCTGATGGGAATGCTTGATGTAAGGGGGCACTCTGATGGAAATGCATGATGTAAGGGGGCACTCTGATGGAAATGCCTGATGTATGGGGGCACTCTGATGGAAATGCCCAATGTAAGGGGGCACTCTGATGGAAATGCCTAATGTATGGGGGCACTCTGATGGGAACACATAACTTAAGGGGGCGCTCTGATGGGGACATCTGATATAGAGGGGTACATTGACGGTGGAAACTGATTGATGGGGGAAGTCTGATGGAGGCACCCAATGTAATAAATTACTCTGGAGGGGGGGACCTAATGTAAAGAGGAACACTGATGGGGACATTTATTTTCAGACCTCGGACCGGACCTCCTTGAACTTCAGCGCCCCCGCTGTAAAGGATGTAAGTCATAATGGGCAGAGCTACCCAGCCAAGGAGGTGCATGCCGCAGTGTGAACCTTCGTAGCGGATTGGAGCGGACTGCTCATACCTGCCCAGCAGACTGATACTCTGCCTCAGACTAATGTCTCATTGGACCGCATGGAGGTTGTATCAAGAACGGCACCAGCACAAGTCTGCTTAGGCAGCTGCCTTAGGGCACCAGGACGGGGGCAGAAAAATCCAATTACTCAGCCGCTTGCTGGGGATTCAGAGTTTTCAAATACAGGTCTTCTGTCTCCTCCATGTGCGGTGTGGAGGTTTCGGTCTGCTGCCCATGGCCGGTGGTGGAGATCATTGACAAGATCCTCACGTGTAGTTCTGGGATGATTCCGCACTGTTCTCATGATCATTGACACTCCACGAGGTGAGATCTTGCATGGTGCACCAGACCTAGGGAGACTGACACTTGTTTTGTGTTTCTTCCATTTGTGAATGATTGCACCAACTGTTGTCACCTTCTCACCAAGCTGCTTGGCCATAGTTTTGGTAGCCCAGTCCAGCCTTGTGTAGGTCTACCATCTTGTCCCTGACATCCTTGGACAGCTCTTTGGTCTTTGCCATGGTGGAGAGTTTGGAATCTGATGGTTTGATTGCTCCTGTGGACAGGTGTCTTTTATACAGGTAACACAATGAGATTAGCAGCACTCCCTTTAAGAGACTGCTTCTAATCTCAGCTTGTTACCTGTATGAGAGACACCTGGGAGCCAGAAATCCTGCTGAATGATTTCCCTCATGAACATGCAGATCAGTCATCATTTGTTAAAAATGCATTTTTGCTGAATTTGTTGTTGCTATTCTGTCTCTCACTGTTACAATACACAGAATATTCGATTTTTAGACCGATCGTTTCTTTGTGAGTGGCGAACATTCAACATCAGCAGGGGATCAAATACGCATTTCCTTCACTGTATAGGGAGGGGTTCGTATGATCTAGAGCACCTCCAGAAATGGGTACTGTACCAAGGGAGGGGTCAGCATGATCCAGAGCACCTCCAGAAATGGGTACTGTACCTAGTGAGGGGTCCATATGATTCAGAGCACCTCAAGCCAACAAGCCATGAACCATGGAGCTCCTCTAATTTATAGACCACCCCGAGAAGCCACAATCCATAGAGCTCCACTAATCTAAAGACCATCCCCAACAAGCCCTAATCTGTAGAGATCCACTGATATATAGACCACCTCCAACAAGCCCTGATACATGGAGGTCCACTAATCTATAGACCATCTCCAACAAGCCCTGATCCATGGAGGTCCACTAATCTATAGACCATCTCCAACAAGCCCTGATCCATGGAGGTCCACTAATCTATAGACCATCTCCAACAAGCCCTGATCCATGGAGGTCCACTAATCTATAGACCATCTCCAACAAGCCCTGATCCATGGAGGTCCACTAATCTATAGACCATCCCCAACAAGCCCTAATCTGTAGAGATCCACTGATATATAGACCACCTCCAACAAGCCCTGATACATGGAGGTCCACTAATCTATAGACCATCCCCAACAAGCCCTAATCTGTAGAGATCCACTGATATATAGACCACCTCCAACAAGCCCTGATCCATGGAGGTCCACTAATCTATAGACCATCTCCAACAAGCCCTGATCCATGGAGGTCCACTAATCTATAGACCACCCCCAACAAGCCCTAATCTGTAGAGATCCACTGATTTATAGACCACCCCGAGAAGCCACAATCCATAGTGCTCTACTGATCTATAGACCACCCCCAACAAGCTCTGATCCATAGAGCTCCACTAATCTATAGACCACCCCCAACAAGCTCTGATCCATGGAGGTCCACTAATCTATAGACCATCCCCAACAAGCCCTAATCTGTAGAGATCCACTGATTTATAGACCACCCCCAACAAGCCATGATCCATGGAGCTCCACTAATCTATAGACCACCCCCAACAAGCCATGATCCATGGAGCTCCACTAATCTATAGACCACCCCCAACAAGCCATGATCCATGGAGCTCCACTAACCTATAGACCACCCCCAACAAGCTCTGATCCACGGAACTCCATCTATAGACCACCCCCAACAAGCCATGATCCATGGAGCTCCACTAATCTATAGACCACCCCTCTCCACATCTGTAAGTACATTTACCCAATAGGATGGCAATTTTATCTTATAAGCACCCCCGTTACATTACAATTAAGTTGCCGTGGGCTGGATTTGTGTCTTTATTTTTATGGGGGTGTCTTGAGCATCTCTGGACAAAACATCCTCCTACTTGAGTGCATCCCTACGTTTTCCTGGCCACTTTATCCATCTGATACCCAACATGGTAGTCCTACTGAATTGTGTGATGTGTAGTGCCTAGTGACCCGTGGCCCCTGTTCTGTGACACCCTGTGGAAGGTTCTCTTTCAGTTGGTTGGAGGTCTGGTCGTATATATGTATGTGGTTGAGCTATTTATACCTCCCATATGTCCTGATGCAGCAGATCTTTGAAAAAAAAAAAAAAAAAAAAAAAAAAAAAAAAAAAAAAAAAAAAAAAAAAAAATAAAAAAAAAAAAAAAAAAAAAAAAAAAAAAAAAAAAAAAAAAAAAAAAAAAATAATAAAAAAAAAAAAAAACTACAGTTTTGTCCATATTCAAAATAAAAAAAAACAAAAAAAAAAAAAAAAAAAAATAAAAAAATAATAAATAAAAAAAATATATATAAACATAATATAAATACAAAAAAAAAATAAAATAAAAAACACAAAAAACAAAAAAAAAAAATAAAAAAAAATTAAATAAAAACACAAAAAAAAAATATAAAAATATATAATAAAAAAACACACACAAATATATAAAAAAATAAAACACACAATAAAAAAATATATAAATAAAAACACAAAAAAAAATATAAATAAAAAAAAAAAAAAAAAAAAAAATAAAACACACAACAAAATAAAATATATATATAAAAACACACACACAAATAAATAAAAAATAATATATAAAAACAAACAAACAAATATATATAAATAAACAAAAACACACAAAAAAAAAAATCAAAAAAAAAAATAAAAATAAACAAAAAAAAATATAAATAAAACACACACAAAATAACATATATAAAATAAACACACAAAAAACAAAAAAATATAAAAAACACACACAAAAAAAATATAAATAAACACACATATAAAATATATATAACAAAAAACACATAATAAAAACAAACACAAAAAAACAAAAATAAATATAAAATAAAAAAAAAAAATAAAAACACACACAAAAATATAAAAATAAAAAACACAACACAAAATAAAAATATATAATACACACAAAAAAACATAAAATATAATATATAAAAAAAACACAAAAAACAATAAAAAAAAATATACACACACACATATATATATAAAATAATACACACACACACATAAAAAATATATACAAAACACACATATATATATATATAAATAACACACACACCAAAATAAAAATAAAATAATAATAAAAAACACACACACATATAAATAAAACACACACACATAAAATAAATAAATATACACAAACACACATATATAATATATAAAACAAAACAATAATATAAAATATAAAATAAATACAAAATATATAAACACATAAAATATAAATATAAACACACACACAAAATATAATATATACACAAACACAAAAAATATATATAAAAACAAAAACACACATATATATAAAAAAAAACACACACACACACATATATATAACACACACACACAAACACATATAAATATAAAAAAAAAAAACACACACACATATATATAATATATATACAAAACACAAAAAATATAAAAAAAAAACACACATACATATATATATACACACACACAAAAAAAATATATAACACAAAAAACATATATAAAAAAAATAAACACACATAAAATATATATATACATAAAAAAAACACACAAAAAAAATATACACACACAAAACAAAATAAAAATAAAAAACAAAAAAAAAACAAAAAAAAAAAAAATAAACACACACACAAATAAAGTATAAAACACACACACACACAAAAAAAATAATATATATATACAAAACAACACAAACAATATATATATATATAACACACACACACACACACAAATATATAAAATAATAAATAAACACACACACACACATATATAAAAATATTACACACACACACACACAAATAATAAAATATATACACACACACACACATAATATATACACACACACACATATATAATATATATACACACACACACACATATATATATATAACACACATATATATAATAACACACACACATACTAATATATAATATATATATATACACACACACAAAATATAAATAATATACACACATATATATATATACACACACACATATATATATATATACACACACACACAATATATAATATATATATAAAAATACACACACACACATATATAAAATATAAAACACACACACATATATAACATATATATATATATAAAACACACATATATATATATAACACACACACACACACAATATAAAACACACACATATAATATATATACACACACACACACACACATATATATGTATGCTTAGATGCGTTTTTGTTACAAAAATATATGAAAAATATTTTTCAAAATATTTTTTTTCAATATATCCTTCAAATTTTTTTTTAACATATATATTTTTACATATATTTGTAAATGCATTTCAAAAAATGTAGATTTGTATTTTTTAAAGACATTCAGTATATTTGAAATGTATTTTTAAAAATATCTTTCATATATTTTGTAATAAAAACACATTTCAACATACAGTATATATATACAGGGGCGTATTTACCACAAGGCAAACAAGGCACTTGCCTAGGGCGGCAGCTTTACAGGAGGGCAGCACCTCCCCCCAGAAGAAGGGATGAAAGAAGGGACACACGCACCATGGGAACCAGGTGGGATCTGAGAGAAGCTGCAGGCTGCTTGATGGTGTATATAGAGCCTGACTCTTGTTCCCGGGGAGCTGTGAAGATGAGTGTCTTTTTCGCCGGAGGGGGGTAGTGAGAGGCTCTCCCAGGTGGGGGACAGGGGTGTTGTCGGTCAGCATTGTCTGGTTCTCCGAGGGAGGGGGAAGGTGGGGTGATGTTGGTCGGTGTCCGTGGGGGCAGACGATTTTTGTGTTGCCTAGGGCAGCACAAAACCTAAATACACCCCTATATATATATATATATATTTATTTATTAAAATATATTTTGAAATATATACTGAATACGGCCATAATTGTAGTATTTCACATATCTGTCAATATATTTGGGAAGAATATTTGTAAAATATATTTTTCTACCACATGGGATCTGGAGACTCGGTAGTTGAGATACAGGAGTCGTAGCACCTTTTGGACCAAAGATTCCCAGGTTTAGTTGAAGAAGAGGGAAAGGGGGAGGGACTAAGGGGGAGAGGTAAGTTTGGGGGGGAGATGGAAGGAATTGGTTTTATCATTGGTGAGCTTTCAATTCCCGTAATGCGATGTGTATGGTGGAGTTCCCGGTGCCAACGTTCATCTCACTTGAAGGACTTTTTGAAACAAGAGCATCGAGTACATTGAACGCGTTTCGGGGGGAAGGATTCCTCCTCATTCTTTATGGATGGATCAGCTGTTAATAAACATGACAACAGAATGCACTGAGGGACCTTTGTGAAGCCTTCATGAAGACCAACATCTCCTCACGGTAGTGAAGACAGATGCCTTTCAAAAGTCCTTCAAGTGAGATGAACTTTGGTACCTGGCATCATCTTTGGTACACATCCATACCATCTCATGAGCACTTCCTTTGTTGGTCTCATAGAGAAAGCACTCCAAAAGATGAACGAACGAAACCAGCGCTCCAGTCTTCATACAACCAAGGCGATGCCAAAATGCCAACCGAAGAGGTGCTGCCCTTTTAAGATCGGGGAATCTGACCACTAGTGGAAAATAACAAACAAGGGCGCACTCTCATCGTGCATTGCCGTGGTATAACACGTATTTATTAAATGAAAAGAGGATATATACTCACAAACCAACGTGATAAAAGGCAGTAATTGTGGTCCACAAGGACAGTCACAATACATCTGTGTCTAATGGCGCGTTTCGGGAGCTAAACCCCCTTCCTCAGAGCCTCTGTGGACCACATTTACTGCCTTTTATCACGTTGGTTCGTGAGTATATATCCTCTTTTCATTTAATAAATACGTGTTATACCACGGTAATGCACGATGAGAGTGCGCCCTTGTTTCTTCATAGAGAAAGCAGCCTGGGGTCAGAACGGGGTCCATCCATACTATGGTTCAGCCGCAGATCTGCTTCTTCGAAGGAAAACTCACTTCCTGGTGGATCCATCAAAACCAACGTTCGCTTGTCCCTGTCCAGCGCCATCTCACACACGGCAGGCAATTCCCACACTGAGAAGTATTCAAGGCATACAAATCAATACTGACGCTACGCTGCCAACAGCAAATAAAACACAAAAATACAGTGAAATAGAAAAAACAATACATTTCCTAAAGTGATTCAACTTGAAAGAGTCCAAAAATCCATATATAAGTGATCATATACATCTCCAGGCACGCCTCTTCCACATACACTATGTTACCAAAAGTATTAGGACACCCCTACAAATTGGTTTTCACTGGATCCAGGTGTTCCAATCCCCTCCATATATCATGTGATTCAGGTGTTCTAATCCCCTCCATATCATGTGATTCAGGTGTTCCAATCCCCTCCATATCATGTAATTCAGGTGTTCCAATCCCAATCATGTGATTCAGGTGTTCCAATCCCCTCCCAATCATGTGATTCAGGTGTTCAAATCCCCTCCATATCATGTGATTCAGGTGTCCCAATCCCCTCCCAATCATGTGATTCAGGTGTTCCAATCCCCTCCATGGACACAGGTGTATACAATCAAGCCCCTAGGCATGCAGACGGCTTCTACAAACATTGGTGAAAGAATGGGTCGCTCTCAGGAGCTCACTGACTCCAAGCGTGGTCCCGTGATAGGTCGCCACCTGGGCAATAAGTCCATCCGTGACATTTCCTGGCTACTAAATATTCCCACGCTCAACTGTTAGTGGGATTATAACAAAGTGGAAGCCACTGGGAACAACAGCAACTCAGCCACCAAGTGGTAGGCCACGTCACATGACAGGGCGGGGTCAGCGCATGCTGAAGCACACAGTGCGCAGAAGTCGCCAACTGTCTGCAGAGTCAATAGCTAAAGACCTCCAAACTTGGTGTGGCCTTCAGATGAGCCCAACAACAGTGCATAGAGAGCTTCATGGAATGGGTTTCCATGGCCGAGCAGCTGCATCCAAGCCTTCCATCACCATGTGCAATGCAAAGCGTCGGATGCCGTGGTGTAAAGCACGCTGCCACTGGATCCTAGAGCAGAGGAGATGTGTTCTCTGGAGTGACCAATCACACTTCTCTGTCTGGCAATCCGATGGGCGTGTCTGGGTTTGGCGGTTGCCAGGAGAATGGTACTTGCCTGACTGCATTGTGCCAAGTGTAAATGATGGGGGAGGGGGGATTATGGTGTGGGGGTGTTTTTCAGGGGTTTAAGCTTGGCCCCCTAGTTCCAGTGAAGGGAATTCTTAAGGTGACATTTTGGACAATTTCATGCTCCCAACTTTGTGGGAAGAGTTTGGGGATGGCCCCTTCCTGTTCCAACATGACTGCCCACCAGCGCACAAAGCAAGGTCCATAAAGACATGGAGGAGCCAGTTTGGGGTGGAGGAACTTGACTGTCCTGCACAGAGTCCTGACCTCAACCCCATAGAACACCTTTGGGATGAATTAGAGCGGAGACTGTGAGCCAGGCCTCCTCCTCCGACATCAGTGCCTGACCTGACAAATGTGCTTCTGGAAGAATGGTCCAACCTTCCCATAGACACCCTCCTAAACCTTGTGGACGGCCTTCCCAGAAGAGGTGAAGCTGTTATAGCTGCAAGGGCGGGGCCAACTCAATATTGAACCCTACAGACTAAGACTGGGGGGCCATTAAAGGTCATGTGTGTGGAAAGGGCGGGGCCAACTCAATATTGGACCCTACGGACTAAGACTGGGGGGCCATTAAAAGTCATGTGTGTGGAAAGGGTGGGGCCAACTCAATATTGAACACTATGGACTAAGACTGGGGGGCCATTACAGGTCATGTGTGTGGAAAGGGCGGGGCCAACTCAATATTGAACCCTATGGACTAAGACTGGGAGGCCATTGAAGGTCATGTGCGTGGAAAGGGTGGGGCCAACTCAATATTGAACCCTACGGACTAAGACTGGGGGGCCATTAAAGGTCATGTGCGTGGAAAGGGTGGAGCCAACTCAATATTGAACCCTACGGACTAAGACTGGGGGGCCATTAAAGGTCATGTGCGGGGGAAAGGGCGGGGCCAACTCAATACTGAACCCTACGGACTAAGACTGGGGGGCCATTAAAGGTCATGTGTGTGGAAAGGGCGGGGCCAACTCAATATTGAACCCTACGGACTAAGACTGGGAGGCCATTAAAGGTCATGTGTGTGGAAAGGGCGGGGCCAACTTAATATTGAACCCTACGGACTAAGACTGGGGGCCATTAAAGGTCATGTGCATGGAAAGGGCAGGACCAACTCAATATTGAACCCTACGGACTAAGACTGGGAGGCCATTAAAGGTCATGTGCGTGGAAAGGCAGGCGGCCTATGTTTGGCAACATAGTGTGTGTATATATATATATATATAGATAGGTAGATGTATATATACACATTTTCAGGTGCTGTAACAAGCATCAGTTAGGTTCTACAAACAATACTCATCGGCTGCATTCCGGCTCTGAACTTCCAGTTCCTGCTCTGACATCACTTGGCACCGACCAACGCGTTGCGTCATTAATCACGTAACGTCATCAAGGGTTGATGTATGAAATCACATCAGTTACCTGCGGCAGCCTTATTGATTGGAAGGGTATGAGGTCATTCATGTTTAATTAAAGTCATGGGGAGTTGTAGGCACACTGACAGGAATATTTTGCTTCGTAGAAGTACTCCAGGCAGGTGTGGGAAAGGAATAGGAAGACTTTTAAGGGCCTGTAGTCTGGATGTGCAGATTAGGAGATCACAAATGGGAGGGTGGTAGGGGGCAGAGAAGTGAGAGAAAAAGAAAAAAGACAGATGGAAAGGATTGTTGGGTGTGAAAGAAAGAAGTGGCTGAGAAGAAGCTTGGCATGGGGGCACCTGGCCCCGGTTTTGGGTTCTTCACCGAGTTGTCCTGCTTTCGGTGGAAAGTGTCGGATGGAGACATTGAATCCACAGGCCCAACACCTGGAGAAAAGAGTCAATGTGATTTCCAACGTGGTACCTGAAAAGTCCTATTAACGATCTGTAGAATCTTCAAATTGTTGAAGGTGAGGCTGTGAGGCTTCCTCCGTCGGAGGATTTGCAGGAATTTCTATGAGGAGCCCATTGTCCCTGTCATTGTTTCTTGGCCTCCCTGCGGGTTCTCCACCACTTGCTAAATATCCATCTTCTAAAGTGCAGTAAATATACCGGCCCGGTCCTTCTGTCGGAGGAGGAATGGCAGAAAAATCTTGTATTATGTGGGACGCTGACTTCTTCCCATCACCTGGGGCTACATCCCATTATAGAAACGTCTCGGTATATCTAGGTGTAATCATCATTTGTTCCGTGTTCCGCCGCGCATGGAATGAGATTGCAGGCCCCCCGAGGGCGGTGAGTCAATGAATTCACTGGTGGGCCCTTCTGTCACCTGTTCCATCCTTCACCCCTGGCTGCCGGGATATTGTTCACACCAATCCCGAGTATTGGAGCGAGAAGACCAAATAACTATTTCCACTCTTCTGAGACGACCCGGGGGACTCCAGAACAGACTCATCCACGAGCGTTCCGTGTTCAAGGAGATCTTCCACGTTTTGAAATTCAAAACAGAACAAAAACGGTCTTTTTTTTTTAGCAAATATGACGAAGTCTAATGTTTAAAAAGTAGTAAGATGGCCGAGTGGTAAAGTTTATCTTTTTTTCCTGTTATTTCATGTCTGTCTACATTTCCTATGAAAAAAAAAAGGTTCACTTCTCTTCTCTGGCCCCGCAACCCACATGGAAGAAAAATATGTTTTAAATATATTTTTAAAATATACAGAATTTTTTAAATGTATTTTTAAAAATATTCGTCATATATATTTTGTAATATAAAAAAAATTTATTTCAATACAGTATATATATATATATACACATAAACATATATATATATATATATTATTTATTTTTTTTTAAAATAAATTGAATACGGCCAAAATTGTAGCATTTAATATGTATGTCAATGTATCAATGTATTTGGGAAGAATATTTATATATATATATATATATATATATATATATATATATATAAATATATATATATATATATATATATATTATATATATAAAATATTATATTATATATATATATAAATATTATATAAATAAATATACAAACACATACACACATATATATATATATATATATATATATATATATATATATATATATATATATATATATATATATATATATATATTATATATATATATATAATATATATATATATATATATATATATATATATATATATATATATTTATATATATATATATATATATATATATATATATATATATATATATATATATATATATATATATATATATATATATATAAATATATATATATATATATGTGTGTGTGTTTGTATATTTATTTATTAAATATATTGAATACGACCAAAATTGTAGTATTTCAGATATTATTATCTTATTATTTATTTCAGGTACTTATATAGCGCCGTCAATTTACGCAGCGCTTTACATATATATTGTACATTCCCATCAGTCCCCGCCCCTGAGGAGTGTACAATCTAAGGCCCCTAACTCACATTCATATACTAGGGACAATTTAGACAGGATCCAATTAACCTACCAGCATGTCTTTGGAGTGTGGGAGGAAACCGGTGTACCCGGAGGAAACCCACGCAGGCACAGGGAGAACATGCAAACTCCAGGCAGGAGGTGCAAATATATGTCAATATGTTTGGGAAGTATATATATATATATATATATATATATATACTGTACTGTATGTTGAAATGCGGTTTTTACATATTGCAAAATATATGAAAAATAATTTTGAGAAAATACATTTTCAAATATACTGTATGTCTTAAAAAATACATTTAACCTACATTTTTGGAATGCATTTGCAAATATATAAATATATGTAAATATATATGTTAAAACTAAAAAATATGTATGTTAAAAAAAAAAATCTAAAGAACATATTTAAGAAAATATATTTTTTAAAAATATTTTTCATATATTTTGTAATATGTAAAAAATGCATTTCAAACATACAGTATATGAGTCAATAAAGAAGACAATAGAAGTAAAACACAGACTTTTGTGGTTGTTTAGATGCATCCCTCATGGAAGAAAAATTTTATGTGAAATACTACAATTTTGGCCATATTCATATATATATATATATATTTATTTTTAAATACATTCTTCTGATTTTTTTTATGTATATTAATAAAAAATTTTTTCATATATTTTGTAATAAAAACGCATTTCAACATACAGTCTATATATATATAAATATATTTTGAAATATACTGAATACGGCCAAAATTGCAGTATTTCAAATATATGTCAATAGATTTGGGAAAGAATATTTGAAAAATATATTAAAAATATATTTATCTTCGGTGTGGGAAGGGCCCCAGAATCGTGCCCCAGGGTTTAAAAACAGCAGCAGCAGCTAGGATCCTTCTCTCAGGTCTGTACTCACAGTGTTTCTGGGACTTGGATGTCTCCCCCCAGACTGAGGCAGAATGTCATACTTGCCCCCCCCCCCACAACTATACACAGGCGGGACCAGGGGCGGACTGACAACTCATGGGGCCCCTGGGCAATGGAAAATCAT
Organism: Staurois parvus; assembly: GCA_951230385.1. Taxonomy (NCBI): domain Eukaryota; kingdom Metazoa; phylum Chordata; class Amphibia; order Anura; family Ranidae; genus Staurois; species Staurois parvus. The sequence goes on from CATNWA010018078.1 coordinate 359,597, forward strand.
GGGGCCCCTGTGTCCTCACCCACGCTCAAACCACATACCCAAAAAAGCCTATGAAAGGTACCAGGGACATCTCATGGGGCCCCCCACTGACCCCGGGCCCTCGGGCAGTGCCCAAGTCCCCTGGGCGGGACATCGATGTGATGCAGAATCTTCAGCTGAACAATCAGGATGGGCAGCAGCCCTTCTGGCTGGGATCCTCTTCTCCCGAGGAAGAACACTACTCTCCCAGGCTCCAGAGTATTTATAACCTCTCCCAGCCCCCATCTGGACACCTTTCCCCAGGGCTTGGCTGGTGTTGTGTAACTATTCAGGCTGCTCATTTGATTTTTCACCCACTATATTCCGGAAACCTCCAGATGTCAGGGGAAAGCAATCCAACGTGCAGCTTGCAGAGCCCAGAGAAGCCTTAAGTGTTTGTATTGGCAAGGGAAACTGAGGTGTGCTGGAGGATCTATTGGTTCTGGGAGGGATCTATTGGTGAGGGAGGCGTCTATTTTTGTTGGCTGCTGGAGGGTCTGTGGATGCTGGCTGCTAGAAGATCTGTATTTACTGGCGGGATTTATTGTTGCTGGAGGGTATTTTGTTGCAGGGGGGGGTCTATCGTTTTTTGGGGTGGATCTATTGTTGCTGGTGGCAATTTTCTTTCAGCGTGATCTATTGTTGCTGGTGGGGGGGCCAGTTGATGATGGGGTGGATCCATTGTTTCTGGGGGGTAGTTTTGTTGCAGGGGTCTATCATTTTTGGGGTGAATCTATTGTTGCTGGGGGTTATTTTCTTGCGGGTGATCTATTGTTGCTGGTGGGGGTATATTCATGCTGGGGTGGATCCATTGCTGCTGTGGGGGGTATTTTGTTGAGGCATCTATTGTTTCTGGGGAGGTGGTCTATTGTTGCAGGGGGTCTATCGTTTTTGGGGTGAATCTATTGTTGCTGGGAGGGGGGTTTATTTTCTTGCAGGGTGATCTATTGTTGCTGGTGGGGGTCTATTGCTGCTGGGAGGGAGTATTTTGTTGCGGCATCTATTGTTTCTGGGGTGGTCTATTGTTGCAGGGGGATCTATTGTTGAAAAGGGGATCTATTGTTGAAAAGGGGGTGTATTGTTGCTTGTTGCAGGGGACCTCTTATCATGATTGAATTCCATACAAATTACTTAGCACCACAAACTGATACTTGGTTCTGTATTCTCTAAAAGTGACAGTACCTGGAGGTGGGTAGGGGGTGGAGCCAAGGAACAGTGCTCGGAGGTGGGTAGGGGGTGGAGCTCCTCGCACTTTTCCCCCCCCCCACCTCTCCTCCGCACCTCTCCTCCCCACCTCTCCTCTGCCCCTCCTCCCCCACCTCTCCTCCCCACCTCTCCTCCCCACCTCTCCCTCTGCACCTCTCCTCCCCACCTCTCCCCCCCACACCTCTGCTCCCCACCTTTCCTCCGCCCCCTCCCCTCTGCACCCCCCCCCCCCCCCCCCCCCCCCCTCTCCTCTGCAACTCTCCCCCCGCACCTCCCCCCCCCCACCTCTCCCCCCCCACCTCTCCTCCCCACCTCCCCCTCCCCCCCCCCCCTCCCCCCCCCCCCCCCCCCCCCCCCCCCCCCCCCCCCCCTCCCCCCCTCTCCCCCCACCCCCCCTCTGCCCCCCCCCCCCCCCCCCCCCCCCCCCCCCCCCCCCCCCCCCCCACCCCCTCCCCCCCCCCCCCCACCCCACCCCCCCCCACCCCTCCCCCCCCCTCTCCTCCCCCCCCCTCCCCACCCCCCCCCCCCCCCTCCCCCCACCCCCCCCCCCCCCTCCCCCCCCTCCTCCCCCCCCCTCCCTCCGCCCCCCCCCCCCCCCCCCTCCCCCCCCTCTCCCCCCCCCCCCCTCCCCCCCCCCCCCCCCCCCCCCCCCCCCCCCCCCCCCCCCCCCCCCCCCCCCCCACCCCCCCCCCCCCCTCTCCCCCACCCCCCCCCCCCCCCCCCCCCCTCCCCCCCCCCCCCCCCCCCCCTCCCACCTCCCCCCCCCCCCCCTCCTCCCCCCCTCCCCCCCACCTCCCCCCCCCCCCTGCCCACCCTCCCCTCCCCCCCCCCCCCCCCCCCCCCCCCCGCCCCCTCCCTCCCCACCTCTCCTCCCCCCCCCCCCCCACCTCTCCTCCCACACCCTCCCACCTCTGCTCCCCCCCCCTTTCCCTCCGCACCTCTCCCTCCGCACCTCTCCCCTCCCCACCCCCCCCCCCCCTCCCCACCTCTCCCCCCTCCCCCCCCCCCCCCCCCCCTCCCCCTCCTCCCTCCCCCCCCCCTCTCCTCCCCACCTCTCCTCCGCACCTCTCCTCCGCACCTTTCCTCCCCACCTTTCCTCCGCGTTTATAAATGAAGCATCCATGGTGTCCTCTTCTGTCTACCCCTCGATCCATTAACCAGGGGATGACCTACTGATCTGTCTTAAAATGAAGCATTAAAAGTGGCCTCCTTGGCCTACCAATCAACCGGGGGACAATCTCCTTCTGAAAACCCTGATCTGTCTATAAATGAAGCATGAAAAGTGGCCTCATCTGCCGACCCTCGACCTGTCAACCAGGGGGACAATCTCCTTCTGAAAACACTGATCTGTCTATAAATGAAGCAGCAATAGTGATGTCTTAGGCCTACCCCTTGATCCATCAACTGGGGATGACCTCCTGATCTGTTTATAAATGAATCAGTGGTGTCCTCTTCTGTCTACCCCCTCGATCCATCAACCAGGGGATGACCTACTGATCTGTCTTAAAATGAAGCATTAAAAGTGGCCTCATCTGCTGACCCTCGACCTGTCAACCAGGGGAAAATCTTCTTCTGAATACCCTGATCTGCCTATAAATGAAGAATGAAAAGTGGCCTCATCTGCCGACTCTCGACCTGTCAACCAGAGGGACAATCTCCTTCTGAAAGCCCTGATATATCTGTAAATCAAGCATCAAAGGTGGCCTCTTCTGCCGACCGTTTGAGCTGCCAACCAGGGGACAACCTCCTTCTCAAAACACTGATCTGTCTACAAATGAAGCAGCAATAGTGATGTCTTCAGTCTACTCCTTGATCCATCAACTTTGGGATGACTTCCTGATCTGTTTGTAAATGAAGCATCAATGTGTCCTCTTCTGTCTACCCCTCGATCCATCAACCAAGGGATGACCTACTGATCTGTCTTAAAATGAAGCATCAAATGTAGCCTCCTTGGGCTACCAATCAACCAGGGGGACAAATCTTCTTCTGAAAAGCCTGATCTGTCTATAAATGAAGCTTGAAAAGTGGCCTCATCTGCTGACCCTCAACCTGTCAACCAGGGGGGACAATCTTCTTCTGAAAACCCTGATCTGTCTATAAATGAAGCATGAAAAGTGGCCTCATCTGCCAACCCTTGACCTGTCAACCAGAGGGACAATCTCCTTCTGAAGGCCCTGATATGTCTGTAAATCAAGCATCAAAGGTGGCCTCTTCTGCCGACCCTTTGAGCTGCCAACCAGGGGACAACCTCCTTCTCAAAACACTGATCTGTCTACAAATGAAGCAGCAATAGTGATGTCTTCAGTCTACCCCTTGATCCATCAACTGAGGGATGACTTCCTGATCTGTTTATAAATGAATCAGTGGTGTCCTCTTCTGTCTACCCCTCGATCCATCAACCAAGGGATGACCTACTGATCTGTCTTAAAATGAAGCATCAAATGTGGCCTCCTTGGCTTTACCACTCAACCGGGGGACAATCTCCTTCTGAAAACCCTGATCTGTCTAAAAATGAAACATGAAAAGTGGCCTCATCTGCCGACCCTCGACCTGTCAACCAGGGGGGACAATCTTCTTCTGAAAACCCTGATCTGTCTATAAATGAAGAATGAAAAGTGGGCCTCATCTGCCACTGCCAGCCCTCGACCTGTCAACCAGGGGACAACCTCCTTCTCAAAACACTGATCTGTCTACAAATGAAGCAGCAATAGTGATGTCTTCAGCCTACCCCTGATCCATCAACTGAGGGATGACTTCCTGATCTGTTTATAAAAATGAAGCATCAATGTGTCCTCTTCTGTCTACCCCTCGATCCATCAACCAAGGGATGACCTACTGATCTGTCTTAAAATGAAGCATCAAATGTGGCCTCCTTGGCCTACCAATCAACCAGGGGGACAATCTTCTTCTGAAAACCCTGATCTGTCTATAAATGAAGCTTGAAAAGTGGCCTCATCTGCCGACCCTCGACCTGTCAACCAGGGGGACAATCTCCTTCTGAAAAACCCTGATCTGTCTATAAATGAAGCATGAAATGTGGCCTCATGTGCCAACCCTCAAACCTGTCAACCAGATGGGGACAATCTCCTTCTGAAAGCCCTGATATGTTTGTAAATCAAGCATCAAAGGTGGCCTCTTCTGCCGTCCCTTTGAGCTGCCAACCAGGGGACAACCTCCTTCTCAAAACACTGATCTGTCTACAAATGAAGCAGCAATAGTGATGTCTTCAGTCTACCCCTTGATCCATCAACTGGGGGATGACCTCCTGATCTGTTTATAAATGAATCAGTGGTGTCCTCTTTTGTCTACCCCTCGATCCATCAACCAAGGGATGACCTACTAATCTGTCTTAAAATGAAGCATCAAATGTGGCCTCCTTGGCTTACCACTCAACCGGGGGACAATCTCCTTCTGAAAACCCTGATCTGTCTAAAAATGAAACATGAAAAGTGGCCTCATCTGCCGACCCTCGACCTGTCAACCAGGGGGAAAATCTTCTTCTGAAAAACCCTGATCTGTCTATAAATGAAGAATGAAAAGTGGCCTCATCTGCCAGCCCTCGACCTGTCAACCAGGAGACAACCTCCTTCTCAAAACACTGATCTGTCTACAAATGAAGCAGCAATAGTGATGTCTTCAGTCTACCCCTTGATCCATCAACTGAGGGATGACTTCCTGATCTGTTTATAAATGAAGCATCAATGTGTCCTCTTCTGTCTACCCCTCGATCCATCAACCAAGGGATGACCTACTGATCTGTCTTAAAATGAAGCACCAAATGTGCCCTCCTTGGCCTACCAATCAACCAGGGGGACAATCGTCTTCTGAAAACCCTGATCTGTCTATAAATGAAACATGAAAAGTGGCCTCATCTGCTGACCCTCAACCTGTCAACCAGGGGGACAATCTCCTTCTGAAAGCCTTGATCTGTCTGTAAATCAAGCATCAAAGGTGGCCTCTTCCACCAACCCCTTGACCTGTCAACCAGGGGGACAATCTCCTTCTGAAAGCCTTGATCTGTCTGTAAATCAAGCATCAAAGGTGGCCTCTTCCACCAACCCCTTGACCTGTCAACCAGGGGGACAATCTCCTTCTGAAAGCCCTGATATATCTGTAAATCAAGCATCAAAGGTGGCCTCTTCCACCAACCCCTCGACCTGTCAACAAATGGACAACCTCCTTCTTGAAACCCAACCTGCTGGTCTAGCATTTTTTTTTTATTTGTGTACCAACTTCCAATTAGCACGGCTTAAACTTTTTCCCAGCACGCGACAATGTTTTTTTTTTTTTTTCCTGCGTGAGATAATAGAAGATCACACGAAAGTCGCGTTGGAAAATAAAGAAGAAAGAAAAATATAACCTCTGTTGCATTTAACGCTCGCGGTGTTTAAAGAAGCAAGCTGACAGAAATCCTTTTGTGTCGGATCCTCCTGATGTACTCAGACTCCCATCGGGAGGGAAGAACACGCTACTTTTCCAAAGCTTTTTGAAAGCTTGTCGGGGATGATTTGTCAAACAGATAATGTAGATAATTAAGAAGTCATCCTTTCAGAGCCGGCAAAGCCTAACAGAGAATTGACTCGCGCTTTTTTTTTTTTTATCCTTCCGCCGACCGCCCGGTTTCGCCAAGGCATGGAGTGCCTTCCCCAACCCCCCCCCCCCCCCCAAAAAAAAAAAGAGTAATGTTTATCAAAAGGGACACTCGGAGCTCACCGACAATAGAAAGGGACAACAGACCGACTCTTCTGGAGAACGAAGAAACAAGGACGAGATGCAGAATTAATGCCTGTCTCCGAATAGAAGAAGGCATTGTGTACTTACAAAGGGTTTGATGGAGGCCGGGATTGCTAATATCGATTTAAATGGAACGAACACAATTCGGGGGGGGGGGGGAATGAAAACACCTAAGAGAGCGCGGTGATTGTCTGCGGCCTGTAGGCGGGAAAGGTTCCATTCTTCAGCCGGCTGGGAAAAACCAGAGCCGTGGAATGGCGCGTTGACCGCAGGCTATAGAGAGAAAATGGAGCTTGTGGGAGCGCAGGAAGGAAATTCGGCAACAACTGCTTGTTTACCACCGATAATGAACTGCCATTGTACCGCCGATAATGAACTGCCATTGTACCGAAGTATGGAAGAATGTCGTTGACCCCGGATGTTATGTGACCTGAACAGCGGGAAAATCGACCAGGAGCATTACTTCTGGGGTGGAGGAGTTCAACAAAGGGAAGGAAATAGCTCAGCAGCTCTGAATGATGACTGTGTAGTAGTCATATATATATATATACACACAGTATACACAGTACAGTGGGGATGGAAAGTTTGGGCACCCCAGCTAAAAATTTGTATTAATGTGCATAAAGAAGCCAAGGAAAGATGGAAAAATCTCCAAAAGGCATCAAATTACAGATTAGACATTCTTATAATATGTCAACAAAAGTTAGATTTTATTTCCATCATTTACACTTTCAAAATAACAGAAAACAAAAAAATGGCGTCTGCAAAAGTTTGGGCCCCCTGCAGAGTTAATATCTTGTACTGCCCCCTTTGGCAAGTATCACGGCTTGTAAACGCTTTTTGTAGCCAGCCAAGAGTCTTCCAATTCTTGTTTGAGGTATCTTTGCCCATTCTTCCTTACAAAAGTCTTCCAGTTCTTTGAGATTTCTGGGCTGTCTGTCACGCACGGCTCTTTTAAGGTCTATCCATAGATGTTCAATTATGTTGAGGTCAGGAGATTGTGAAGGCCATGGCAAAACCTTCAGTTTACGCCTCTTGATGTAATCCCCCGTGGATTTCCAGGTGTGTTTAGGATCATTATCCATTTGTAGAAGCCATCCTCTCTTTAACTTCAGCTTTTTCACAGATGGCATCAAGTCACCATCCAAAATTTGCTGAAATTTTATTGAATCCATTTTTCCTTCTACTCGTGAGATGTTCCCTGTGCCACTGGCTGCAACACAACCCCAAAGCATGATCGATCCAACCCCATGCTTCACAGTTGGACAGAGGTTCTTTTCATTCAATTCTGTGCCCCTTCTTCTCCAAACGTACCTTTGCTCATTCCGGCCAAAAAGTTCAATTTTAACCTCATCGGTCCACAGAACTTGTTTCCAAAATGCATCAGGCTTGTCTATATGTTCATTTGCAAAGTTCAAACGATGATTTTTGTGGTGAGGACGTAGAAGAGGTTTTCTTCTGATGACTCTTCCATGAAGACCATATTTGTACAAGTATCTCTTTATAGTGGAATAGTGACCACAACTCCAGTGTCTGCCAGATCTTTCTGGAGGGATCGTGCAGTCAAACGTGGGTTTTGAATTGTTTTTTCTCACAATCCTGCGAGCTGTTCTGTCTGATATTTTTCTTGGTCTTCCAGATCTTGCTTTAACTTCCACTATTCCTGATGACTGCCATTTCTTAATTACATTCCGAACAGAGGATAGTGACATCTGAAAACGCTTTGCTATCTTCTTATAGCCTTCTCCAGCTTTGTGAGCGTCAACTATTTTCAGTTTCAGTTTTCTAGACAACTGCTTAGAAGAACCCATGGTGCTGATTGTTGGGGCAAGGTCAGATGAGTCTGGGCATTTAAAACCTTTGAGATTGACATCACCTGGTCTTCCCAGACGATGATTGAGAACAATCCATGACACTGGCAGGTCTCAGCTTGGCAAAGGGGGCAGTGCATGCTATAAATTCTGCAGGGGGCCCAAACTTTTGCAGACGCCATTTTTTTGTTTTCTGTTATTTTGAAAGTGTAAATGATGGAAATAAAATCTAACTTTTGTTGACATATTATAAGAATGTCTAATCTGTAATTTGATGCCTTTTGGAGATTTTTCCATCTTTCCTTGGCTTCTTTATGCACATTAATACAAATTTTTAGCTGGGGTGCCCAAACTTTCCATCCCCACTGTATATACAGCGGGTGAAGTAAGTATTGAACATGTCACCATTTTTCCCAGTAAATATATTTCTGAAGGTGCTATTGACATGAAATGTTCACCACGTGCCGGCAACAACCCATGGAATCCATACAGAGAAACCAAAACAAATCACTTATTTTACCCATTATATATATATAATAATAAAAAGATAATATGCGAGCGCTATCCGGAGATCTCAAAGCGGCTAGAACACCAAAAGGTAACCAAGAGAGAACCTTCCTATAAAGTACATAAACATCTATATATCTAAAACCATATATAAGGTGCAGCGCTATAATAGTAAAATGACATATATAACATATTAAATATATATAATAAAGTGCAAATGTCAAATCACACTGCGGTGAGGTTAAGTGAGATGAACAAGTCCCAAAATAGGTCAAACGTGGGGATCCAATAGATCCTAGTAGGTGCGTGGGATGAGATTCTGCGTATCACACGGTGAATCTGGGGTAAAAAATTGCGCACTCACCAGAAGTGCGTCAAAAAAACGCATGTGAGATTTATCCTGTGGTATCAGATAGCGATCATCAATTGCCAAGATAGAGACAGGATCCTACACCTTCCAATCGCAACTTGGGTACGTACATCAAATTTCATATGCGTGTCACCATCCGGGGTCCCCTTTTAGAGCAGATTCTGCCAGTGGGGGGCTGCAGTATGTGGACGTCTGACTACCGCAGGTGGTCATCCTGATTATTATCTGGTCAGTGTTGCATTTGCATTTTACCTTCACAATTCATGTTGTACCTCAGTTTATACGGTATCACACTATGTGGTGTCCCTTATTGGTCTCCCTTCTATGAGAGTCCCCACTTGCAGAATCTGCTGTAAAAGGGGACCCCGGATGGTGACACGCCTGAGACACGCATATGAAATTGGAAGTACATACCCAAGGTGCGATTGGAAGGTGTAGGATCCTGTCTCTATCTTGGCAATTGATGATCGCTATCTGATACCACAGGATAAATCTCACATGCGTTTTTTTTGACGCACTTCTGGTGAGTGCGCAATTTTTACCCCAGATTCACCGCGTGATACGCAGAATCTCATCCCACGCACCTACTAGGATCTATTGGATCCCCACGTTTGACCTATTTTGGGACTTGTTCATCTCACTTAACCTCACCGCAGTGTGATTTGACATTTGCACTTTATTATATATATTTAATATGTTATATATGTCATTTTACTATTATAGCGCTGCACCTTATATATGGTTTTAGATATATATATATATATACAGTATATATATTCATTAAGTGTTGTTGCCTGGCGACCCCTTCCTGTTATCTCACATATATATTTTTATTATTATAGCCAAATTTACCCCCCTAACTCCTCCCACATTTACCCCCTGACTCCTCCCACAGCTCTTACACTCCATAGACAGTAATATACGGAAACGTGCGGATTGTTCCCGATTGGTGGGCTATTACTTTGTGGAACGTTTCCCCGAATGGTTCACGAAATATCGCCGTTTTTGTGGTGAAATTGGTCCCATAGGAATGAATGGCGGAATGTTCAAAGTGTGAGCTGACAAAAACTAGAGTGTGAGCTGAAAAATCAGGACATGATATCTAAACTGCCATCACTCCCTCATTTTCCAGCCCACCTACACAAATCTTATATCAAAACGTTCAGCTATCCCGGCTGCCACTAAAAATGTCCACGGCTAAGCCATAGTCCTGATAGTTTTCACAATATGACCATTTGTTTGCAACTCACGCCGCCCATTGACATTCATTGAAACTCCACTCTAGCCACCTCAAATTTGAAGGGCAATTTCTAAACTGCGGCTGTGCCTTCATTTATAATATTTCAGAATATAAAGCTCTTCGGTGTAGGATTTATAATTTTTAAACTACAACTGTTTGAAGATTGCAACCGCCAGAGTGAGCAAGTTGGAGCAGTTTGTTTTTAACCGCTCTTCTCTGCCCTTGCTGTAGGGGGAGTTGCCATAGGAACCCAGGGTGAGTGAGCAGCCAGCAGAGTGACAAAAGCCAGAGTGTGAGTTGTAGACTATTGGTGGAGGCAGAACACTTCACACAATTCCCCAGAAATTGGAGCTTTTCTAGTTCTTTCTGCTATGGGAAGAAACCTCCCGCCTAGATCAGGGGTGTCAGACTCCATGTTATCGGGGGACACATCACCATTATGGCTGGCCTCAAAGGACTGCTCATCTCTGTAGGACTAGATGTCCAGCAGCACCCCCCCCACCACCATCACCACCATCAGGAGTCATGTCACCCACCCTCCCTTACATCACAGTGCACCCCCCCACCACCACCACCACCACCCACCATCAGGAGTCATGTCACCCACCCTCCCTTACATCACAGTGCACCCCCCCCCCCCACCACCACCACACCACCACCATCAGGAAGTCATGTCACCCACCCTCCACATCACACAGTGCACCCCCCCCCCCACCACCACCACCACCACCATCAAAAGTCCACCCACCCTCCAGGACACCACCCCCACCCCCACACATCACAGTGCACCCCCCCCCACCACCCCCCCACCACCACCACCCCACCACCACCATCAGAAGTCATGTCATGTCACCCCCCCACCCTTACATCACACCCACCCAACCCACCCACCCCACCACCACCACCCCCACCCACCACCACCACACCACCATCACCATCAGAAGTCATGTCACCCACCCTCCCTTACATCACAGTGCACCCCCCCCCCACCACCACCACTACCCACCACCACCATCAGAAGTCATGTCACCCACCCTCCCTTACCTCACAATGCACCCCCCCCACCACACCACCACCACCACCACCACCATCAGGAGTCATGTCACCCCACCCTCCCTTACATCACAAGCACCCCCCCCCCCCCCCCACCACCACCACCACCACCATCAGAAGTCATGTCACCCCCCCTCCCTTACATCACAGAGCACCCCCACCCCACCACCCACCACCACCACCACCATCAGAAGTCATGTCACCACCCACCCTCCCTTACATCACAGAGCACCCCCCCCCCCACCACCACCACCACCACCATCAGAAGTCATGTCACCCACCCTCCCTTACATCACAGAGCCCCCCTCCCCCACCACCACCACCACCACCACCACCATCAGGAGTCATGTCACCCACCCTCCCTTACATCACAGTCACCACCCCCCCCACCACCCCCCACTACCACCACCACCACCACCATCAGAAGTCATGTCACCCACCTTCCCTTACACACATGACAACCCCCCCCCACCACCACCACCACCACCAAAACACCATCACCATCAGAAGTCATGTCACCCCCCTCCCTTACATCACAATGCACCCACCCCACCACCCCCACCACCACCACCACCACCACCACCATCAGGAGTCATGTCACCCACCCTCCCTTACATCACAGAGCACCCCCCCCCCCACCCACCACCACCACCACCATCAGGAGTCATGTCACCCACCCTCCCTTACATCACAGAGCACCCCCCCCCCCCACCACCACCACCACCAACCACCACCATCAGGAGTCATGTCCACCCACCCCTCCCTTACATCACAGTGCACCCCCCACCACCACCATCAGAAGTCATGTCACCCACCCTCCCTTACATCACAGTGCACCCCCCCCCCCCACCACCACCACCACCATCAGAAGTCATGTCACCCACCCTTCCTTACATCACAGTGCACCCCCCACCACCACACATCATCAGAAGTCATGTCACCCACCCTCCCTTACATCACAGTGCACCCCCCCCCCACCACCACCGCCACCATCATCAGAAGTCATGTCACCCACCCTCCCTTACATCACAGTGCACCCCCCCCCCCCACCACCACCATCATCAGAAGTCATGTCACCCACCCTCCTTTAGATCATAGTGCACCCCGCTTACATTGTGCCGCTGCCAAGAAGAAGCTGGGGGTGAAGAAGAAAGTGCAGGGTCTGGAGGAGGACCAGGGGAGAGCTGGAGTCACTCTGATGAATGCTGAGACGAGGAGAGGGGGACATGAGGGGGTGCTGCAGCAGCTAAAGAGGTGGGAGGACCACATGAAATGGCCTGGCGGGTCAGATTTGGCCTTCTGGTCTTGTGTTTAACACGTGTCCTACAGGAACCCTTCAGATCATTGTCAGGACTGAGAGAACCAAAACTAATTTTTTACATTGGGGGTCAGTGGGAAGAATGTCCCTTACATTGGTGATCAGTGGGAAGAATGTCCCTTACATTGGGGGTCAGTGGGAAGAATGTCCCTTACATTGGGGGTTAGTGGGAAGAATGACCCTTACATTGGAGGTCAGTGAGAAGAATGTCCCTTACATTGGTGATCAGTGGGAAGAATGTCCCTTACATTGGAGGTCAGTGGGAAGAATGTCCCTTACATTGGGGGTCAGTGGGAAGAATGTCCCTTACATTGGAGGTCAGTGGGAAGAATGTCCCTTACATTGGGGGTCAGTGGGAAGAATGTCCCTTACATTGGGGAGTCAGTGGGAAGAATGTCCCTTACATTGGGGATCAGTGGGAAGAATGACCCTTACATTGGTGGTCAGTGGGAAGAATGTCCCTTACATTGGGGGTCAGTGGGAAGAATGTCCCTTACATTGGGGGTCAGTGGGAAGAATGTCCCTTACATTGGTGATCAGTGGGAAGAATGTCCCTTACATTGGGGGGTCAGTGGGAAGAATGTCCCTTACATTGGAGGTCAGTGGGAAAGAATGTCCCTTACATTGGGGATCAGTGGGAAGAATGACCCTTACATTGGTGATCAGTGGGAAGAATGTTCCTTACATTGGTCAGTCAGTGGGAAGAATGTCCCTTACATTGGGGGTCAGTGGGAAGAATGTCCCTTACATTGGGGGTCAGTGGGAAGAATGTCCCTTACATTGGTGATCAGTGGGAAGAATGTCCCTTACATTGGTGATCAGTGGGAAGAATGTCCCTTACATTGGGGATCAGTGTGAAGAATGTCCCTTACATTGATGGTCAGTGGGAAGAATGTCCCTTACATTGGGGGGTCAGTGGGAAGAATGTCCCTTACATTGGGGTCAGTGGGAAGAATGTCCCTTACATTGGTAATCAGTGGGAAGAATGTCCCTTACATTGGAGGTCAGTGGGAAGAATGTCCCTTACATTGGGGGTCAGTGGGAAGAATGTCCCTTACATTGGTGATCAGTGGGAAGAATGTCCCTTACATTGGGGGTCAGTGGGAAAGAATGTCCCTTACATTGGGGGTCAGTGGGAAGAATGTCCCTTACATTGGGGGTCAGTGGGAAGAATGTCCCTTACATTGGGGGTCAGTGGGAAGAATGTCCCTTACATTGGGGTCAGTGGGAAGAATGTCCCTTACATTGGGGGTCAGTGGGAAGAATGTCCCTTACATTGGGGGTCAGTGGGAAGAATATCCCTTACATTGGGGATCAGTGGGAAGAATGTCCCTTACATTGGGGGTCAGTGGGAAGAATATCCCTTACATTGGGGGTCGGTGGGAAGAATGTCCCTTACATTGGGGGGTCAGTGGGAAGAATGTCCCTTACATTGGAGGTCAGTGGGAAGAATGTCCCTTACATTGGGGGTCAGTGGGAAGAATGTCCCTTACATTGGGGTCAGTGGAAGAACGTCCCTTACATTGGGGGGTCAGTGGGAAGAATGTCCCTTACATTGGGGGTCAGTGGGAAGAATGTCCCTTACATTGTTGGTCAGTGGGAAGAATGTCCCTTACATTGTTGGTCAGTGGGAAGAATGTCCCTTACATTGGAGGTCAGTGGGAAGAATGTCCCTTACATTGGTGGTCAGGAGGAAGAATGTCCCTTACATTGGGGGTCAGTGGGAAGAGTGTCCCTTACATTGGTGGTCAGAATGCCCCGATTGGGTTGCGTTGGTGTCCTAGTCATGAATAGTCTCCCTTAACACAACACCCATTAACTCGTGACCTATCACACTTGACCGCACCCCAGCTGCAAGGAGAATTGTGATTGGACCCTCCAGAATCCAGGTTATCCCTCGATGACTGTGCCCCAGGCTGGGTCTTCTCCCTCCTCCGACTCTCCCGTATTTCCTATGTAACTTGCTGGCAGCGGTGAGCTCCGGGATCAAACGGCGATCTTTACGCCCTTTGTTTGGCGCTCCGTCTCCCATCCTCTATCAGCGGGGAACAGGGGGCGGAGCCAAGAAGTGTTGAGGAACGTCTGATGTTTAAAGGTCAGCGGCTGATCTTTGTCCCGAAGGATAACGAATTCATCCTGCAAATGAAGTGATTTTCCTCCCGTCGTCGTTGCAGCGTCTGCCTTTTTTTTATTTTTTTAATTCTCTTCAGCCTTGAGCCCCGGAGCGCCTCGTGAGCTCCTCCGTCATCGAAATGTGAGCGGTAATTGAGGCCTTGAAATATCACGGCGCACTTGGCTAGATTCGGAGGAGATTGCAGTTTGTTGGGACCCATAAAATATACTATTTATATCTCTTTGACGAAAGAGGATGTCCAAAGGCAATATTAAAAAATAAAAATTAAAAAAAAATAAATAAATATTTTCCAGCAGTTGTAATGGCCGCCGCTTAACCCCTCGCCTACCGGGCACTTATACCCCCTTCCTTACCAGGCCAATTTTCAGCTTTCAGCGCTGCCTCACTTTGATTGACAATTGCGCAGTCATGCAACATTGTACCCATATGAAATTTTGATCCTTTTTTTCTCACAAATAGAGCTTTCTTTTGGTGGTATTTAATCGCCCTGCTGGGCGCTTTACTTTTTGCGCTATAAATTAAAAAATGCAAAAAATTTGAAAAAAAAAAAAGTTTCTTTGTTTCTAATATAAAATTTTTCTCCTTTACTGATGTGCGTTGATGAGGCAGCACTGATGGGCACTGATAGGCGGCACTGATGGGCACTGATAGGCAGCACTGATGGGCACTGATAGGCAGCACTGATGGGCACTGATAGGCACTGATAGGCAGCACTAAAGGGCACTGAAAGGCAGTACTAATGAGGTGGCACGGATAGGCGGCACTAATATGCAGCACTGATAGGTGGCACTGATAGGTGACACTGATGATGGGTACTGATAGACGGCACTGACACTGGCATCACTGCTGGGCACTGACTGGCGGCACTGACTGGCACAACCGCTGGGCACTGACTGGTGGCACTGACTGGTAGCACTGCTGTGCTGCACTGGTGGGTGCACTGGTGGGTGGCACTGGTGGGGGTGGGTGTCACTGGTGGGCACAGGTGGGTGTCACTGGTGGGCACAGGTGGGTGGCACTGGTGGGCACAGGTGGATGGGCACAGGTGGGTGGCACTGCTGGGCACAGGTAGGTGGCACTTTGGGCACAGGTGGGTGACACTGCAGAGTGGCACAGGTGGGTGGGCACAGGTGGGTGGCACTGCTGGGCACAGGTGGGTGGGCACAGGTGGGTGGCACTGCTGGGCACAGGTGGGTGGCACTGCTGGGCACAGTGGGTGCACTGCTGGGCACAGGTGGGTGATCTGCTGGGCACAGGTGGGCGGAGCTAGTGGGCGCACTGCTGGGCACAGGTGGGCAGAACTTGCGGGTGGCACTGCTGGGCACCGATCATCAGGGCACTGTTCATCAGTGCCCTGATGATCGGTGCCGATCCCCGCTCTGACAACTGCCGGTTCTCGGCAGTACTTTCCTCACGATCTGACAGCGTGAGGAAAGTGCAGCCGAGAACCGGCACTTGCATTTCCCTCTGATCAGCGTGTCATTGGACACCGCTGATCAGGTGGTAAAAGGCCGCTGTGATTGGCCTTTTTACCACATCACGTGATCAGCTGTGTCCATAGGACACAGCGATCACGGAGATCGCCCGGGGTGTGCGCCCCCTGGGGCGCGCAGGAGAGCACGTTCTGGGGGGACGTCATATGATGTCCACCCAGAACTGGCCGGCCGCGGTGAAGCCGTCATTCGGGTATCTGCGGTCGGCTACTAGTTAAATGTTGTCTATTTCTGTGCAGCTGAACCTCGGTGTTCCGGTAGACACGTGTGATCGTCCATTCTCAGATTGTGTCCTCGGAGCCCGTATGGAAAGAAATATATTTTCAATATATTTAGAAAAAAAAAATGATACATGCGACCTATGTTTACAATATGTCGCCCTGCGCGAATATATTTTCACATGTATTCCAAAAATGTCAATTAAAATCTATTTTCCAAAGCCATATATTTAAAAATATATTTTTCAAAATATATTTTCCAGATTTTTTTTGAACATCTAAAAAAAAAAAATTAAACGTAGATTTTTAAATATACTTGTAAAGGCATTCTAAATGACACTTAGATATTTATTGCAGCGTGTGTTCTGAATATATAGTATTTTTAATATATTGAAATATATTTTTTAAATATATTTAATATGGCACGTGTGATCGTCCATTCCCAGATAGTGTCCTCAGAGCCCGTGTGGAAGAGAAATATATTTTCAATATATTTAGAAAAAAAATTATACATGTGACATCTATTTACAATATATCGGCCTGCGCGAGTATATTTTAACATGTATTCCAAACATTTAAATTAAAATATATTTTCCAAAGGCATATATTAAAAAATATATTTTTCAAAATATATTTTCCAGATATTTTTGAACATCTAAAAAAAGCATTTAAATATAGATTTTTAAATATTTTTGTAAATGCATTCCAAATGATATATAATTTGATATATATTGCAGTGTGTGTTCTGAATATACAGTATTTTTAATATATTCACAAATATATTTTTGAAATATATATTTAATATGGCACGTGTGATCGTCCATTCCCAGATAGTGTCCTCAGAGCCCATGTGGAAGAGAAATATATTTTCAATATATTAAAAAAAAAATGATACATGGGACATCTATTTACAATATATTGGCCTACACTAATATATTTTATCATGTATTCCAAACATTTAAATTAAAATATATTTTCCAAAGGCATATATTAAAAAATATATTTTTCAAAATATATTTTCCAGATATTTGTGAACATTTAAAAAAAAAAAACATTTAAACATAGATTTTTAAATATACTTGTAAATGCATTCCAAAAGACACTTTGATATTTATTGCAGTGTGTGTTCCAAAAATACAGTATTTTTAATATATTCACAAATATATTGAACTATATTTTTGAAATATATTGAATATGGCACGTGTGATCGTCCATTCCCAGGGAGTGTCCTCAGAGTCCATGTGGAAGAGAAATATATTTTCAATATATTTGGAAAAAAAAAAAATTATACATGCAACCTATATTTACAATATATCGGCCTACGTGAATATATTTTCATGTGTATTCCAAAAATGTAAAATTAGAATATATTTTCCAAATATTTTTGAACATCTAAAAAAAAAGCATTTAAATATAGATTTTTAAATATTCTTGTAAATGCATTCCAAATGATATATAATTTGATATATATTGCAGTGTGTGTTCTCAATATACAGTATTTTTAGTATATTCACAAATATATTTTTTAAATATATTGAATATGGCACGTGTGATCGTCCATTCTCAGATAGTGTCCTCAGAGCCCATGAGGAAGAGAAATATATTTTCAATATATTTGGAAAAAAAAATTATACATGCAACATCTATTTACAATATATCGGCCTACGCGAATATATTTTCACATCTATTCAAAAAATGTCAATTAGAAATATATTTTTCAAAGGCATATTTTTAAAAATAATATTTTTAAAAATATATTTAAAAATATACTTGTTTCAAAATATATTTTCCAGATATTTTTGAAAATCTAAAAAAAAAACATTTAAACGTAGTAATTTTTAAATATTCTTGTAAATGCATTCCAAATGACACTGATATATATATTGCAGCGTGGGTTCTCAATATACAGTATTTTTAATATATTCACAAATATATTTTTGAAATATATATTGAATATGGCACGTGTGATCGTCCATTCCCAGATAGTGTCCTCAGAGCCCATGGGGAAGAGAAATATATTTTCAATATATTAAAAAAAAAAATGATACATGGACCATCTATTTACAATATATTGGCCTACACTAATATATTTTTATCATGTATTCCAAACATTTTAATTAAAATATATTTTCAAAGGCATATATTAAAAAAATATATTTTTCAAAATATATTTATTTGTGAACAGTTTTAAAAAAAAATATATTTTTTAAATATAATGCATTCCAAAAAACACTTTGATATTTATTGCAGTGTGTGTTCTTCTAAAAATACAGTATTTTTAATATTCACAAACATTGTATTGAACTTTATTTTTTTGGCAAATATTGAGTCTATGGTAAATGCATGTCCATATCCCAGAATAGTGTCCTCAGAGTCCATATTTGGAAGAGACAATATATTCTCTCAAATTTGGAAAAAAAAATTATACATGCAAAGACTACCTTTTACAATATAACGTGAATATATTTTCATGTGTTTTCCAAAAATGTAAATTAGAATATATTTTCCAAAGGCAATTTTATCGTCTCTATATTTAACTAATATTTGTTCTCAAATATATTTAAATAATATATATTTCTAAATATATTTTCCAAATATTTTTGAACAAAAAAGCATTTAATTATAGATTTTTAAATATTCTTGTAAATGCATTCCAATGATATATAATTTACAATTATTTGGGCATTGTGTTCTCAATTTACAGTATTTTTAGAATATATTTTTACATTAATATGTATTACACACACACCAAAAGATAATGTCCTCAGAAGTGGCCCATTAGAAATATATTTTCTAAAAAAAAATTTTAAAGGCTAAATTCTATTTAAAATATATCGGGCCTATATTTTCACATCTAAATCAATAGAATATATTTTTCAAAGGCATATTTTTAAATATATATTTTTCAAAATATTTTTAAAAATATATTTTTTCTAAAATATATTTTCCAGAATATTTTTGAACATCTAAAAAAAAAAAATATATAGATTTTTAAATATTCTTTGTAAATGCATTCCATTATGACACTGTAGATATTAATTGTATTAAATATTTTTGTTGGCAATGTGATTCCATCCTCGATAGGTGTTTTTTTATTAATGCGACCTTATATATATATTGGCACTACTTATATCGTTTGTATATGCTATTCTCAAAAATTGGTCGTAAGAGTATATTTTTCAGATATCGTTTAGAAAATTAGGGGCAAATTTTCAAAATGGTGAAGATATTATTGGTTGTGGTTTTGTTAAATATATTTTCACTATTGTTTAAATGTCATTGGGTATTGTGTGGGGGGAATTATATTTTCCAAAAGATATATTTTTTTGATATTGGGGGGATTTTGTTGTATTTGTTGATATATGACTAAAAAATAAAATGTTTATTTTAACGTAGATTTCAAAAAAAGGTTTTTAAACACGCGAATCATTATTTACAATATATTGACACTACTCGAAATTATTTTCACGTGTATTCCAAAAATGTAAATTTAAATATATTTTCCAAAGGCCATAATATTTAAAATTATTTTTCAAAATATATTTTCCAGATTTTTTTTGATTGAACATCTGAAAAAAAACATTTAATCACATAGATTTTTAAAATTTTTCTTGTAATGCATTCCAAAAGACACTTTGATATATATTGCAGCGTGGGTTGCTGAGTATATTTTTAATAATATATTCACAAATATTTGAATATAGATTTTTTAAATGAATATGGAATACGGCCAAAATTGTAGTATTTGAAATATATGTCAATATATTTTGGGAAGAATATATTAAGAAATGCATTTTTAAAATATATTTCAAATATATTTTTCTTCCGTGTGGGAGGACATGGCCAGAAAAGCAGCGCCCGTGCGATTCCCCCGAGGAGCGATATTATTTCCCAAATATATTGACATATATTTGAAATGCCACAAATTTTGTCCCCGTATTCAATATATTTAAAAAAATATATATACCGTATTTGCCGGCGTATAAGACGACACTTTTTTGACCCTTGAAAATCTTCTCAAAAGTCGGGGGTCGTCTTATACGCCGGTACACATGTTTAGGGGGGCTGCGGCATTAAGTACAGGGGTTTGCAGGGGCTGATGTCTCTTACCTGGATCCAGTCCCACGACGATCCGGTCCAGGAAGCGCGCCGGCGTCTCCTTCAGTTCGGCCCACTGGATGTTCGTGCGGCCTGCTCGGCTCCGCCTCCTCACCGGTGATTGGCCGCCAGAACTGTAGCTCAGGAAAAAGGCACACAGGCGGCCAATCACTGGCGAGGGGGCGGAGCCGAGCGGGCGGACCCCGCGAAAATTGAGTGCCGAAGCAGCAGGTAAGTGTTCTGTGTAGAGGTGCTGCTGCAACCACATATGCTGGCTGCAGCAGCACCATACGAGAACAGGGTCAGCAAGTCTCAGTGGGAGGAATAGTGCCCCATCATTGGTGTCACTGATACCAATGATGGGGCACTATTCCTCCCACTGACACCAACGATGGGGCACTATTCCTCCCCCCCACTGACACCAACGATGGGGCACTATTCCCCCCCACTGACACCAACGATGGGGCACTATTCCACCCCCCACTGACACCAATGATGGGGCACTATTCCACCCCTCACTGACACCAATAATGGGACACCATTCCTCCCACTGACATCAATGATGGGGCACTATTCCTCCCACTGACACCAATGATGGGGCACTATTCCTCCCACTGACACCAATGATGGGGCACTGTTCCTCCCACTGACACCAATGATGAGGCACTATTCCTCCCACTGACACCAATGATGGGGCATTATTCCTCCCACTGATACCAATGATGGGGCACTATTCCTCCCACTAATACCAATGATGGGGCACTATTCCTCCCACTGACATCAATGATGGGGCACTATTCCTCCCACTGACACCAATGATGGGGCACTATTCATCCCACTGATACCAATGATGGGGCACTATTCCTCCCACTGACACCAATGATGGGGCACTATTCCTCCCACTGACATCAATGATGGGGCACTATTCCTCCCACTGACACAATGATGGGACACTATTCCTCCCACTGACATCAATGAGGGGGCACTATTCCTCCCACTGACACCAATGATGGGGCACTATTCCTCCCACTGACACCAATGATGGGACACTATTCCTCCCACTGACACCAATGATGGGGCACTATTCCTCCCACTGACATCAATGATGGGGCACTATTCCTCCCACTGACACCAATGATGGGGCACTATTCCTCCCACTGGTGTGCATTGGAAGAGGGGTAGTCTTATACGGCGAGTATAGCCCAAACACTACATTTTTAGCAGGAAAAAGTAGGGGGGTCGTCTTATACGCCGGCAAATACGGTACATACTGTATGTTGAAATGCATTTTTATTACAAAATATATGAAAAATATTTTTATTAGCACTGATCACTGTATTGGTGTCACTGGGGGGTGTCAGAATGCCCGCCGCAGTCCTGCTATAAGTCGCTGATTGTTGCCATTACTAGCATACAAAAAATATCCCGATCTCTATCCCGCCATTTTGTAGACGCTGTAATTTTCACGTAAACCAATTAATTTCCACGTATCGGAATTTTTTTTTCAGGAAAGACACGGAGCGGGAGATATTTTGGCCGAAATTTGTGACAAAATTTGATTTTTTACATTTTTTTTACTGGACGAGTTTTTTATAGCAAAAAGTCTAAAATATCGTTTTTTTCCCAAAATCGTTGTTCTTTTTTTTTTTTATAGCGCAAAAAAATAAAAAAAATGCACAGGCGATCAAATACCACTGAAAGAGAGCTCTATTCGTGGGGAAAAAAAAGGATATCAATTTCATTTGGGTGTGGTGTCACATGACCGCGCAATTGTCAGTAAAAGTAACGAAGCGCCGTAACACAAAAAAATTGCCTGGTCAGGAAGGTGTGTGTGTGGGGGGGGGGGGGAGGGAATCATCTGGAGGGGAGGGGGGAATCCTCTGGAGGAGGAGGGGGGATCATGGGGGGGGGGGGATCCTCTGGAGGGGAGGAGGGGGGGATCCTCTGGAGGGGGAGGGGGGGATCATCGGGGGGGAATCCTCTGGAGGGGAGGAGGGGAATCCTCTGGAGGAGGAGGGGGGATCCTCTGGAGGGGGAGAGGGGGGCCATCCTCAGGAGGAGGGGGGGGGATCCTCTGTAGGAGGAGGGGGGGATCATCGGGGGGGGGGATCCTTTGGAGGAGGAGGGGGGGGATTCTCTGGAGGGGCGGATGGGAATCCTCTGGAGGAGGAGGGGGGATTTTTTGGAGGGGAGGGGGGAGAATCCTCTAGAGGAGGAGGGGGGGGAATCCTCTGGAGGGGGGGCATCCTCAGGAGGAGTGGGGGATCCTCTGTAGGAGGAGGGGGGATTCTCTGGAGGGGAGGAGGGGAATCCTCTGGAGGAGGAGGGGGGGGGATTCTCTGGAGGGGAGGGGGAGAATCCTCTAGAGGAGGAGGGGGGAATCCTCTGGAGGGGAGGGGGAGAATACTCTGGAGGAGGAGGGGGGATCCTCTGGAGGGGAGGGGGGGATCCTCTGGAGGAGGAGGGGGGAATCCTCTGGAGGAGGAGGGGGGATCCTCTGGAGGGGGAGGGGGGGAATCCTCTGGAGGAGGGGGAGGGGGGAATCCTCTGGAGGAGGGAGGGGGGGTAATCCTCTGGAGGGGGAGGGGGGAATCCTCTGGAGAGGGAGGGGGGGATCCTCTGGAGGGGGAGGGGGGAATCCTCTGGAGGGGGAGGGGGGAATCCTCTGGAGGAGGAGGGGGGAATCCTCTGAAGGAGGAGGGGGAATCCTCTGGAGGGGGAGGGGTTTTAAAGACGTATTTTCAGGTACAGAAGAAGGATAAGAACAATGGGGGAATTCAGGACGTTTTCTCTGTAACAAAGTTTGCGGCTCACACTTGGCCTACTTGTAGAGTTTTATGCAAAACTTTCCTGCGCGGTTCAAAGTTAATAAGCGATCAATACGGCAATCGATCACATTTATTGAATTGTGACTCTGGCAAACATGATAAAGAACACAGCGGATCGATAAAAGTACATACCATTCCAAAGACTCGGGGCACGCCGCGTACCGGGGGGGGGGGGGGGCTTTAACCAGTTCACTCCCACCCCTGCCTACCGCCCACATGGAAGAAAAATATATTTTAAATATATTTAAAAAATATTCTTCCCAAATATATTGCCATATATTTGAAATGCTACAATTTGGGCCGTCATCAATATATATTTAAAATATATTTTAATAAATAAATAAATATATATATACTGCGTGTTAGTTTTTAAAGGCGTTTTTATTACAAAATATATGAAAAATATTTTTAAAAATACAAATCTACATTTTCGGAACGCATTTACAAATAGATGTTAAAATGGATTTTTTATATGTTAAAAAAAAAAATTGAAGAATATATTTAAAAAATATATATATTATTACAAATATAGATTTTTTAAAATATATTCTTCAGATTTTTTTAATATATAAAAAATAAATTTTAACATATATTTTTGCATATATTTGTAAATGCGTTTAAAAAAATGTAGATTTGTATTTTTAAAGAAATACAGTATATTTGAAATGTGTTTTTTAAAAATATTTTTCATATATTATGTAATATAAATGCATTTCAACATGCAGTATATATATATATTGAAATCTATTTTGAAATATATTGAATTCGGCCAAAATTGTATTATTTCAAATATATGTCTATATATTTGGGAAGAATATTTTTAAAATATATTTCGAATATATTTTTCTTCCAAGTGGGCACCTACAGACAAGAAAGCCATCTGCATCTCTACTACAGGCCTGTTTACTCACTGATGTCTGCGTCATGACGTCAGCCCGGGATCACACTGATGTCTAGCGTCATGACGTCAGCCCGGGATCACACTGATGTCTAGCGTCATGACGTCAGCCCGGGATCACACTGATGTCTGCGTCATGACGTCAGCCCGGGATCACACTGATGTCTAGCGTCATGACGTCAGCCCGGGATCACACTGATGTCTGCGTCATGACGTCAGCCCGGGTTTCACACTGATGTCTGCGTCATGACGTCAGCCCGGGTTCACACTGATGCGGTGCGGAATTTGCAGAGTTTTCTGTGCGAATTCCTCACCGCATCAGAATCGCACCCCGTTCATGCAAACCGCTGCGGGTGTGTATGTTAAGTTAACAACACCCCAAAATCGTTCCACAACACGCGGTGCAATGTGTGGAATCGGATCTCATAGGCGTGAATATCCATGCAACTCGATTCTAGTGCGGACCTAAAAAAGGGTCCTGCGCCTTTTTTGGTGCAGATACGGTGCAATTAGAGTCATACAAAATGTATGACTCCGATCGCACTGCACACAAATCACATGCGATGTGCAGGGAATGAGGGGCGGTTCCTGTGTGAATCACATGTGATGTGCGGGGAATGCGGGGGGGCGGTTCCTGTGTGAATCACATGCGATGTGCAGGGAATGAGGGGCGGGTTCCTGTGTGAATCACATGTGATGTGCGGGGAATGCAGGGCAGTTCCTGTGTGAATCACATGCGATGTGCAGGGAATGCGGGGCGGTTCCTGTGTGAATCACATGTGATGTGCGGGGAATGCGGGGCGGTTCCTGTGTGAATCACATGCGATGTGCGGGGAATGCGGGGCGGTTCCTGTGTGAATCACGTGCGAAGTGCTGGGAATGCGGGGCGGTTCCTGTGTGAATCACGTGCGATGTGCAGGGAATGCGGTGCGGTTCCTGTGTGAATCACATGTGATGTGCGGGGAATGCGGTGCGGTTCCTGTGTGAATCACATGTGATGTGCGGGGAATGCGGGGCGGTTCCTGTGTGAATCACGTGCGATGTGCAGGGAATGCGGTGCGGTTCCTGTGTGAATCACATGTGATGTGCGGGGAATGCGGGGCGGTTCCTGTGTGAATCACGTGCGATGTGCGGGGAATGCGGGGCGGTTCCTGTGTGAATCACGTGCGATGTGCGGGGAATGCGGGGCGGATCCTGCGTGAATCACATGCGATGTGCAGGGAAATGCGGGGCGGTTCCTGTGTGAATCACGTGCGATGTGCGGGGAATGCGGCAGGGAATGCGGTTCCTGTGTGAATCACATGCGATGTGCGGGGAATGCGGGGCGGTTCCTGTGTGTGAATCACGTGCGATGTGCGGGGGAATGCGGGGCGGTTCCTGTGTGAATCATGCGGTGATGTGCGGGGAATGCGGGGCGTTTCCTGTGTGAATCACGTGCGATGTGCGGGGAATGCGTGGAATCACGTGCGATGTGCGGGAGAATGCGGGGCGGTTCCTGTGTGAATCACATGCGATGTGCAGGGAATGCGGGGGCACGTGCGATGTGCGGGGAATGGTTCCTGTGTGAATCACATGTGAAATGATGTGCCTGGGAATGCGGGGCGGGGGTTCCTGTTGTGAATCACACGTGCGATGTGTGATGTACCGCATCGCATGTATGTGAACCCGGGCTCCAGGTAACATCGAAGTATAAAGGATTGCAGAAATTATTTGTTATTTTTTATGCATTTTAGCACTGGTTCACACCAGAGCGACTTCAGGTGTGACTTCATATGTGACTTCAGGTGCGACTTCAGGTGTGACTTCAGCAGGGGCGGACTGATCATTTGGAGAGTCGGGCACTCCCTGAGGGCTCAGTAGGAGGCCCCATGAGATGCCCCTGGTACCTTTTTCATAGGCTTTTTTGAGTTTGGGCAAGGACACAGGGGCCCCATGATCCCCTATTGCCCGGGGGCCCCATGAGTTGTCAGTCCGCCCCTGGACTTCAGCTGCGATTTCAGGTGTGACACGCGATTTTCAAATTTCTATGGCACGGTCTCAATCAGTGCGATTTTTGAAGTAGCGCGATCTCAATAATAGTTCCTGCACAACTTTTTTTCCGATTTCACTGCAACTTACATTGATTCTGTTATATGAAGCGGCGGGCCGCAGTGAAATCGGAGGTACAAAATCGCATCGATCTGGAAGTTGTATTCAGTGTGATTGGGCTCTCCCCCCCCCCACCCCCCCGGTCACGTCAAAGCCGATTTCAAAATCGGGTGACCTGCCGATCTGCTTGATATCTGAGACAGAGGTCTATGAAAATCGCACGAAAAGTCGTTATTACTATAGAAATCGATGCGACTAACAACCGACCAAATCAGAACCCGTGCCTATATTACTGCATGCCAAATCGATGTGACTGAAGGCTGAGCACTGCCGCAATTTCAGGTGCGATTTGGGAATTGAAATCCCACTGACATTGTATGTATATCAAACTCAGTCATCTGCAGATTGTTTTGTCTGATCGATGTTTATAAACAATGTTACTTTGTATCTCTCTATCTCCCGTCTGATCGATGTTTATAAAAAATGTTACTTTGTATCTCTCCATCTCCCGTCTGATCGATGTTTATAAACAATGTTACTTTGTATCTCTATCTCCCGTCTGATCGATGTTTATAAACAATGTTACTTTGTATCTCTCCATCTCCCGTCTGATCGATGTTTATAAACAATGTTGCTTTGTATCTCTCTATCTCCCGTCTGATCGATGTTTATAAACAATGTTACTTTGTATCTCTCTATCTCCCGTCTGATCGATGTTTATAAACAATGTTACTTTGTATCTCTCCATCTCCCGTCTGATCGATGTTTATAAACAATGTTACTTTGTATCTCTCTATCTCCCGTCTGATCGATGTTTATAAACAATGTTACTTTGTATCTCTATCTCCCGTCTGATCGATGTTTATAAACAATGTTACTTTGTATCTCTCTATCTCCCGTCTGATCGATGTTTATAAACAATGTTACTTTGTATCTCTCCATCTCCCGTCTGATCGATGTTTATAAACAATGTTACTTTGTATCTCTCCATCTCCCGTCTGATCGATGTTTATAAACAATGTTACTTTGTATCTCCCGTCTGATTGATGTTTATAAACAATGTTACTTTGTATCTCTCTATCTCCCGTCTGATCGATGTTTATAAACAATGTTACTTTGTATCTCCCGTCTGATTGATGTTTATAAACAATGTTACTTTGTATCTCTATCTCCCGTCTGATCAATGTTTATAAACAATGTTACTTTGTATCTCCCGTCTGATTGATGTTTATAAACAATGTTACTTTGTATCTCTATCTCCCGTCTGATCAATGTTTATAAACAATGTTACTTTGTATCTCTCTATCTCCCGTCTGATCAATGTTTATAAACAATGTTACTTTGTATCTCTCTATCTCCCGTCTGATCGATGTATTTATAGCACGACTCTCGGCTGTCATTTTCCCAGCCAGGAATTGCTGCCAAATCTGTCTGCGGACAATCTATGTCTTGTGCGTTACAAGGACGATTTCTTGTGTAGAACGCTCAATGTCCCCAAAAGCGGAAAATCCACTAAAAAAAGTTTGTTTTCATTTTTGGGGGAGTAGCTAGAACCTCAATCTAGTGTTGTATCTCTGTTTACCGCCAAAAGAAACCCCTATTTTTCTTCCGCAAAAAAACCCGGAACAGACAAACGGATGTCAATGGATGAAAATGGATGAACACAGACATAAACGTATGAAAAACAGATGTAAAACGGCTGAAAAATGGATGTAAATGGATGAAGAATGGATTAAACCAATGTAAATGGATGTAAACCCTATTTTTCTTCCACAAAAAAAACAGAATAGATGAAAAACAGATGTCAATAGATGTAAAGGGACCAAAAATGGATGTAAACGGATGAAAAACTAATGTAAACCAATGTAACCGGATGAAAAATGGATGTTGTCAAGAGAACCAGAGAGCACACAGAGACAGATTGCACGGAACCCCAACGTGCGTTTATTGGGGAGGTTTTTGGGACACAGACAACAGTTCCTTCAGTCCACAGATCCACACCAGACACAGTAACACAGTAAAGTTCTTTGGACGGCAATATGGAACAACAGGGGTATGGTAATCCACAGGGTTCAGTAAGGCAAGGGCGGGGTGGCTTTGTGGAACTTCAGGTTCCTGGGGAGAATTGGGTTCAGTGCTTTGGGAAGCACGGGGTTAGTCCACTTACTGGAAGCGGGGAGCCAGACACAGAGGGCTACAGTCCACACTGGCAACACAGGGTTACTCCACACAGGCAGCTTCAGGCAGGGAAGGGTTAGGTCCAGGCAGATTCATGGAGACAGCAGAAGATTCCTCCACAGTGCAGGGATTCCAGGCAGCAGAGAGTTCACCACACACAGGAGAGGGATCCAGGCAGAACGGACAGTCCAGTCAGCCAGGGAGATGGGAAGGAGGACAGGGGGATGGTCATATGAGAGAAGCTGGCCCTCAGCACAGCCTTCCCTCACACACGCAGCCAGGAGAACACAAGGGGGGTTTTTTTCCTGCTCAGAAGAGTGAGGGGCTGCTGAGGAGTGGGGGTGACAGGCAGCAAGCCTAGAGGATGGGGGGGAAGGGCCAGCTCCGTGACAGATGTAAATGGTTGCAAAAATGGATGTAAATGGAAAAAAGCGGATGAAACAAATGGATAAAAAATGTAAACAGATGAAAAAACATTTTCTTTGAAAAAGATGACTGAACTGAAAAAAAAAAAATGAATGCCGGTGTGAAAGGGCCTATATTTATAGTATTATTGTATTATTTTTAGTAATATTTATAGTTTATAGTATTTTTATTATTTTTTAGTTTTGTTTTATTTTTATTTTTTATTTTTTTAGTATTATTTTTAATTTTTTTTTTTATTTATTTTATTTTTTTTTTATATTATTTTTTAGTATTTTTTTATTTTTTATTATTTTTTTTTTTTTTATTTATTTTTTTTTTTATTTTTTTTTATTTTTTTTAGTTTTTTTTTTTTTTTTTTATTTTTTTTTAATTTTTTTTTTTATTTTATTATTTTAGTTTTTTTATATTTTTTTTTTTAAGTATTATTTATTTTTTTTTTTTTTTTTATTTATATTTTTTTAATTATTTTTTTTTTTTTTTATTTTTTATTTTTTTTTTTTTTTATTATTTTAAATTTTTTTTTTATTTTATATATTTTTTTTTTTTTTTTTTTTATTTTTTTTTAATTTTTTTTTATTTTTTTTTTTATTTTTATTTTTTTTTTTTTAAAATTTTTTTTTTTATTATTTTTTTTATTATTTTTATTTTTTTTATTATTTTTTTTTTTTTATAATATTTTTTTATTTTTTTTTTTTTTATTATTTTTTTAATTTTTATTTTTTATTTTTATTTTTTTTATTTTTATTTTAAAAATTTATAATTTTAGTAATTTTTTTTAAAATATTTATTTTTATATTTATTATTTTAGTATAATATAAATTATTAAGCAATCCCGTCCCGCAGAGAATTGCAGAGAATTGCAGAAAATCGTCGCGGCCGCACAACCTCGTTGATCGATATTTCGCACTAATAATCGATCTCCCCCTACGATGACTTATAAATGTACACAATAAATGCAGCAATATGAATCTCATTTGCTGGGCTACAAGGCGGTAGGGGAGGTGGAAAATCACTGGCGTGGCTCCTCCCATTTTCCTCTGCCACAGAGGCGTATGGGACTTGTAGTACTTAAAAATGGAATGTTCCCAGCAGAATGGATGACACAACTGTTTGGCCAGAATTAGAATAAACAACAGGAAGCTGCAGCGAGAACCCCCCCCCCCCTCCACATGATATATATAAGGCGGGGTGGGGGAGGGTTGTGTTTATGGGGCTGTTGCTTGTGCTCGTCCGTCATGTCAGACCTGAGTCACAGCTGTAATACTACATGGAGTCATCCTTTAATCTCTCAGTCTTCCTCAAAGTCGGATTCTAAAGATTGGAGGATGGGAAGGATTGTTACATTGTTGTCGGATAATCCTTTAGACTTTGTTGCGATGTTCATTTTATCATCTCGAGTCGAATATTTTTTTTGCGGACCCCTCCGGGATTCGCTTTTTCTGGACATGTGTCGGTTAAAACAAAAAACCTCACAATGGCCTTTTTTCTGTCGCTGACAAATGATTGGCTCATCTTCAAAATAGTCCAGCGATAATTGTGTTATTTCGCCGGCGCCGGACAGATGGAATTTATCACGTTTTCCTGAGAGATCCAGAAACGATCACACAGAGACCGGTGAAGGTCCAGAGCCATTCATTTCTCCTCTTATCATCGCTCGCCTGATAGATCGCCTCTTCCCGTTCCCGCGCAGGAGGCGGCCCAAAACCCCCTTTAAAATAAAACCCATTTAGCATGGATTTTCCTCAACAACCGCAGCCATTCGCCCGCGCCGAAAGGCCAGTATAACCGCCAACTTGTCGTAAATCTACTCCGTCATCCCGCCGTCTATACGAGGTTAATCCCGCTGAGCCAAACCGAAACGATTTCTTCCAGGAGTCGCCTTTTGTTGTCTGAGCTCCGCAAATCCTGAGCCGCCGGCTGGTAAACATCGCCGCAATTCAGATCCATTCATGATCCGAGCTTCGGATGGAGAATAATGAGAGGAAGGAAGGAAAGGAAGGAAGGAAGGAAGGAAGGAAGGAAGGAGGGAAAGGAAGGAGGGAGGAAGGGAGGGAGGGAGGAAGAAGGAAGGGAGGGAGGGAGGAAGGAAGGGAGGGAGGGAGGAGGAAGGGAGGAGGGAGGAAGGGAGGAGGGAGGGAGGGAAGCAAGGAAGGAAGGAAAGGAAGCGAGGAAGGAAGGGAGGGAGGAAGAGAGAGGGAGGAAGGAAGGAATAGAGGGAAGGAAGGAAGTAAGAGTGTGGGAGGAAGGAAGAAGGGATGGAGGAAGGAAGGAAGGAAGGAAGGAAGAGAGGAGGGAAGGAAGAAAAGAGTGAGGAAGGGAGGGGGGAGGAAGGAAAGATAGAAGGAGGGAGGGAAGGAAAGAAAAGAAGGAAGGAAGGGGGGGGGTAGAGGGAAGAAGGAAAGATAGGAAGGGATGGAGGAAGTGGAAATGGTTGTTGGAGGAAGGAAGGGAGGGAGAAGGAAGGGAGGGAGGGAGGGAGGAAGGAAGGAGGGAGGAAGGAAGGAGGGAAGGAAGGAAGGAAGGAGGGAAGGAAGGAGGAGGGAGGGAGGGGAGGTGAGGGAAGGAAGGAAGGAAGGGAGGAGGGAGGGAGGGGAGAGGGGGAGGAAGGAAGGAATAGAGGGAAGGAAGGAAGTAAGAGTGTGGGAGGAAGGAAGGAAGGGATGGAGGGAGGAAGGAAGGAAGGAAGGAAGGAAGAGAGGGAAGGAAGGAAGTAAGAGTGAAGGAAGGGAGGGAGGAAGGAAGAGAGAGAGGGAGGATTGTTCTGGGAAGGATGAGAAAAGAAGGAAGGAAGGGGGGGTAGAGGGAATAAAGGAAATTTTAGGAAGGGATGGGAGGAAGGAAGGGAGGGGAAAGGAGAAAGAAGGATAAGAGGGAGGGAGGAAGGAAGGGAGGGAGGGAGGTGGAAAGAAAGAAGGAAGGATAGGGAGGAGGGAGGGAAGGAAGGAAGAGTGAGGAAGGGAGTGGTAGGGGGGGAAGGCAGGGAGGGAAGGGAAGGGGAGGGGGAGAAGGAAAGATAGAAGGTAAGTGGAGGTAAGAAGGGATGGGAGAGAAGGAAGAAAAGGAAGGAAGAGTGAGGGAGGAAGGAAGGGAAGAAGCAAGGAAGGTAGGAAGGAAGATTGCTTGGATGATAACTTCTAACCCATGATTAAAGGGGCTTTTTTTTTCATTAGAAGTGGAACGGGGGGGGGGGGGGGGGGGTTGAGAAAGGAGGAAGAAGAGAAGGGAAGGGAGGGGGGAGGAAGGAAGGATGGAAGATGGAAGAATGGAAGGACAGCATAGTCCCCTTTGTTCTTCACTACTTGCTGCCTTCTTTCCTAAATTTAGCTAATTAACAAAAAATTCCTGCAGTGCAGATCAGGAAACTTTTAATTGATTTTCTACCCAATCAGGGTTGAGTCCAGTTACTCCCGAATACACATCTGTGGGCCGTCAGATCAGTAGGGTGTCATCAGTGATGGTGTCATCAGTAGGGTGTCATCAGTAGTTGGTGTATAGAGTGTGGTGTTATTAAGCTCTAATGGGGTCAGAGGCCTTTGATGTGATCTTCAATGACAAGTAAAGTACAATCTGCGTGTCTGTGTGCTCAGGTCACCGAGGATGGCAATCGCCCGTTTCTCTTCTATAGGAGATTCATTCATCTTCTCATTGTGTGGGAAGAAGCAGTATAGACCTTCACAATCATCTTCACCATCTTAAATTTTAAGTGTTTCCAAATCAATAAGAAAAAGAGCAAAAGGGTGTCACCTGAACGAGCAGCAATTAATAAAGGAGAGGGGAGAGCGACGAGTCTGAGTGCAGCTCATACTTGTAATCTGGGAGAACAACAGCGATCGATGAACGATTGATTTCCCCCTTTTACACAGAAAATGCTGGAAATTGTAAGCATTGTATTCCTAAGTGATTGTAGATGAGAAGGTGATGACTGGATGGAGGGATGGATAGATGGATTGGAGGGATGGATAGATGACTGGATGGATGGATGGATGGAGGGTGAGGGAGGAAGGGAGGGAGGGATTGGGATGGATTGGGATAGAGAGATGGATGGAGGGATAGATGGGTTGGATGGATGGATGGAGGGATATGACTGGATAGATGGATGGATGACTGATCAGAAAGATGGATGGATGGATGGATTGGATGACTGGATGGGAGGGATGGATGGATGAGGGATGGATGGATGGATGGATGGGATGGATAGAGGGATGGATGATTGGATAGAGGCATGGATGGATGGAGGGATAGATGGATGGATGGATAGATAGATGGATGGATAGAGGGATGGATGGATAGAGGGATGGATAGAGGGATGGAAGGATGGATGGATAGGGGGATGGACAGATGGATAGAGGGATGGACAGATGGATGGATGGAGGGGATGGATGGATGATGAATGAGGGATGGATGAAGGGATGGATGGATTGGATGGAGGGATGGATAGAGGGATGGATGGATGGATGGATAGAGGAATGGATAGAGGGATGGATGGAGGGATGGATGGATGGATGGATACAGGGATGGATAGAGGGATGGATAAAGGGATGGAAGAGGGATGGAGGGATGGATGGATTTTGAAGGGATGGACGGAAATGGAATGGATGAATGAAGGGATGGAGGGATGGATGGATAGAGGGATGGAGGGATGGATAAGGGTTGGATGAAGGGAGGGATGATAGAGGGATGAATGGATGGGGATGGATGGATGGAAGGGATGGAGGGAGGGATGGGAATGGAGGGATGGAAAGAGGGATGAGGGATGGAAGAAGATGAATGAATTGGAGGGATGGATGAAGGGAGGAATGGAGGGAGGGATGGATGAAGAAGATGAATGGAGGGAGAAGAATGAGATGGATGAAAGGATGGATGGAGGGATGGATGGAGGAAGAGGGAGGGATAGATGGAATGAAGGGAATAGAATAGATGGAGGGATGGATGGATGGAGGGAGAATGAAGAAGAAGAATGAGGGAGGGAAGAATGGATGAAGGGATGGATGGATGGAGGGAGGGATATGATGGAGGAAGAATGGATGAAGGGATGGATGGATGAGCAGCGGAAGGTGAATCTGATCCCCAGCAGGCAGGCCTGTGTCATTCACTGCCGGTTGGAGCTGCACACGGAGCCTCTAATTGGTCACTGTCACACCCTATTGACCAGTGAAGTAGATCATTAATTGCCGCTGGCTGTTCGCTCACATCATTGAATTCCGCAGCAGATGTTAGCAGAAGATAATTGGTCATTTCCTATTTGGATCTGCATTTTGGTCGCTTCCCTTGAAGGCGTAGAAAAATTACAATTTTCAAGGAAGAAAAAAATGAATGCGCTCGGAGGAATTTCTGAACACTTAGAGGAACAGCTACCAAAATGATCCGGCTTTACAAAATGACTGGAGTATAGTCTGTGGGCAAAATCCATGCTTCAGTTGGTCCCGAGAGATCCCGATGTGCTCCTAGTGTGAACCCGGATATTCCACCCTTGGACACCTTGATATCCCCTCATTGGGACACCAGATATTCTCCCATCAGACACCCAGATATTCCCCCATTGGATTGACTGCATATTCCCCAATTGAACACCCATATATTCCCCCATTGGGCAATCAGATATTTCCCCATTGGTTACCCGAATATTCCCCCATTGGACACCCAGATATTCCTCCATTGGACACCAGATATTCCCCCATTGGGCAATCAGATATTCCCCCATTGGTTACCCAAATATTCCCCCATTGGACACCAGATATTTCTCATTGGACACCAGATATTTTCCCATTGGTTACCAGAATATTCCCCAACTGGACACCTGGATATTGCCCCCTTGAAACACCTGGATGTCCTCTCATTGGCCACCAGATTCCCTCATTGGACACCCAGAAATTTCCCCATTGGACTCCCACATAGTCACCCATTGGACACGCGGATATTCCCCAATCGGATACCCAGATATTCCCCCATTGGGCACCAGATATTCTACCATTGGGCAATCAGATATTTCCCCATTGGTTACCCAGATTTTCACCAATTGGACACCTGGATATCCCCTCGTTGGGAACCAAATATTCCCTCATTGGGCACCCAGATATTCACCCATCGGATTCCCACATATTCTGCCATGGGTCACCTGGATATTCCTCCATTGGTTACCCAGATATTCCCTCATTGGACACCCTGATATTCCCCATCGGTTACCCAAAATATTCCCCTATTGGACACCCAGATATTCACCCATTGAGCACCCAGCTATTCACCCATTGGATTTACACATATTCCCGTCGGGTCACCCGGATATTCCCTCATTGGGCACCCAATTTGCTTAGCTTTTTTTTATGTTCAGAGGTTCTCTTGATTGGGAGGGAGTTATATTCACAGTTGTTCAGTTCATTTAATGTGTTCTTTTGTATCAGTGCTTTTTAAACAATTATTTATTATTATTATTTTTTTATTATTATTATTATTATTATATTTTATTATTATTATATTATTTATTATATATATATATTTTTTTTTTTTTTTATTATTATTATTATTATTATATATTATTATTATTATTATTATTTCTGTTAAAAAGTAAAATATTGAAGCTAATTAGTATCCAAAGAGGAAATAGGCCCAGGATAGGTGAAAGGAGCGTCCATGTTCCTCAGGAGCCATTTAAAGCGCATTGCACCCTCAGTAACCATTAAAGAGGCCCTGTCACCTTGCCAGTGCAGGGATCCCCTTATACTTCCCAAGCCAGAGACTCCTTGCAAATCCCGCCTCCATCGCAACCAGCACTAAAATCAGCGGAGCTGGGAACTATTGGGAGCTGTGACATCGCTCTCTCGGTCATGTGACACTGATTGGCTGCTGGGCCCCAGAACTGTCACATGCTTGCCTGGCTGTGACAAAGGCAGGAACACCAAAGAAACTCTAGCAAGGTGTCAGGGGCCCTTTACAAGGCACCACCGCTTTGCTCTGCATTAACAATGTGACAGGGTCTCTTAAAAGTGAACCTTCCCTTGTGTTGGATTGTTGCTGCAGGCCGTGCCTCTGGATGGACCAATGATAAGACCTGCAAGCTGCCCTTGGGATCTCTGCATTCTCATTGGTCCCTTACTCTGTTGGGGCCCAATCATCAAGGGACCATGTCACTACACCCTTGTGGTTATTGTTTTTTCAGGGTATTTCGTGACTTGAGGCTTCGCACCTCGCTATGAGTTTATAGGTTCCCATCATGTCCCTGATGAAGTCTGATGCCTGAAACGCGTCGAGTT
The DNA here is from genome assembly GCA_951230385.1 of Staurois parvus. Classification (NCBI taxonomy): domain Eukaryota; kingdom Metazoa; phylum Chordata; class Amphibia; order Anura; family Ranidae; genus Staurois; species Staurois parvus. The sequence goes on from CATNWA010018078.1 coordinate 395,462, forward strand.
TTTAGGTTCCCATCATGTCCCTGATGCAGACTGATGCCTGAAACGCGTCGAGTTTTTAGGTTCCCATCATGTCCCTGATGCAGACTGATGCCTGAAACGCGTCGAGTTTTTAGGTTCCCATCATGTCCCTGATGCAGACTGATGCCTGAAACGCGTCGAGTTTTTAGGTTCCCATCATGTCCCTGATGAAGACTGATGCCTGAAATGCGTTGGATGGCATTAATATATTATATAATCAAGACTGCTCTACATTACCTCAAGGGAATGTGTGGGGTCGTCTTTGCTTTCCCTAAGTCTATATTTAAGGGTTTTATCGATGTTTTACACAATGAAATAAAGATGGAATAAGACTGATGTCCGAAACGCGTCGAGGAGCATCAACATATATAATCAATACTGCTGTACTTTAAGTCAAAGGAATGTGTGGGGTCGTCTTTGTTTCCCCTAAACCTACATTTAGGGCTTTTATTGATGCTTTACCCGATGGAATAAGACTGATGCTTGAAACGCGTTGAGAAGCATCAACACATTATATAATCGATACTACTGTACTCTAACTCCAAGGAATGTGTGGGGGTCGTCTTTTTTTCCCTAAGCCTACATTTAAGGTTTTAATCAATATTTTACCCGATGGAATAAGTCTGATGCTCGAAACGCGTCGGTTAGCATCAATATATTGTAAATCACGACTGCTCTACTATACCTCCAGGGAATTTGTGGGGTCGTCTTTGTTTCCCAAAGGCTACATTAAAGGTTTTTATCGATGTTTTACCCAAAGAAATAAGACTGACACTCGAAACGCATTGAGCAGCATCGACATATATAATCAATACTGCTATACTTTAACTCCAAGGAATGTGTGGGGTCGTCTTTTCCCCCCCTAAGCCTACATTTAAGCTTTTCATCGATGTTTTGCCCGATGAAATAAATCATTTTCACATAAATCTGTCATTGCCGGATTGTATTCAGTACCAGGAAAGTCCCGGACATCCAGGATTCAATTTCTTCAGTTTTAAGCCCCACCCACATGGAAGAAAAATATATCTGAAATAAATATAAAAAGTATCCTTCCCAAATATATTGAAATATATTCGAAATACTACAATTTTGTCCGTATTTAATATATTTCAAAATATATTTAATACATTATATATATATATATATATATATATATATATATACACTGTATGTTAAAATGCATTTTTTATATATTACAAAATATATGAAACATATTTTTAAAAGTATCTGAAGAATACATTTAAAAAATATATATTTTTGAAAATATATATTTTTTTTAAATATATTCTTCTGATTTTTTTTTTTAACATATAAAAAAGTCATTTTAACATATTTTTACATATATTTGTTTATGCGTTCCAAAAATGTAGATTAAATGTATTTTTAAAGACATACAGTGTATATATATATATATATATACTGTATGTTGAAATGAATTTTTATTACAAAATACTGTATATGATAAATATTTTTAAAAATACATTTATATATATATATATATATATATATATATATATATATACATACATATATATATATATATACACATACACACTCACAAATAAATATATATATATATATAAATATATATATATATATATATATACACACACACATATATATACAGTATATATGTGTGTGTATATATATATATATATATAGCCCGAATCACACACCTACTGAGCGACATATCAGACTGGATGTCGCTCCACTTCCTTAAATTGAACCTCTCCAAAACCGAGTTTCTTGTCTTCCCCCCAGCCCGGACACCATCCCCCATTGATTTCTCCGTCACATCCAACAACGCTACCATCAAACCCGCCCTGCAGGCCAGAGTACTTGGTGTCATTCTGGACTCCAACCTATCCTTCCAGCCCCAAGTCCAATCTTTAACAAACTCGTGCAGACTCCACCTCCGCAACATGCAGACTCCACCTCCGCAACATGCAGACTCCACCTCCGCAACATGCAGACTCCACCTCCGCAACATCGCCAAAATCCGCACGTTCCTAACCCCAGAAACCACTAAACAGCTCATCCACTCCCTCATCATATCACGACTCGACTACTGCAACTCCCTCCTCACTGGCCTGCCTCGCCACAGGCTATCCCCGCTTCAGTCCATCCTGAACACGGCTGCCAGACTCATTCACCTTTCCAACCGCTCCGTCTCCGCCACCCACCTCTGCCAATCCCTCCACTGGCCTCCACTCAGTGTCCTCCACCCCCCTCTGCCAATCTCTCCACTGGCTTCCGATTGCGCAACGGATCAAATTCAAAATCCTAACGCTGACGTACAAAGCTGTCCACCATACTGCCCCGAACTACATCACCGACCTAATATGCAAGTACCGCCCAGCACGCACACGCACACTCCGCTCCTCACAGGACCTCCTTCTCTCTAGTTCCCTGGTCTCCTCCTCCCATGCCCGCCTCCAGGACTTCTCCAGGGTGTCACCCATCCTCTGGAACTCCCTGCCCCAACCCATCAGATTATCACCTACTCTCCTCTCCTTTAGGCGCACCCTGAAAACCCATCTCTTCAGGGAAGCCTACCCCACCCCCTGCTAACTTGCCGACCTCCTCCACTCTTCCAACCACTCCATCCCCCACAGCTATCTCCTCCTGTGCCACCATCCCCTCCCTCCTAGATTGTAAGCTCCAAGGAGCAGGGCCCTTGATCCCCTCATGTTTTGCATTGTATTGGTATTGTTCTGTCACATGTTCTGTCCCCCTTTGTAATGTACAGCGCTGAGCGAACTATTGGCGCTTTATAAATACTGTATAATAATAATAATAATATATATATATTTTTTTTTTGTATATATATATATATATATGTGTGTGTGTATATATATATATATATATTTATATTTACTGATTGAAATATATTGAATACGGACAAAATTGTAATATTTCGAATATATGTCAATATATTTGGGAAGAATATTTTTTTCTTCCACGTTCGCATGAAGTCCTTCCAGGTAATTATTCTGCAATACAACGCAGTCCGGAAAAAAAAAGACCTCTTGGCGTCCTCGCCGCGTTGTCCAACACCGAAGGAGAGTGTGAAGGATGTTGAAGGTTGTTGCGCTCACATCTCAAGCGCTAAGTAGCCCGGAATTTATGGACGGGCCGCTAAAAGGCATCGCAACCCGCCACAAATCACCTCGCGGTGTGGACACAGAATAAACGTCCGCATGCTAATCTAAAAAGAAAAAAAAAAAGTGACAGTTATGAATGCCTTTCACACGGCGCTTTTGTTGGCCGGTCTGGCGTTCGCGGTGCTCGTCTTGTGCCAAGTGGCCAGAGATTGTACCGTCGGCTGAACTCCCGCTTCCCCGTCCAGGGGACAGGCTCTCACAGCGGCGGCGGCCTGATTCCGTATGACAGGTGCCTGATGGATGGCCGTGCGTCAATGAGAGCCCCGGTCCAACGTCTGGATGGAAGGAGAGAGAAGAATCCGGATTGTGGGGAGAGGAGCGCCGATCACTTAAGAGGGTAACTGCTAATCTTTAACCTCTTGAGTTCCTGAATAATATATTAATTGCGTCTCAGGTGGACGTAATAGCAGTTGTAGCGGATGATGTTTCGCCCGCCGATGCTCACAGGAACGGTGAAGGACAAATTCCCCTGCGGACCACAATACTTTGTTTATTTATTTATTTATTCAATTATTTTGGAGGGATTTTATTGAATTTAAAGGACGGAGCGAATGAGGACGGAGCGAATGAGGACGGAGCGAATGAGGACGGAGCGAATGAGGATGAGCGAATGAGGACGAGCGAATGAGGACATTCGCTCATACATCTCCGGGACGGCTCTTGTTTCTGGTGTGGGACCTTCTGGCTCTGAGGATCTGAGCATCTCAAGTTTTCATTTTTATTGAACGGTGAGATGTTTTTTTTTTGTTTTTGGGGTTTTTTATGTGTTGTTAGAAATAATGCCAATAGCCCTTCTAATGTATACGGGCGGCAATGATCCCATAGGGAAAACCCCCAGGCCACAAATTCTGACCCTTGAACCAGGGGCGGACTGACAACTCATGGGGCCCCCGGGCAATAGGGGATCATGGGGCCCCTGTGTCCTTGCCTACACTCAAAGCACACCCAAAAAAGCATATAAAAGGTACCAGGAGCATTTCATGGGGCCCCCCTACTGACCCCGGGCCCTCAGGTAGTGCCCGAGTGCTCGAATGGTCAGTCCACCCCTGCCTTGAACCCTTTTCCAGCCCTCGTACGGCAGGTCGCGTTGGTCTGCTGGGTCAATTTTGTGATCCAATGTTGACTCAAAGTGGTTACAAAATTGCGGTACAATTTCCATGTCCAGGACCAGCATAACCTTTGGCTCCAAACCCGACCTGAAATTTTATGGGGAGCCCAGGAGAGCACAGGGGAACCCAGGGGAACACGGGAGCACAGGGGAACACGGGAGCACAGGGGAACACAGGAGAGCACAGGGGAGCCCAGGGAACACAGGGGAACCCGGGGAACACAGGGGAGCCCAGGGGAGCACAGGGGAACAGAGGGGAACACAGGGGAACAGGGAAGCACAGGGGAACACGGGAGCCCAGGGAACACAGGCCCCTCCAGCACTGATGTAATGGTAAGGGTGGTGGGATGTTCTGGAGGGTCTATTGTTGCTGGCTGCTTGAGGATCTATTGCTGCTGGGGAAGGGGTAGAATATTGTTGCTGGGGGAATCTATTGTTGCTGGGACAGTCTATTGTTGCTGGGGGGCTCTATTGTTGCTGGGGTTTTTTGTTGCTGGGGGAATCTATTGCTGCTGGGGTCTATTGTTGCTGGGACAGTCTTGTGTTGCTGGAGGGATCTATTGTTATTGGGACAGTCTATTGTCGATGGGGTGTTTTGTTGCTGGGGGATCTATTGTTGTGGGGGTCTATTGTTGCTGGGCCAGTCTACTGTTGCTTGGGGATCTATTTTTGCAAGGGTCTCTTGTTGCTGGGACAGTCTATTTTTGCTGGGGTCTATTGTTGCTGGGACAGTCTACTGTTGCTGGGGGGTTCTATTGTTGCAGGGGTCTATGTTGCTGGGACAGTCTATTGTTGCTGGGGGATCTATTGAAAATTATACCTACCACTGCTCCAAGCTGTGGATGGAAGGAAATAGATCCCCCCACTGGCCAGTGAGAAGAGGGGAGCGGTGAGTCCCAGCGATTCCAGTGTCAGCCAATACAAGTGAAGGGATGGTCGCTACTCAACCAACTCCAGGAGTCCAATGTTAAGGAAAGGCCACGCCCACTGATGCATTTTGCCCCACCCACTGGGGCTTGGTAGCAGATGGCTTCCTTAACATTGGACTCCTGGGGTCGGTTGAGCATCGTCCATCCCTTGTATTGGAGGAATCTATTGTTGCTAGGGGGTCTTATGTTGCTGGGAGGGATCTACTGTTGAGGAAGAGGTCAATTGTTACTGGCTGTTGGAGGGCCTATTGATGATGGCTGCAGAGAGATCTTGTTGCTGGTGGGAGCCTTTTGTTTCTGTCTAATGAATTCTGCTTTGGAGGGTCTATTGTTGCTGAGGGGGAGGGATCTGATGTTAAAGGGGCTCTAATGTGAAGTGGGGACTCTGGTGCGATGGGGGCTTATGATGATCTGGGGCGGATTGACCATTTGGAAACTTGGGCACTGCCCCAGGGCCTGGGGTCAGTAGGGGGCCCCATGAGATGCCCCTGGTACCTATTTCATAGGCTTTTTTGAGTTTGGGCAAGGACACAGGGGCCCCATGATCCCCTATTGCCCGGGGGCCCCATGAGTTGTAAGTCCGCCCATGGATCTGATGTTAAGGGGGCTCTACCGTGAAGTGGGGATTCTGGTGCGATGGGGGCTTCTGATGTGAAGGGAAGGATCTGATGTTAGGGGGTTCTAATGTGAAGTGGGGATTCTGATGTGAAGGCAAGGATCTCTGGTGTGATGGAGGGCTGTAACAAGAAGTGGGGACTTCTGAGGTCAAGGGAGGGATCTCTGGTGTGATGGGGACTTATGATGTGAAGGGAGGGATCTCTGGTGTGATGGGGGCTTCTCAGGTGAAGGGAGGGATCTCTGGTATGATGGGGGCTTCTGATGTGAAGGGAGGGATCTCTGTTGTGATGGGGGCTTCTGATGTGAAGGGAGGGATCTCTGGTGTGATGGGAACTTCTGATGTGAAGGGAGGGATCTCTGGTGTGATGGGAACTTCTGATGTGAAGGGAGGGATCTCTGGTGTGATTGGGGGGCTGTAACGGGAAGTGGGGACTTCTGATGAGAAGGGAGGGATCTCTGGTGTGATTGGGGTTTCTGATGTGAAGGGAGGGATCTCTGGTGTGATGGGGGTCTTCTGAGGTGAAGGGAGGGATCTCTGGTGTGATGGGGTCTTTCGAGGTGGAGGGAGTGATCTCTGTTGTGATGGGGGCTTCTGATGTGAAGGGAGGGATCTCTGGTGTGATGGGGGCTTCTGAGATGAAGGGAGGGATCTCTGGTGTGATGGGGGCTTCTGAGGAGAAGGGAGGGATCTCTGGTGTGATGGAGGTTTCTGAGGTGAAGGGAGGGATCTCTGGTGTGATGGGGGTTTCTGATGTGAAGGAAGGGATCTCTGGTGTGATGGGGGCTTCTGAGATGAAGGGAGGGATCTCTGGTGTGATGGGGGTCTTCTGACGTGAAGGGAGGGATCTCTGGTGTGATGGGGGTCTTCTGATGTGAAGGGAGGGATCTCTGGTGTGATGTGGGCTTCTGAGGAGCAGGGAGGGATCTCTGGTGTGATGGGGGCGCTTTACATTTATATTGTACATTCCCCACCAGTCCCCGCCCCCGAGGAGCGTACAATCTAAGGGCCCTAACTCACATTCATACATACACATACTAGGGACAATATAGACAGGAGCCAATTCACCTACCAGCATGTCTGTGGAGTGTGGGAGGAAACAGGATTTGGCTGTGAAACACGGGGCGTGGCCCTCATACTGAGAAGTTTGGGGCCCCCCCGGTTTAGAGCAGAATCTTACCTGTAGGTAATACCAGCATCTCTCTGACATCGGCGCGCTGTTCCCGGGATCGCCGGAGGAGTTTTTCGCTCGGGAAAAGGTCAGCGCGTGGGAACGATTTGAACGATTCACCCGTCACAACATTCAGAGAAGGAAATTGATGCGAAGCGTTTTTCTGGTGTCAGAGGGACGGCGGAGCGAAGGATCTTCAAGCTGTTCATAGGGAGTCACACACATGATTCATGTCCCCTCCCCCGGGGGGCGCTGTGAGGAGCGCAGCGATATTTGGAGGATGTAAAGAAGATACAAAGTTGCGGATTAAATATTAATCGCGTCCTGAAGGTATAAAACCGACTTGTTTCACCGCCAACACCTGTCAGTGGCAATTTACAAACAAACACTCGATGTCGAAGCGGGATTCATCCACGCTTTATTACCCATCCCCCCACCCCTCCTTACCAGGCCTTTTTTACGATACGGCGCTGTGTTACTTTAACTGATAATTGCGCGGTCGTGCAACGCCACACCCAAATGAAATTTACGTCCTTTTTCCCCCACAAATTAAGCTTTCTTTTGGTGGTATTTGATCGCCTGTGCGTTTTTTATTTTTTGCGCTATAAGCAAAAAAGTCCAACAATTTTGAGGAAAAAAAAAAAAAACAATATTTTGGCCTGTTTCCATATAACCCCTCCCGGCCCTTTAAGAGTTTCAGGAGCAGGGCGGGGTTTAGGGTCATGTGACCGCCATGACGTGTCCTCATGGCGGTCACATGATCGGGAAAGGTCCCAATCGAAAGAGGAGATCGGGACCTTTCCGTGAGTACCGGACATGTGTGCTGGGAGTGCAGGGCGCGCGCTCTCGGTACATATGCTCTTTTTTAATAGAACGCAAATGTGCGGCCGCTCGGCGTCTAGGCTGGCGTGAAGAGGTTAACACGTCCAGTAAAAAGATTTTTAAAAATCAAATTTCGTCATTAAATTTCACCCAAAATGTCTCCCGCTCCTTGTCTTTGCTGAAAAAAAAATCCCGATACGTGTCTATTGATTGGTCTACGTGAAAGTTATAGCGCCTACAAATGGCGGTATAGATACTGGGATATTTTTTTTCTACTAGTTATGGCGCAATCAGCAACTTATAGTGGGACTGTGGAGGACATTCTGACACTGGGGGGGGGACGACTGACTTGGTGACATCCCCAGTGACACCAATACAGTGATCAGTGCTAATAATAGGCACTGACACTGTACTAATGGCACTGAGCAGGAAGAGGTTAATGTGAGGGGCAATCAAAGGGTCTGTGTGCTTCACTGTACTCACACTGCTCTGGATGGCTGTGCTGTGCAGTGTGCCCGAGCCGACAGGGAGGAGGACTGTTAGTAAACAAAACAATCTTCCTCGCTTTCGGAGATCCTCTGTAATCACTGGGCGGGTAATTACCTGCTGGGACCCAATGATTGACATCCGCTACTGTGAATGGCGGCACTGATAGGGCCTACCTGGAAATGCGCAATCACATATATATACATGATTCTGCGCACCCTGTATATCTGCTATAGGGCGGTCCTTAAACAGAGTCTATGAAAGGTCTCTCTCCGGTACGGTGTGGATGATGTTTGACCAGATATTGAGCTCTGCCATGTGCAACTGAAAGAAATGTACATAATCAGCCCACCCATGGGAGGAGCATGAGGGGTCACAGGGCTCCCAGTCCATGCTTAAGGGGGCCCGTGTGGCCTCCCTGTCACATTAGGTTTTACACTGTGTCACCCTGTGTAGGTAATTCATTAAACTCTGAGGGCCCAGCTCAGTCCATTCCGGGCCCTCTGAGGTTCCACTTTCACCTACACAGGGTGACAGGGCAATCCGTTTCCCCCAGAGATGCACTCTCTGCTCAGCCCCCCCCCCCCCAGTAAGCCCAGTACAGTCCCTCCCCGTCCTGCTCAACCATGCAGGTGCACACAAGGTGGGGGCAGGCAAGCCACACTCTGATCTTCTGGGTGAAAGTGGTGGGCTTGTATGTGAATCTGGAAGTCGTGGTGATAGTGTTGGGGGTCCCAGGTCCACTTTTGCATAGGGGCCCACAAGTTTCAAACTATGCAAGTCCACCAGAGCAGCTAGTAGTAATTAGTCACTTTCAACTGGACTCGTTCAGTAATATTGAATAAATTCCTCTGCTCATCCAAGTACCTTCTCAGTTCTAATGAGTATAGAAACATTCCCCATTGTTTCCAGCTACAGGGTAACTCGGTCACCTTCATCCAATCACTGGGAAGATGTTGTCCATTGAGCATGACGGAGAGGTGTAAAAATTTAACCCCCCCCCCGTTCTAAATATATTAATAAAAACTATCCAATCCCATGACTCCATGAAGCCTGGACTCATGATTAAATTGGCCTTATATGTGGAAGAAAGCTGATGCTGAAGGCCCCACCACTGTTCAGGGATGGTTGCTGGTGATGGACTTGCATGGCCTCGTTCATGACTCTTGTGAACCGGTTGTCCTCTCTTTCCAAAATGTACTCATCACTGAAAGAACATCTCTCTTCCCTAAGGTCTAGGTAGACTGTTGAGTCTTGCAGAGTTCTCCTCCTATGTTGGATCATCCACGTGTTCAGAAGTTGTTCTGTCTCTCCAGATTGTTGCATTCCTAATTATGCTGCACTACATATACCAAGTTATTGGCTTTTTTATGGGTGTTAAGTCTTTAGAATGTACATGCTTCTGTTTTAGAGTGGCTTCCAAACCCAGGAAACCATCCATATCTCAATGGAACTCATGACTAAATTGGTCTTATATGTGGAAGAAAGCTGATGCTGAAGGCTCCACCACTGTTCAGGGATGGTTGCTTGTGATGGACTTGCATGTCCTCATTCACGACTCTTGTGAACCGGTTGTCCTCTCTTTCCAAAATGTACTCATCACTGAAAGAACGTCTCTCTTCTCTAAGGTCTAGGTAGACTGTTGAGTCCTGACTTCAGGAGTTCTCCTTCTCCGTTGGGTCATCCACGTGTTCGGAAGTTGTTCTGTCTCTCCAACGTACAGATTGTTGCATATACAACACTGCAAAAACCAAGTTATTGGCTTTTTTATGGGTGTTAAGTCTTTAGAATGTACAGGCTTCTGTTTTAGAGTGGCTTACAAAACCCAGGACACCATCCATATCTCAATGGAACTCATAACTAAATTGGTCTTATATGTGAAAGAAAGATGATGCTGAAGGCCCCACCACTGTTCAGGGATGGTTGCTTGTGATGGACTTGCATGTTCTCATTCACGCCTCTTGTGAACTGGTTTGTCCTCTCTTTCCAAAATGTTCTGTACCAGAAAGAACGTCTCTCTTCCCTAAGGTCTAGGTAGACTGTTGAGTCCTGACTTCAGGAGTTCTCCTTCTACGTTGGGTCATCCATGTGTTCAGAAGTTGTTCTGTCTCTCCAGATTGTTGCATTCCTAATTATGCTGCACTGCATATACCAAGTTATTGGCTTTGTTATGGGTGTTAAGTCTTTAGAATGTAAATGCTTCTGTTTTAGAATGGCTTACAAAACCCAGGACACCATCCATATCTCAATGGAACTCATGACTAAATTGGCCTTATATGTGGAAGAAAGCTGATGCTGAAGGCCCCACCACTGTTCAGGGATGGTTGTTCGTGATGGACTTGCATGTCCTCATTCACGCCTCTTGTGAACTGGTTGTCCTCTCTTTCCAAAATGTACTCATCACTGAAAGAACGTCTCTCTTCTCTAAGGTCTAGGTAGACTGTTGAGTCCTGACTTCAGGAGTTCTCCTTCTACGTTGGGTCATCCATGTGTTCAGAAGTTGTTCTGTCTCTCCAACGTACAGATTGTTGCATATACAACACTGCAAAAACCAAGTTATTGGCTTTTTTATGGGTGTTAAGTCTTTAGAATGTACAGGCTTCTGTTTTAGAGTGGCTTACAAATCCAGGACACCATCCATATCTCAATGGAACTCTGTAACAAAGTCTAAGTGACTGGGGACCACGTCATAAAGTCCTACTGAGCTGGTGAGGCACCATCATCCAGCTGTCCCAAGTCCCCAATGGCTCTCTTATATCTTCATATTCCATGTGAGCGCAGTAAAGCACAAGGTTGGGATGTACAAGTGATATTTGTTAACCCCGGCATGCACCAAGATGACAAGTTTATGGCGCACTTTTAATGAATTCCTCTCCATTTTGTCTTCATGGGAAGTGAAGGTTAATATTCTCACACCGAGGCCTGACAGTGTTCATTACGATGCCCAATGTGGAAATCCACAAAAGATTTGTGCGGCTCCTCGGGAAGGGGGACTAGTAACCTTGGCGTAGGGAGCAGGAGGGCCGGATTGGCGCTGGGTATTTATGGTTCCGGTGTCATAAACCTGACAGGGCCGCAGTCAGCAAACACTCCCGTACCTGCTGTTATTCCTCTTATTTACTGCGCTGGTGGAATCATTAAATTAGACGCTCAGTCAGGTGCAGAGACCGGTGTGCTAACAAAAAAAAAAATGGTGGAAAATTGAAAATAAAATACATAAAAGAATGAAAATTAAATCGTTGACAGGTTTTGGTTTAAAGTTTTTTTTTTTTTTTTTTACAAAAATCAATTTTTGCACAGGCGGCATTTCATTGTAAGTCACCTTACATCAAGAATATAAGAGAGATACAAGAGGACTGCAAGAGGGAAACAAGAGCAATATAAAGGGAATATAGGAGGAATAATATAAGAGGAAATAAGAAGAAATGGGAGGAATATAAAGGGATATAGGAAATATAAAAAAAGGAAATAAAAAAATAGGAATATGGGAAAAATATAAAAAAAAAAAAAAAAATAGGAATAAAAAAAAAAAAATAAGGAAAATATAGGAGGAATATAGGAAAAATAAGGAGGAAATAAAAAATATAAGGAGGAATATAAAAGAATAAAAAAAAAATAAAGGAATAAAGGAGGGATAAGGAAAATAAAAAAAATATAGGAAAAAATAAAAAAAATATAAAAGGAATATAAGAGGAATAAAGGAGGAAATAAAAAAAAAATAAAAAAAAAAAAAAAAAAAAAAAAAAAAAGAAAAATAAAAAATAGGAATATAAAAGGGAAAATAAAGAAAAAAAGATAAAAAATAAGAAAAAAAGGAATGAAAATAAAAAAAAAAATAAAGGGATATGGGAGGGAAAATGGGAGGAAAAAAAGGGATATAGAAAAAAAAGGAATAAGAAAAGAATATAAAAAATAAGGAAAAATAAAATATAAAAAATATAGGAAAAAAAAAATGTAGAAAAATATAGGAGGGAAAAAAGAGGGAAAGGGAGGGATAAAGGAAAAATAGAAAAGAAAAATGAAAAGGAAATATGGGAAATAAATAGGAGAAAATAAAAGGAGAGATATATGGGAGGGAAATAGGAGGGAATAAGAGGGATATAGGAGGAATATAGGAAATATAAAAAGGGATAAAGGGATAAAAGGAGGGAAATATAGGAAAAAATATAGGAGGGAAATGGGAAAAAATAGGAGGAGGAAAAAAAAAAAAAAGGATAAAAAAAAAAGGAGGGATATAGAAAGGAAAAAAAAAAAAATAAAGGGAATATAAGAGGGATATAAAAATAAGGAGGGATATAGGAGGGATATAGGAGGGATAAGGGAAAAAAAAAAAAAAAAAATGAAAGGAAAAAAAAAATTTAGGAAATCCACGGAGGAAGTAAATTGCCCCCATAAACCCCCCTCAGAAGTTGAAACAGGAATGCCCAAAAACTCACCCACAACTGCCCCAGGGAATAGCGAGGAAAATTCTATGAAAGACCGGGATAATAAAAACCTATAAAAAAGGGCTCCCCATATCTAAAGGAAAAAAAAAAAAATAAAAACTTCTCAAGGGAGTATAACCCACCCCCCCCAAAAGAAAAATATGGGAGGGAAAAAAAGGGATATAGGAATTGCCAGGTAAATAGGAGGAAAAGGAAAAAAAAAAAGTAAAAGAGGGATATAAGGTAGAATAAAAAAGGATATAAAAGAAAAATGGGAGGAATATAAAAAAAAAAGATAACAAAAAAAGGGTTGTAAAAAAAAATAAAAAAATAAAAAGGAAAGGAGGGACAAAATAAAGGAATAAAGAGGAAAAAAAAATATAAAAAAAAAGATACCCCCAAAAGGGAAAAAGGGAAAACCAAAGAAAATAGAGGGAAATAAAAACAAAAAGGGAAGAACCACCAGGAAAGGTTAAGGAACAAAAAAAAAAAAAAAACAATGGTCGAGGGATAAAAGAAAAAAAAAAAAAAAAAAAAAGGGAAAAAAGTCTCCCCCCACAAAGAAAAAAAAAAAAAAGGTGGGAAAATAGGAAAAAAATAAGGGGGAAACCAAAAAGGAAAATAAGAAAATAAGGGCAGGGATATTGATCAAAAAAAACACCAAGGAAAATAGAAAAAACCCCCCTGAAAAAAGGAATAAAGGGAAAAAAAATAAAAAATAAAACACAAAGGGAAAAAAAAAAAAAGAAAATAAAAAAATACCCCCCCCCAAAAGGAAGTAAAAAGAATAACCAAGGAAATAAAAAAAAAAAGGGATAAAAAAAAATTGGAGGAATATAAAGAAACAAAAATAAAAAAGGAAAAAAAGGTAAAAAAAATAAAAAAAAAACCCAAGCTTAAAAAAAGAAAAAAAAAAAGGATAAAGAAAACTTAAGAAGGAATATAGTCACTAAATATATCCCATAAGGAGAAAAAAAAAGAGGAAAAAAAAAAAACTGAAAAAAAAAAAAATAAAAAAAGAGGAAAAAAAAAAAAAAAAAAACCAAGAAGAAAAATTAGGAAAAAAAATAGGAAAATATATAACCCCCCCCCCCCCACCCCTCACGAAAAAAACCCCCCTCCTAAAACCCCCACCTCCCCCACGGGAAATGGGAGTCAAATAAAAGGGACATAAAAAAAAAAAAAACCCCAAGAAAACAAAAGAAACGGCAAATATCCTTAAAGATAAAAAAAAAAAAAAAAAAACCTCGCCCAAAAAAAAACAGGAGGAATCAACGGGCGACCCTAAACAGATGGCCCCCCCCCCAAACCCCCCCCAACCACCCAAACAACACCCATCCCCAAAACCCATGGAGCTTAAACCCTAGGGAGGGAGGGGATGGTGGTACCCCTCCAAGGAATAATCTCACCCCCCGGCCGAGAGAGTGGTGGGAACCAGCGGAATCATAATACGGCCATAATACCAAACACTAAAAAAAAAACTTCCAAAAAACACTGAAAATGGAATAAAAAGGGTGCGCCTACAAGAAAACATAAAAATAAAGGTCATAAAAGGTGCACAGTCAAAAAGGAAATCTAAGAAAAAAAAAAAAAAAACAAAAAGAAAAAAAAAAAAAGAAAAAAAAAAAAATCCAAAGAAAAAAAACCAAAAAAGGGACAACCTAAAAAAAAAAGGAGGACCTTCCCGAGGAGCAAAAAGATAGAAAAACTTCCGGGAAAAAAATTTGGATACCAGGTCACTGATAAAAAAAAAGGGCAAAAAAAATAAAACAGCTTTGTATGTCAGCAAATAAAAAAAAAAAAAATTAAAATGCGTTGGCAAAAAAAAAAAGCCAGTGGAGGAGGGATTGAATAAAAACAAAGAAAAGGGGAAAAAAAAGACACTGAAAAAGAAGCCAGAGAGAAAAAAGGGATTCGGCAGAAAGGAAAAAATGTAACAAAAGAATTTATTAACCACTGAGTGAAGGCCAGATTGGAAGGAATTGGCAAGAGAGGGGGTGGAGGACAAAACTGAACCAAGGCCACTCCAGGGGTGAATTAACCAGCACCAGGGGTGGAGAACCCTGACGACCTACCAAAAAAAACTGCTAATTGGCAAGAGACGGTGGAGGACACTGGAGTGGAGGCCAGTGGAGGGATTGGCAAGAAAATTTTAAAGAGGACACTCAAGTGGAGGCCGTGGACAAGCCCTTGCACAAACTTGGCAGAGGGGTGGGAGGCAAACCGGAGCGGTGGTAAGAAGTGGAAAGTCTGGCCCACAGAATTTCACCGGATGGACTGAAGTTGGGGGAGAAAGGATCTGTGGTGAGGCAGCCAGTTAGGGACTTGCAGAAAAAATCCCAAAGTCGTGATATGATGAGGGAGTAAAATGAGTTGCTTTGTTGTTTCTGAAGTTAGGAACGTGAGGATTGTGGAGGAAGTTGTGGACGGCGGAGTCGACTGCATTAGATTGCCAATGATTGGACAAAAGGCGTGTAAAGACAGTTAAATTGGAGTCCAGAATGAAACCTAGTACTCTGGCTTGCGGGGTGGGGCTGATGGTGGCGTTAGTTGGTCCATATGGAGACCCGAATCCAAACACCCCCAAGCCGGGGGGGGCGCAGGCTAGTGCCCGGAAGAAAACTTAGGAGTTCAAAGTTTTTGAAAGGTTCAATTTAGGAAAGTAAAAGTAAACATCCAGTCACACGATTCCATGTCAAAAATTCAGCTCAAAAAATATGTGATTAGGGAAAAAAACCAGGGGTCTAGAATCTTGACCCCCAATAGATTTGTGGTGTCGTCAGCATAGCGAGCGTGATAGTTGAACTCGTGAAGTAAGTAGAAGTTGGCCAAGGGAGCAAAGAGAACGGGGCCCACCAGAACGGACCTTGCCGGTACCCACAACCAGTAGAGGGGGGGAGAAGGGGGACCTGTGGCAAGACACATACAAACATTATAAAACCACTCCCCCAAGGACTAATCCCCATTGACCCAAAAGAAAAGGCACATAAGAGCCAGGAGAGGGCCACTTAAGTCTCCTGAAAATCCCCCAAAAAAAATCGACTTATTCCGAGGAGGAGGGGTCCCCCATGGACGCGGTGTTGTGAAGGCCGCAAGAGCGGAAAAATCGAGGCGAAAGAAGGAGCACTGAGTACCCATGGCCATAAGAAAATTAAAGGATGGTACGCCCCGTTAGTGATTTTGAGCAAAAGGCGGTTTCGGATTTCGACACCAAAAAAAAAACGAGGAGGTTGTTGTCCAGAAAAAATAGGTGGGCCGTTAGGAAAAAAATTGTAAGGCTCCCAGGCGCTCAAGGAGCTTGAAGTAAAAAACTTCCAGTCAGGAGATGGGTCTAACCAAAAAAACAGGTCGGTGGGGTCCCAGGGGAGCTCCCGTTTTGTAAGTATGGGGTGATGGTGCGCAATGAAAAAAAAACAGGGGGAGGGCCATGCGCCAAAGAGAGAGACCAGATCCCGAGATTCCAATGAAGAAAGCGTAAGAAATGGAGGAGGAGGGAAGATGGAATATAGGTGGGGATATATAAAAAGAGGGATAAACATGGGAAATCCCCCAAAGATGATAATACGGGGATGTATAAAGAAAAATAAAGGGGGGATATAAGGAGGAAAATATGGGGGAACCTCTAGGAGGGATACTATAGGGGGGAAAAATAAAAGGGGTATGAATTGGAAACTACTAGGTGGGTATATAGGGGAAACAATACTGCCCTAGGAGGGATTATAAAGGAGGGCACCCCGCCCGGGATATAAGGGGGGATATACTCCAGAGGGATATCCCCCTAACGGCCGAGGATAAGAAAGGGGATAAAAGGGGATCAAAAAAGAAAAGCGGATAGAAATAGGGACAGTCTATAAAAGGAATATAATTATCCTGGGGGAAATCGTCCGGAGTCAATCCACTCGTAAAAAATATATAAATGAGGGCAATTTATAAAGCTCCCCCCGGAACCAATAAAAGGACCCATTATAGGGAGCCTGTATAAAGAAGAAAAAAAAAGAAACCCCATATACATGTATAAGGGGCTAAATAACAGGTTAACAAAGGGAACCCACTGCTCCAAGCCCCATCCTCCAGGGGGGAGCTCACCATCCCAAGGGGCTTCTCCACACGCCGGTGATATATCGAACAACCTAACACCGCAGCCAACCTCAGCGGGGGGCACTCAAGAAGGGTACCAGATGTGTCAGGGTGTCGGCAGTATACCAGGGAGCTTCGACTCATCTCAGGTAGCGGGACTCGCGGGGGCAAACACAGGAGGCACTCTTCTTCAGACTGCCCGAACAAAAAACAGGGGTTCCCACATCCATCGGGTATACAGTTGGTCTATCGCCCAGTTGATCACAATGCAGACACTGCACCAATATAGGGGGACCACGGAGGGCTATACACATATATAGGGGTGAACCAACGAGGGTGGCACACTCCCTCCCAGCAATGGATATATCAGGAGTCGTCTCATCCAAGGAAAAAACATATGCATGGGGTGATTACACACGGGGGGACCCACATAGGCCCTTTCAAACAATAAGAAAAATAGACGGGTACACATACGGGGGGATTATATACCACGTGAAGAGATATACACGCCCGCAGGGGATCCGCATAGGGGATGTAGCAGACACTTAGGCAATCCTGGCCCACAAACATATTCCTATACACGCCACGATATAGGGGGTGATATCACCCACCTAGTGTATTAGTTCCTGGCCCCCCCCCACCACGGGGGGAATATGCAGGGGGGCAACCTCCCCAGTCCAGGGTTACCAAACAGGGGGTATACCCATTATAGGGGGCATACTATAGAACGGGATGGATCGATACGGGGGTCATCCACTTAGTGGGGTCCACCAGAGAAGGGGAACACGAACGACTAATCTAGGGGGATATACAGCTATGGGGTATTCAAGACAACTCCTGAGAACATATATTGGGCCACAATACCCCAGGTAAACACGAATAACATAGTTAGGGGGACCACTCATAGCCATGGGTATCACAAAAGGGGAGGTATACTCACAGAAGTTTACGAACATCACAGGTGGGCCAGACTATATAGCTACTGGAACATATATAGGGTGTGGCCATACACAATGACAAACACCGACCAAACACCATAACACAACATGCCCTGCATCTACCACTAAAAAGGGGTGACACGACCCCACCAAACAAAAAAAAACAAAAAACCAAATAACACCACTAAAAAAAACAACAGAAGCTGGAGATTTTCCTTCCAGAATTTCCTGTTTCTTTGGGCTTCTTGGCAGCAGTTGTGAATGAGCCCCACACTGAGGAGGTCACAGGAAAGGCCGGCGGGGTGAGAGGTCAGACATGTTCCTTACAATCTTCTGTTCTCAATACTGAGCTGGAAGATGGCTCTGCCAGCCTGACACCCAGACTCTGCTGCTCTGCAACTACAACTCCCAGCATGCTTTGCCATGGCAGGATTGTATCACAGATCTAGTCCATTCTGATTTACGGGACAGCAAAGCCTCAGCATCCCAGATCCATTTCATTGCTGCGGCTTTTAGAAAGGAGTCTCACTTCTCCTGCTGGAATGAGCACATATAATTTAGCAAGCTGAGTGAGACTCTGTGGCTGTGGGGAACACTAGACGGGGAAACCTTCTCCTTAGACCACGGGGGTTCCCCTCTCACCTGAATATCCCTTTCAATGATTTAACCTTCTTGCAGTAATTTATGCAAAATGTAATTTTCCAAGTAGCAACTGTTTTTTTTTTTTTTTTTTTTGCACACCGCAGGGAGGGTCATTTTCATGCGGCTTCGAGGGCCACATTAAAAATGTATGAGCACTTCAGATAATCTGCTTGGGGGATTCTTTCTTCCCACTTTTGAAACCAGATCGTTTTCACCTCGTAAATCCTGCGTGACTCCATGCATTGCCTTGGTTGCAGCACAGTTGGGTGGCAGCCTTGAATGGGTCATGATTGGCGGCAGGACTACTGACCAAACACCAGGGGGGGTATCATTTCACCACGGCATGTGTACAACCCCCCTCCATCTGCCATGTTAGATTAAGGATGGGCGGTAAAAAGCATGACCCAACCACTTGTTTTTACTATCCCCGTCTGCAAATGCAAACAAAGCTTAATAGAAAACTGTCCTGCCACTGGCCAATTTTTGTCATGCTTTCGGGAGAACAAAGATAATACAGCAGTATAGCAGTGACCAGCAGCAAAGACAATGACTGAGAGAGAAAAGGCCGAAATGTACTGGAGACAAACGGCACAGGCTGGGGTCATACAGACAATGCTGCTGTCTAGGGGAGCCGTGATCTTGGGGGACATATGGAGACTTGTGACTTACACTATATTACCCCAAGTATTGTCCCCGCCCCCCCCCGTATATACACTTTATTACCCCAAGTATTGTCCCCCCCCCCCCCCCCTGTATATACACTTTATTACCCCAAGTATTGTCCCCGCCCCCCCGTATATACACTATATTACCCCAAGTATTGTCCCCGCCCCCCCCCGTATATACACTAATATTACCCCAAGTATTGTCCCTGCCCCCCGTATATACACTATATTACCCCAAGTATTGTCCCCGCCCCCCCGTATATACACTATATTGCCCCAAGTATTGTCCCCCGCCCCCCCCATATATACACTATATTACCCCAAGTATTGTCCCCGCCCCCCCCGTATATACACTATATTGCCCCAAGTATTGTCCCCAGCCCCCCCGTATATACACTATATTACCCCAAGTATTGTCCCCGCCCCCCCCCCGTATATACACTATATTACCCCAAGTATTGTCCCCGCCCCCCCCCGTATATACACTTTATTACCCCAAGTATTGTCCCCGCCCCCCCCCGCCCCCCCTGTATATACACTATATTGCCCCAAGTATTGTCCCCGCCCCCCCCCCGTATATACACTATATCGCCCCAAGTATTGTCCCCCCCGCCCCCCGTATATACACTATATTACCCCAAGTATTGTCCCCGCCCCCCCCGTATATTACACTATATTACCCCAAGTATTGTCCCCGCCCCCCGTATATACACTTTATTACCCCAAGTATTGTCCCCGCCCCCCGTATATACACTTTATAGTACCCCAAGTATTGTCCCCCCCGCCCCCCGTATATACACTATATTACCCCAAGTATTGTCCCCCCGCCCCCCCGTAATATACACTATATTACCCCAAGTATTGTCCCGCCCCCCCCGTATATACACTATAGTACCCCAAGTATTGTCCCCCCGCCCCCCGTATATACACTATATTTGCCCCAAGTATTGTCCCCCCCCCCCCCCCCGTATATACACTATATTACCCCAAGTATTGTCCCCCCCCCCCCCGTATATACACTATATTGCCCCAAGTATTGTCCCCGCCCCCCCCCGTATATACACTATATTACCCCAAGTATTGTCCCCCCCCCCCCCCCCCCGTATATACACTATATTACCCCAAGTATTGTCACCCCCCGCCCCCCCCGTATATACACTATATTACCCCAAGTATTGTCCCCGCCCCCCCCGTATATACACTATATTACCCCCAAGTATTGTCCCCGCCCCCCCCTGTATATACACTTATTGCCCCAAGTATTGTCCCCCCCCCCCCCCGTATATACACTATATCGCCCCAAGTATTGTCCCGCCGCCCCCCGTATATACACTATATTACCCCAAGTATTGTCCCCGCCCCCCGTATATACACTATATTACCCCAAGTATTGTCCCCGCCCCCCGTATATACACTATATTACCCCAAGTATTGTCCCCCCCCCCCCGTATATACACTATATTACCCCAAGTATTGTCCCCCCCCCCCCCCGTATATACACTATATTGCCCCAAGTATTGTCCCGCCCCCCGTATATATACACTATATTACCCCAAGTATTGTCCCCGCCCCCCCGTATATATACACTATATTACCCCAAGTATTGTCCCCGCCCCCCCCGTATATACACTATATTGCCCCAAGTATTGTCCCCCCCCCCCCCCTGTATATACACTATATTGCCCCAAGTATTGTCCCCGCCCCCCCGTATATACACTATATTGCCCCAAGTATTGTCCCCACCCCCCCCGTATATACACTATATTACCCCAAGTATTGTCCCCCCCCCCCCGTATATACACTATATTACCCCAAGTATTGTCCCCCGCCCCCCCCGTATATACACTATATTTGCCCCAAGTATTGTCCCCGCCCCCACCATATATACACTGTATTACCCCAAGTATCGCCCCCCGCCCCCCCCCCCGTATATACACAATATATTGCCCCAAGTATTGTCCCCCCCACCCCCCCCGTATATACACTATATTGCCCCAAGTATTGTCCCCGCCCCCCCGTATATACACTATAATTACCCCAAGTATTGTCCCCCCCCCCCGTATATACACTATATTACCCCAAGTATTGTACCCCCCCCACCATTTATACACTGTATTACCCCAAGTATCCGCCCCCGCCCCCCCGTATATACACTATATTGCCCCAAGTATTGTCCCCCGACCCCCCTCCAGGAATATACACTATATCGCCCCAATATTGTCCCCCCCCCCAACTATTGCCCCCTGCCCCCCCGTATATACACTATATTACCCCAAGTATCGGCCCCCGCCCCCCCCGTATATACACTATATCGCCCCCAAGTATTGTCCCCGCCCCCACCGTATATACACTATATTACCCCAAGTATCGTCCCCCCGCCCCCCGTATATACACAATATTGCCCCAAGTATTGTCCCCCCGCCCCCCCGTATATACATTATGCCTTTACCCCAAGTATTGTCCCCCGCCCCCTTGTATATACACTGTATTGCCCCAAGTATTGTTCCCGCCCCCCCCCGTATATACACTATATTGCCCCAAGTATTGTCCCCGCCCCCCCATATATACACTATATTGCCCCAAGTATTGTCCCAGCCCCCCCGTATATACACTATATTACCCCAAGTATTGTCCCCGCCCCCCGTATATACACTATATTACCCCAAGTATTGTCCGCGCCCCTCCTCGCCTTACTTCTTAGTACGTGAAAGCGTGTTGCTTTCAGAGGGTGGTGTCACCGCCGAGAGCAAATAGTGCAACCCTATGGGGCCGCCCTGCAACCACCCCATACTTGCCTTCTTGCTGCCTGTCAAATGTCTCTGAAAAGTGAGTTGGATGTGGAAGGCTTTTCAGAGGACCAGCAGTCCTTGCCACATATATGATGTCCCTTCCTCGGTCATCTCCTCGCCTCCCTCCCCTATCCCTTCCTCACTCATCTTCTTGCCTTCCTCCTCAGTCCCTTCCTCAGTCATCTTCTTGCCTTCCTCCCCAGTCCCTTCCTCACTCATCTTCTCGCCTTCCCTCCCCAGTCCCTTCCTCACTCATCTTCTCACCTTCCTCCCCAGTCCCTTCCTCACTCATCTTCTCGCCTTCCTCCCCAGTCCCTTCCTCACTCATCTTCTCACCTTCCTCCCCAGTCCCTTCCTCAGTCATCTCCTTGCCTTCCTCCCCAGTCCCTTCCTCACTCATCTTCTCGCCTTCCTCCCCAGTCCCCTTCCTCACTCATCTTCTCGCCTTCCTCCCCAGTCCCTTCCTCACTCATCTTCTCGCCTTCCTCCCCAGTCCCTTCCTCCATCATCTATTCGCCCCCCTCCCCCCGCTGTACAGGATTATACTGGAGACACTTAGCCCGCTCTAACAGATTCAGCCGAGTAAATAATACGATTCTCCCACATTTATTGGGTCCTTTTTTATTGATGCTGAATTCACGAAGCTGGAAAATGAGATCAGAACAGCCCAACAGAATTCTCCGCGAGGAAATTAGAATATTCATCCAATCACAGAGAAGACGGTGCGGAGCGCCGTACGCGTCCCAGTCGTTTTTATGAGGATTTAATTCTCCTCCGTGTTGAATATAATCACTCCGCCATTGTGCGGTTAATTGTTGGGAGAGAGACGCCATGAAAATCTCAGCGTCAAAAGGAACAAAACGTGTGCATGCAATACGATACCGTTCGAGCTCATTGGTGTATGACATTGGTGTATGTCTGAGCTCATTGGTGTATGTCAGTCGGAGAAACATTACCTGAAGAGCTGGGTGGGAGTTTATCTGCTCAGGAGACCGGTGACATCGGTGCTAGGTGGTATAAGTAATGGTCAGGGCCAGGAGGGAAGGAGCTGCAGGGGGCGGAGCTGTGGTGGAAACTCCTCCTGCCTCAGCATTTCCTGGCCATGTCCTGCACTGTGCAAGACCAGGCTGTAAAATTGACAGCCCACTTCTGCAGATTACACTAGGAGAGGGCTCTTCCAATGTAGCCACCAGATCCCTCTGTCTGTGCGATGGGTATTGCCCAACCATTGTATATGTGAGTGTGAAAGGGGGGTACTGGAGTATCTTTGCCCAGGGGTCCCAGAAGACCTTGTCCTGGTCCTGGTAGCGTTTGTCCTGCAATGGGGTGGGTAATAGAGTTTATGTATTTATTGCAAATCTTCAACATGTCAGAGTAATACAATTGATCTTTGGTGGATTGGTTCAAGTGGTTCTGTGGCCCTTCTAGGTAAAATCAGCTAGCTACTAGCAAACGGGTAAAAAAGGGGCCACTATGTCCCTCCTGGATAAAAGCACATCTCCAAACTTATCTATGAAGAGATCCATGGAGCACTGGAAGTTTTGCTGGAGAATGTCATCTGTGCAGGGGTGGACTGACCATTCGAGCACTTGGGCACTGCCCGAGGGCCCGGGGTCAGTAGGGGGCCCCATGAAATACCCCTGGTACTTTTTTATAGTCTTTTTTTGAGTGCGGGCAAGGACACAGGGGCCCCATGATCCCCTATTGCCCGGGGGCCCCATGAGCTGTCAGTCTGCCCCTGCATCTGTGATGTCATCACCTACACCAAGCATGCCACATCTCCAATCTTAACTGTGAAGAGATCCATGGAGCGCTCAAAGTTTTGCTGGAGAATGTCATCTGTGATGTCATCACCTACACCAAGCATGCCAAGAGGCAGACCATCATCTCTATAGATGTGGTGTAACTGTCAAAACAGCAACATTCAGGGCATCACTAAAACACTCCATCTGACATTTGGCCCACAAAGAGGGCGTCAAGCGCAAATCTCGAAGTTTTGCTGGAGAAAATCTTGATCTACCTACACCAAGATGCCACATCTCAAACTTATCTATGAAGGATCCATGGAGCACTAGAAGTTTTTCTGGAGAATGTCATCTGTGATGTCATCACCTACACCAAGCATGCCAAGAGGAAGATCATGTCTCTATAGATGTGGTGTAACTGTCAAAACAGCAACATCAGGGCATCACTAAAACACTCCATCTGACGTTTTGGTCCACAGAGAGGGGTGTCAAGGCAACATCCATAGAACACTCGAAGTTTTGCTGGAGAATGTCATCTGTGATGTCATTCACCTACACCAAGCATCCACAACTTAACTATGAAGAGATCCATGGAGCGCTCAAAGTTTTGCTGGAGAATGTCATCTGTGATGTCATCACCTACACCAAGCATGCCAAGAGGCAGACCATCATCTCTATAGATGTGGTGTAACTGTCAAAACAGCAACATCCAGGGCATCACTAAAACACTCCATCTGACATTTGGCCCACAAAGAGGGGCGTCAAGTCACATCTCAAACTTATCTATGAAGAGATCCATGGAGCACTAGAGTTTTTCTGGAGAATGTCATCTGTGATGTCATCACCTACGCCAAGCATGCCAAGAGGAAGACCAATCGTCTCTATAGATGTGGTGTAACTGTCTCAAAACAGCAACATCCAGGGCATCACTAAAAACACTCTGAAACAGAGAGGGTGTCAAGCGCAACATTGCTCGAAGTTTTGCTGGGAGAATGTCATCTGTGATGTCATCACCTACACCAAGCATGCCACATCTCCAAACTTATCTATGAAGAGATCCATGGAGCACTCAAAGTTTTTCTGGAGAATGTCATCTGTGATGTCATCACCTACACCAAGCATGCCAAGGGGAAGACCATCGTCTCTATAGATGTGGTGTAACTGTCAAAACAGCAACATCCAGGGCATCACTAAAATCCGCCATCTGACATTTGACTCACAGAGGGGGTGTCAAGCGCATCTCCAGACTCATTTATGAGGAGACCCTTGGAGCACTCAAGGTTTTCCATGAAAATTACATCGGTGATGTCCTCACCTACATCGAGCATGCCAAGAGGAAGATCATCACCTCCATAGATTTGGTTTAACTTTCAAACAACAGGGACGTACTCTCCATGGCAGTCATTTTAAACCAGGGATCGTTGGAACCCTAAGCTTCCCCTGGAGGTTACCTGAGGTTCCTTGGGTTGTAGCTGATTGACCCCCCATAGGATGATGCCTGCATTGTTCCAGGGCCAATGTCATTTGGTAAAGCCATCTGTATGACAACATTGAGACAACATTGATCTCTGGGGACACTAAGGGCCACAGGAAGGTGCTCTTGGGCAACATCCAGAGCATCACCAAAACTCGCCATCTGATGTATGGCTCACAGAGGGGTTGTCAAGAGCATCTCCATTCATTCATCTATGAAGAGACCCATGGAAAAGGTCATCTGTGATGTCATCACCTACACTGATGTGGCAAATGGCAGGGACGCATTCTCTAAGGCAGCCATTCTAAACCAGGTTTTAGGTCTCCATGGCTACAAAACCCAAACTGTATTGTTAAAGATTGATAAACTAATTTTATAACACTTAGACTCTTGACCCACGACTGGTGCATCCCCCCCCTCCCTCCCTTCACCTCCCTCCCCCCCTTCACCCCCCCTTGCCTCTTATCCATATTCCTTCTCCTTCCTTTATAAGCTCATCCCTTATGCAGTTCATATTTAACAGAGAATACCTCTCAAGTTGATGCGGATCAGAAATATATTCTCCAGCCAAATGGTGAAGAATTTACGTCACACAAAAGTATTACTATACCTCACTGTGAACTGTAATCTGTACCATGTTTGATTGTTTTACCCTTTGTTTATACTAAAATCTTTCAATAAAAACTATTGAAACATAAACCAGGGTTTAGACGAGGGTTCTTATGGAGGTTACCAGGCGTTCCTTGGGTCGTGGCTGATTGACCTCCCATCAGATGGTGCCTGCAGTAGTTCCAGGGCCAATGCCACTTGGCAAAGCCTAGGGTTCTTATGGAGGTTACCAGGCGTTCCCTTGGGTTGTGGCTGATTGACCTCCCATCACATGGTGCCTGCATAGTTCCAGGGCCAATGCCACTTGGCAAAGCTAGGGTTCTTATGGAGGTTACCAGGCGTTCCTTGGGTTGTGGCTGATTGACCTCCCATCACATGGTGCCTGCAGTTAGGTTCCAGGGCCAGGTCATGCCCACGTTTGGCAAAGGGGTGCTAGGCATTCTACTTCATCTTTGAAGAGAACCATGGAACACCAAGGTTTTCCTGGAAAATTGTCATCTGTTTTTCATACACCTACACCGAGCATGCCAAGAGGAAGACCCTCACTTTCATAGATGTGGTCCTGCAATGCAGGGCCGCATTCTCTATGGCAGCCATTCCAAACCAGGGTTTAGACTAGGATCCTTATGGAGGTTACCAAAGACGTTCCTTGGGTTGTAGCTAACTGACCTCCATTGATGGTGCCTGCATAGTTCCAGGGCCAATGCCACTTGGCAAAGCCTAGGGTTCTTATGGAGGTTACCAGACGTTCCTTGAGTTGTGGCTGACTGACCTCCTCATCGGACCTGCATAGTTCCAAGGGCCAATGCCACTTGGCAAGCCTAGGGTTCTTATGGAGGTTACCCGTTCCTTGGGTTGTGGCTGATTGACCTCCCATCACATGGTGCCTGCAAGTTTGCAGTGGCCAATGCCACTTGGCAAAGCCATCAGTATGACAACATTGAAACAACATCCAGGTCATCACCAAACCCGCCATCTGACGTTTGGCCTACAGAGGGGGGTGTCTAGAGCATCTCTAGACTCATCTTTGAAGAGAACCATGGAACACTCAAGGTTTCCTGGAAAAATGTCATCTGTTTTCATCACCTACAACCGAGCATTGCCAAGAGGAAGACCTCACTTTCATAGATGTGGTCCAAATGGCATACGCATTCTCTATGGCAGCCATTCCAAACCAGGGTTTAGAGCCTAGGATCCTTATGGAGGTTACCAGACGTTCCTTGGGTTGTAGCTAACTGACCTCCTATCGGATGGTGCCTGCATAGTTCCAGGGCCAATGCCACTTGGCAAAGCCTAGGGTTCTTATGGAGGTTACCAGACGTTTCCATGAGTTGTGGCTGACTGACCTCCTATCGGATGGTGCCTGCATAGTTCCAGGGCCAATGCCACTTGGCAAAGCCTAGGTTCTTATAGAGGTTACCAGACGTTCCTTGGTTGTGGCTGACTGACCTCCTATCGGATGGTGCCTGCATAGTTCCAGGGCCAATGCCACTTGGGTTCTTATGGAGGTTACCAGACGTTCCTGGGTTGTGGCTGACTGACCTCCTATCAGATGGTGCCTGCATAGTTCCAGGGCCAATGCCACTTGGCAAAGCCTAGGGTTCTTATGGAGGTTACCAGACGTTCCTTGGTTGTGGCTGACTGACCTCCTATCGGATGGTGCCTGCATAGTTCCAGGGCCAATGCCACTTGGCAAAGCCTAGGTTCTTAAGGGTTACCAGACTTCCTTGAGTTGTGGCTTGACCTCCTACGGATGGTGCCCTGCATAGTTTCCAGGGCCAATGCCACTTGGGTTCTTATGGAGGTTACCAGATTGTTCCTTGGGTTGTGGGCTGACTGACCTCCTATCAGATGGTGCCTGCATAGTTCCAGGGCCAATGCCACTTGGCAAAGCCTAGGGTTCTTATAGAGGTTACCAGACGTTCCTTGAGTTGTGGCTGACTGACCTCCTATCGGATGGTGCCTGCATAGTTTCCAGGCCAATGCCACTTGGCAAAGCCTAGGGTTCTTAGGAGGTTACCAGACGTTCCTTGGGTTGTGGCTGATTGACCTCCCACGGATGGTGCCTGCATAGTTCTAGGGCCAATTCCACTTGGGTTCTTATGGAGGTTACCAGATGTTCCTTGAGTTGTGGCTCGCTGACCTCCCATTGGGTGGTGCCTGCATAGTTCCAGGGCCAATGTAAGGGTGGCATCCTGACTGCCACTTCAAGGCTTGCAGTCTTCATATTGACCACCAATGTAAGGGGCATTTATCCCATTCGACGGCAATAAATTGGTTTTTAGCAAGGGTTCCCCAAGGCCTCAAGATTATTTCAGAGGTTCCTCTGAGGTGTAAAGGCCTCTCTATGGATTCAGAGGTTAAACTCTAACAAAGAAAAAACAAAAAAAAAAGCAAAAATCTCGTCCAGATATTTCCTTGAAGGGAACAAAGGGAGGCAAGCAAACATGTTGGGTAATTGCGCCTTTAATCAGGGAGAATCAAAGCCGAATTCTCCTCGAATCCTTTGCGTTTGTAGGAAGATGTAGCAGTTCCCCGGCACGGAGGACGTCTATTCTGTGAGGCCATATGTTGGTACAATGCGCTCACCTGTGTGCGTCCGTCCTCGCACGCGCTGGGAGGCTGATTTGCATAGAACTTATTAGCGATGCGCTCAGTCTATCAGTCTGTCTGATGCGCCGCTTTGGTTTTATCGCCGACTGTCTTGTTCCGATACAAATGGCGCGCAGATAGGCACCTATGAAAGGATGAATGATTAGGAAACCCTTTTAGGTAGAACACGTTAAATCACCCGGCGGCGGCGGCGGAGTTTTGGAATTTTTATCTTTTTTTTTTGCTCTCGTCTGAGTTGCGAACTCTTTTCTTTCTTTTTTTCTTTTTTTTATATTAATGCACTGCGTCGTGACGGGCGATTCGTCAAAGCGGGCAAAAATTACCTTAAAATCTTCGGGATGGATTTTGTCTTTTACGACCCAAATTCATCAAATGAAAGAAAAAGGCTCCAAAACGTTTCTGGTTTTTTTTTTTTCCATTTTTTGTAAACCGAAAATGACTTTCAGTTCAGGTTCAGTGGCCCGCGTCCGCCATTAGACGCCGCGCACGTCGTAACGCACTTCTGAGGGTTTTTTTGGGGGGGGACGGATTTCAATGGTTTCCGAATGCCGCGAACTCAATAGGCGCCATTTATCAAAATAGTCTGGAATCACATCCGTCCGCGCCGTTCCTGCAGCGGCCAATTAGATTCCAAACCTGAGCTGGGAGATGACAGCCGGGGGGGAGGGGAGTGTGAGTTTGATTAGTGGCTGAGAGGAGATCAAGATTTGGATTCAGACGTTTTGATAAACGGTCTTCGCTGCGGATTTTGCTGGAATAATTGTTTCCTTTTGTCTCCCGCCGCTAATTGATGTCCTCGCTTACCTTCTTCTTCTGTGTGTAAAAATGTTCCTTGTCAGTCGGGATTCTGTCTTCAGCTTTCATCGGCGTTCCTTCCCCAGTTGATTCTCCCATTTCCCGGGACGAGGTCATCAAGTGCCAGAGTGAAGATGACAAAAATGCACCCCCCCCCCCCATGTTGTGTGAGCATCATGGCCGAAAATCCCCTCTCCCACCTCCCAGAAAAAATTGTTGTCCCCCCCTCCAATCCACCCAACCAGCACAGATGTCCCACCCCCAAATCCCCCTCCTAGTACATTCTTCCCTCACCTAAAAATTGTCCCTCCTAGCACAAATCCTCTCTCTCCTAAATCCCCCCTCCCAGCACAAATCCTCTCTCTCCTAAATCCCCCCTCCCAACACAAACCCCCCCCCCCCAGCACAATCCACCCATCCTCCCTTCCATCAATAATCCCTCTCTTCCCCACAAATCCCAGCACAACCCCCCCCTTAGCCAGCACAAATCCTGTCCCTATCCCTCCCTCCCAGCACACACCCCCCCTCTCCTTAGCACAAATCGCCTCCCCATTCCCCTTCCCCAAATCCCCCTCCTGGCACAAATCCAAATCCCCCTCCTCAATCCCCCCTCCCAACACAAACCCCCCCCCCCCTGCAGCACAATCCACCCATCCTCCCTTCTATCAATAATCCTCTCCCCCAAATCCCCCTCCCAGCACAAATCAGCACAAATCCTCTCCCAGCACAACCTTCCCCCCCCCCTTAGCACAAATCACCTCCCCACCCCCCAAATCCCCCTCCTAGCACAAATCCTCCCTCCCCTAAAAATTGGCCCTCCTAGCACAAATCCTCTCTCTCTTACATCCCCCCTCCCAGCACAAATCATCCCCCTATCCCTATCCAAGCACATACGCCCCCCCCTCTTAGCAAAAAATCCCCTCCCCACCCCCAATTTCCTCTTCTAGCATAAATCATCTCCTCCTAAATTTCTCCTCCTAACACAAAATCCTCTCTCCCCAAATCCCCCCTTCCAGTACAAATCCTCCCCCTCAATCCTTCATCTCAACACAAACTCCCCCCCAGCACAACTACCCCCCCCCAATCCCCCCTTCTATCAATAATTCTTTCCCCCCCAAATCCCCCTCCTAGCACAAAGCTTCCCTCCCCTAAAAAATTTGTCATCCTAGCACAATCCTCTCTCTCCTAAATCCCCCCTCCCAGCACAACCCCCTCCCCCCTAGCACAAATCCATGAAATAGAGTGAGTAAGTGAGAATTTTACACGCCGTGCGCTCCGTAATGAAATTCTGCGTGGCGGCCTTGCTGCCGGGTTTCTATAGATTCTCCTGCCTCTCTCTCCTAAATCCCCTCTCCCAGCACCAACCCCCTCCCCCTTAGCACAAATCCCCTCCACACCCCCTTATTTCCTCTCCTAGCACAAATCCCCTCTCCTCAAAATCTCCCCTTCCAGTACAAATCCTCCTTCCTCAATCCCCCATCCTCCCTTAATCAATAATCCTCTCCCCCCAAATCCCCCTCCATCCCCCTCCTAGCACAAATCCTCTCTCTCCTAAATCCCCCTCCCAGCACAAATCCCTCCTCCTTAGCACAAATTCCACTGTGACCGGAAATGATGACACCTGCCAGAGCTCTGCCCCAACGCGTTTCATCAAAACGAGGGAGCACCGCTGCTCTGCCCCAACGCGGTTCATCAAAATGAGGGAGCACCGCTGCTCCTCAGAAGAGCCACCATGCGTTCCACTGTGACCGGAAATGATGACACCTCCTAGAGCTCTGCCCCAACGCGTTTCATCAAAAACTAGGGAGCACCGATGCTGCTCCACAGTGCTCAGAGGAGCCACCATGCGTTCCACTGTGTGACCGGAAATGATGACACCTCCCAGAGCTCTGCCCCAAAGCGTTTCATCAAAAAATGCAAGGGAGCACCGCTGCTCCACAGTGCTCAGAAGAGCCACCATGCATTCCACTGTGACCGGAAATGATGACACCTCCCAGAGCTCTGCCCCAAACGCGTTTCATCAAAATGAGGGAGCACCGCTGCTCCACAGTGCTCAGCCAAGCGTTCCACTGTGACCGGAAATGATGACACCTCCCAGAGCTCTGCCCCAACGCGTTTCATCAAAATGAGGGAGCACCGCTGCTCCACAGTGCTCAGAAGAGCCACCATGCGTTCCACTGTGACCGGAAATGATGACACCTCCCAGAGCTCTGCCCCAACGCGTTTCATCAAAACGAGGGGAGCACCGCTGCTCCACAGTGCTCAGAAGAGCCACCAGGGAGCACCGCGTTCCACTGTGACCGGAAATGATGACACCTCCCAGAGCTCTGCCCCAACGTGTTTCATCAAAACGAGGGAGCACCGCTGCTCCACAGTGCTCAGTGACCGGAAATGATGTCACCTACCAGAGCTCTGCCCCAACGTGTTTCATCAAAACGAGGGAGCACCGCTGCTCCACAGTGCTCAGAGGCAACCAACGTGCAAAATGTTTGTTTTCTAAACCATAAAAAGCGACACGTTCAATATCCAGCTCAGTCTGCGCTTTTCACGGTAATCCCGCCTCTTCCGGACTGAAAGATTTGCTTTCCTGTGGCCATTGACAACGAATCTGGATCCATCGAAGAAAAAAACACAAATGTCCGGTTACCAGGATGTAACATTGTAATATTTGTGTGATATCTCACTGATTGTGTACATGATGTCGGAATATAGAAACACGGAATATAGAAACACGCGTTCCTCCCTCCCCATTGGACGGATATTATTGTCCATTCGAGTCGTTGTTGCACCTGACGGTGTTTTTCCGCCTCTGGATGAGATCTGGGAGTGTGAATATTGTGTGTTTATCCTCCTTCTATGGGTTTCGCTCATCGATTCGCCTCGCAGCCCTTATCAGATGTAACAGATACTTCGATCCATGGAATAGAGTGAGTAAGTGAGAATTTTACACGCCGTGCGCTCCGTAATGAAATTCCGCGTGGCGGCCTTGCTGCCGGTCCTATAGATTCTCCTGCCTTTCCCTTGTAACTTTTAAATGTTCGATATTAACAAGGTCGAATCATTCAAGAGTAGCCGAGGATCAATGTGCACACCGATTGTTCAGCCAATCAGGCTTATTAAATAATATACGCCATCGGACTTGTCCGTCGCCTCGTCTTGTTCTCCGTGCAGATCGATTCCAGGAAGTGTTTCTCTTTACTTCTGCTGTAAATATTATTGACGTGACTGTCGCGTTAACAAAAATGCCAAAAACTTACCGGGCAATGGAGGGACCGAGACGTGTGTGTGTGCGTGTGTGTGTGCGTGTGTGTGTGTGTGTGTGCGTGTAGACACCGAGACCTGCGTGTGTGTGTGCATGTAGACACCGAGACCTGTGTGTGTGTGTGCGTGTAGACACCGAGACCTGTGTGTGTGTGTGGTGTGTGTGTAGACACCGTGTGTGTGTGTGTGTGTGTGCGTGTAGACACCGAGACCTGCGTGTGTGTGTGCGTGTGTGTGTAGACACCGAGACCTGCGTGTGTGTGTGTGCGTGTAGACACCGAGACCTGTGTGTGTGTGTGCGTGTAGACACCGAGACCTGGTGTGTGTGTGCGTGTAGACACCGAGACCTGCGTGTGTGTGTGCGTGTAGACACCGAGACCTGCGTGTGTGTGTGTGCGTGTAGACACCGAGACCTGTGTGTGTGTGTGCGTGTAGACACCGAGACCTGCGTGTGTGTGTGTGTGTATGTAGACACCGAGTTGTGCGGTGTGTGTGTGTGCGTGTAGACACCGAGACCTGCGTGTGTGTGTGTGTGCGTGTAGACACCGAGACCTGTGTGTGTGTGTGCGTGTAGACACCGAGACCTGTGTGTGTGTGTGCGTGTAGACACCGAGACCTGTGTGTGTGTGCGTGTAGACACCGAGACCTGTGTGTGTGTGTGCGTGTAGACACCGAGACCTGCGTGTGTGTGTGCGTGTAGACACCGAGACCTGTGTGTGTGTGTGTGTGTGTGTGGTGAGTTGTGTGTGTCTGTGTGTGCGTGTAGACACCGAGACCTGCGTGTGTGTGTGTGTGTGCGTGTAGACACCGTGACCTGTGTGTGTGTGTGTGTGTGTGTAGACACCTGGACATGCGTGTGTGTGTGTGCGTGTAGACACCGAGACCTGCGTGTGTGTGTGTGTGCGTGTAGACACCTGGACATGCGTGTGTGTGTAGACACCGAGACCTGCGTGTGTGTGTGTGCGTGTAGACACCGAGACCTGCGTGTGTGTGTGTGTGCGTGTAGACACCGAGACTTGCGTGTGTGTGTGTGTGCGTGTAGACACCTGGACATGCGTGTAGACACCCGAAGCAGCTTCCCCTCCCCCTGAAGCGACCACCATTCAGCTTCCTTCCCACACAAATTTGCATTTTTTAAAATTGTTTTTTGGAATTGGTTTTGATTCAGTTTTTGCCGTTTCAAATTCGATTTGAATTTTCCAAATTCAGTCAAAAAGAATTCAATTTAACCAAATCAAAAAGTATCAAATTGTCCTTCGAATTTGAATTTATTCTTTTTGAAGTTCGAATTTTGGAAGATGGTTATATTCTATTTTATTTTACTCTATTCTATTGATCACCAATATAATGGGCACTACACTGATCACCAATATAATGGGCACTACACTGATCACCAATATAATGGGCACTACACTGATCACCAATATAATGGGCACTACACTGATCACCAATATAATGGGCACTACACTGATCACCAATATAATGGGCACTACACTGATAACCAATATAATGGGTACTACACTGATAACCAATATAATGGGCACTACACTGATCACCAATATAATGGGCACTACACTGATAACCAATATAATGGGCACTACACTGATCACCAATATAATGGGCACTACACTGATCACCAATATAATGGGGTACTACACTGATCACCGATATAATGGGTACTACACTGATCACCAATATAATGGGGTACTACACTGATCACCGATATAATGGGTACTACACTGATAACCAATATAATGGGGCACTACACTGATCACCGATATAATGGGGTACTACACTGATCACCAATATAATGGGTACTACACTGATCACCGATATAATGGGTACTACACTGATCACCAATATAATGGGTACTACACTGATCACCGATATAATGGGTACTACACTGATCACCAATATAATGGGTACTACACTGATCACCAATATAATGGGCACTACACTGATACCCAATATAATGGGTACTACACTGATCACCAATATAATAATGGGGCACTACACTGATCACCGATATAACGGGGCACTACACTGATCACCAATATAATGGGCACTACACTGATCACCAATATAATGGGGTACTACGCTGATCACCAATATAATGGGTACTACGCTGATCACCAATATAATGGGGTACTACACTGATCACCAATATAATGGGTACTACGCTGATCACCAATATAATGGGGTACTACACTGATCACCAATATAATGGGTACTACACTGATCACCAATATAATGGGTACTACACTGATCACCAATATAATGGGTACTACACTGATCACCAATATAATGGGGTACTACACTGATCACCAATATAATGGGTACTACACTGATCACCAATATAATGGGTACTACACTGATAACCAATATAATGGGGCACTACACTGATCACCGATATAATGGGGTACTACACTGATCACCGATATAATGGGTACTACACTGATCACCAATATAATGGGTACTACGCTGATCACCAATATAATGGGGTACTACACTGATCACCAATATAATGGGTACTACACTGATCACCAATATAATGGGTACTACACTGATCACCAATATAATGGGTACTACACTGATCACCAATATAATGGGTACTACACTGATCACCAATATAATGGGTACTACACTGATCACCAATATAATGGGGCACTACCCTGATCACCAATATAATGGGGCACTACCCTGATCAAGGATCCACTCCTTCAGGAGCATCTGATGGAGTATAGCTAAAAACCGTCACCATTTGTTGCCAGTAAATACCTGAAGAGCGGCCGGGGAGATGCTGTCTGCCACGTCTAAAGGATCCAAAGGGGACCTAAAAGCAGCCGGTAGAGCGGTAGAGTCAAGGTTAAGGTATTCCAGTGAGCAGAGTAAGTCACTCCAGGACCGCTTCCTGAAGACATCTGGGTTTGACGAAACATGTTGGGACAGAGCCTTGGGACATGACATCACTTCCACTCAGAGTGGAATGCACGCTGCTGCTTTGAGCATTGTGAAGCAGCGGTGTTCCCTCTAGAGCAATGGTCTCCAAACTACGGCCCAGGGGCCGGATGTGGCCCTTTGCCTGCCCTGGGGCACAATTTCTTCCACAAACACAAATGATGCTGCATCATTTTTTCCACTGACACCTATGATGGGGTGCTATTGCCCCCACTTGTACCAACAACCAGGCACTAGTCCACCCGCTAAAACCAATGATGGGGAATTGTTAGCTCTCACTGATGTCGGGGCATTTTCTACTGTCCAAAGTCTGGCCCCCCAAAGCCTGAAGGACGGTAAACTGGCCCTTTGTTTGGAAAGTCTGAGTTCTACGTGTCTTCTTGGTGGAATGAGTCTGTATGTATGAGGGAAGTTCAAGCTCCCAAGGAACCTGGAAGAACCTGTGGAGGAGAGGACTTTGTATGGAGAGAACGCTCTTCGTATAACAGCGCTCCTTGACCTTCCTATCCCGAGAGGTCAATGAGATCTGGTGAGTAAATCTCCTCTTTTGAATCACTCACCAGATGATTCACCAGATCTGAGAGCGTTCTCTCCAAAGTGATCTCCTCCACAGGTTCTCTGGAAGTTTGACCTCGTGTCTCAATCGGTCGATAACATTGTTCCCCAAGACCTGACAGTGATTGGAAGGGTTCCTTCGAGGCAAAGGGTTGGGAATGGCTGGATATGTTCTTGTGACTCCCTACTGGTCTGTATTTATGAGAGGGAGGTTCAAGCTCCCAGAGAACCTGGGAGAACTTGTGGAGGACAGGGCTTTGTATAGAGAGAATGCTCTTCGTACAACAGTGCTCCTTGACCTCCCTATTCTGAAGAGGTCAATGAGATCTGGTGAGTGAATCTCCTCTTTTTAATCACTCACCAGATGACTCACCAGATCTCATTGGCCTCTCGAAATAGGAAGGTCAAGAAGCGCTGTTGCATGAAGAGCGTTCTCTCCAAAGTGCTCTCCTCCACAGGTTCTCCCAGGTTCTCTGGAAGCTTGACCTGGTGTCGCTATCGGTAGATACATTGTTCCCCGAGGTAAAGGGTTGGGAATGGTGGCTCTTTCTATAACGCCGTGTTCTTGCGACACCATGAATACCCTGAATATACTATCGTTATGAATCCTTAGGTCTGAGTTCTACGTATCTTCATGGTGGAATGAGGTAAAAAACAGATTGATATATTCTTGGGGCTCCCTACTGGTCTGTATTTATGAGGGAGGGTCAAGCTTCCAGAGAACCTGTGAGAACCTGTGGAGGAGAGGACTTTGTTTGGAGAGAACGCTCTTTGTACAACATCGCTCCATGACCTTTCTATCCCGAGAGGTCAATGAGATCTGGTGAGTGAATCTCCTCTTTTTAATTACTCGCCAGATCACTCACCAGATCTCATTGACCTCTCGAGATAGGAAGGTCATGGAGCGCTGTTGTACAAAGAGCGTTCTCTCCAAAGTGCTCTCCTTCACAGGTTCTCCTAGGTTCTCTGGAAGCTTGACCTGGTGTCACTATCGGTAGATACATTGTTCCCCGAGACCTGACAGTGATTGGAAGGGTTCCTTTGAGGTAAAGGGTTGGGAATGGCGGCTCTTCTATAATGCCGTGTTCTTGTGACACCATGAATACCCTGAATACACTATCCTTATGAATCCTTAGTTCTGAGCTCTACATGTCTTCATGGTGGAGTGATGTGGAAAACAGCTGGATATGTTCTTGTGACTCCCTACTGGTCTGTATTTATGAGGGAGGGTCAAGCTTCCAGAGAACCTGTGAGAACCGGTGGAGGAGAGGACTTTGTATGGAGAGAATGCTCTTTGTACAACAGCGCTCCTTGACCTCCCTATCCTGAGAGGTCAATGAGATCTGGTGAGTTAATGACTCACCAGATCACTCACCAGATCTCATTGACCTCTCGGGATAGGAAGGTCATGGAGCGCTGTTGTATGAAGAACCTTCTCTCCAAAGTGCTCTCCTCCACAGGTTCTCCCAGGTTCCCGGAAGCTCGATCTGGTGTCGCTACCAGTAGATACATTGTTCCCCGAGACCTGACAGTGATTGGAAGGGTTCCTTCGAGGTAAAGGGTTGGGAATGGCGGCTCTTCCTACAATGCCGTGTTCTTGTGACACCATGAATACACTCTCGTTATGAATCCATACTTAGACGCAGATCTCTGATGACAGCATTGTACAAATATTCACCGCCATGCCGCGTCCTTGCAATCCTACGAAAACAATGGCGCCGTGGTTGTCGCCGAGCGGTAAGTCCTTGTAATGCGTCGGGCCCCCTTCAATGCAATTATACATTGACTCAGCGATCCCAGGAGACATCACAAGGTGACAGGCACGTGTTCCCGGAACCCGCGTTCGTGGATGGGCCCGCCCAATCTGTAATGGGGATCAATATCGCATTGTATTCCACTCTGGGGCCCCGGGAACGGCGGTGCATCAATGCTCACACACGCAGACGTATCCAATAATGGGCCGTTTATCTTCAAAGTGCAAAGACCCACATGGCGGCCACTCTGCATCCCTCTAGAAGGGCCGCCGCCAGACGTACTGCATGCATCCCTATAGACGTGATTTCCCTTTGGTATCTCAGCACACGAGACATTTTCCTCGCAGGGTCTGCATCCCTCTAGATGTGATTTCTCTTTGGTATCTCGGCACACGAGACATTTTCCTGGCAGGGTCTGCATCTCTCTAGACGTGATTTTCCTTTGGCATCTCAGAAAACAAGACATTTTCCTGGCAGGGTCTGCATCCCTCTAGATGTGATTTCCCTTCGGTATCTCGGCACGCGAGACATCTTCCTCGCAGGGTCTGCATCCCTCTAGACGTGATTTCCCTTTGGTATCTCGGCACACAAGACATTTTCCTGGCAGAGTCTGCATCCCTCTAGACGTGATTTCCCGTTGGCATCTCGGCACGCGAGACATTTTCCTGGCAGGGTCTGCATCCCTCTAGACGTGATTTCCCTTCGGTATCTCGGCACACGAGACATTTTTCTGGCATGGTCTGCATCCCTCTAGACGTGATTTCCCTTTGGCATCTCGGCACATGAGACATTTTCCTGGCAGGGTCTGCATCCCTCTAGATGTGATTTCTCTTTGGCATCTCGGCACACGAGACATTTTCCTGGCAGGGTCTGCATCCCTCTAGACGTGATTTCTCTTTGGTATCTCAGCACACGAGACATTTTCCTGGCAGGGTCTGCATCCCTTTAGACGTGATTTTTCTCGGCACACAAGACATTTTCCTGGCAGGGTCTGCATCCTTCTAGACGTGATTTCCCTTTGGTATCTCAGCACACGAGACATTTTCCTCGCAGGGTCTGCATCCCTCTAGACGTGATTTCTCTTTGGTATCTCGGCACACGAGACATTTTCCTGGCAGGGTCTGCATCCCTCTAGACGTGATTTTCCTTTGGCATCTCAGAAAACAAGACATTTTCCTGGCAGGGTCTGCATCCCTCTAGATGTGATTTCCCTTCGGTATCTCGGCACGCGAGACATTTTCCTGGCAGGGTCTGCATCCCTCTAGACGTGATTTCCCTTCGGTATCTCGGCACACGAGACATTTTCCTGGCATGGTCTGCATCCCTCTAGACGTGATTTCCCGTTGGCATCTCGGCACGCGAGACATTTTCCTGGCAGGGTCTGCATCCCTCTAGACGTGATTTCCCTTCGGTATCTCGGCACACGAGACATTTTCCTGGCATGGTCTGCATCCCTCTAGACGTGATTTCTCTTTGGCATCTCGGCACATGAGACATTTTCCTGGCAGGGTCTGCATCCCTCTAGACGTGATTTCTCTTTGGCATCTCGGCACAGGGACATTTTCCTGGCAGGGTCTGCATCCCTCTAGACGTGATTTCTCTTTGGCATCTGGCACACGAGACATTTTCCTGGCAGGGTCTGCATCCCTCTAGACGTGATTTCCCTTAGGTATCTCGGCACATGAGACATCCTCCTTGCAGGGTCTGCATCCCGACGTGATTTCTAGACGTGATTTCTCTTTGGCATCTCAGCACACAAGACATTTTCCTTGCAGGGTCTGCATCCCTTAGACATGATTTCCCTTTGGTATCTCTGCATACATTTTCCTGGCACTGCATCCCTCTAGATGAGACATCTTACCTGGCAGGGTCTGCATCCCTCTAGACGTGATTTCTCTTTGGTATCTCAGAAAACAAGACCTGGCTCTGCATCCCTCTAGACGTGATTTCCCTTCGGTATCTCGGCACACAAGACATATTCCTGCAGGGTCTGCATCCCTCTAGACGTGATTTCCCTTCGGCATCTCGGCACACAAGACATCTTCCTGGCAGGGTCTGCATCCCTTTAGATGTGATTTCTCTTTTGCCGAATTCTTGTAGCATGAATGCAGATCCACCAGCCAAATGCCTATGCAATATTTTTTTTAAGAGACTCCGTATTGTTTAGTATTTTTTTATTATAAATTAATAAAAAATAAATAAATAAAATAAATATTGTTTAGTAATTTCATATCAGCGCACAGTGTGAATACAGATTGGAGGAGAGGCGAATACTTCCCATTGGTAGCAGGGTGTTAGAGCCGGGTAGATTTTTGCCAGGGCAGGTGTACTGCCCCCCCCTGCCGAACAAATGGCAACTGCCCCGACCTATGACTGGCCTTAGCAGCAAGGCCGCATGTGGAAGGGCGACGCACGTCAAGCAACAGCAAAGACAAATTCCCAGCTCATCCTACCGACCAGCCGGCAACCAACCGTAGTGTCCCGGCTAACAATCGTCCATTTTTTGGTTGGCTGCCGGCTGCTTGGCAAGTTGAGCTGGGAATTTTTTTCTTTGTAGTTGTACTACCACCTCTGGCTGCCATGTTAGATTAAGGGGTGTGGTTTTGGGAGGTGGTAATATTATGGCTCAGCTGCCTGTATAGGCCTTAGTGCAAAAAAAAAGGTCAATCTTCGTTCCTTGCTGTTCCTGAGTGTTCCATGTTCTCCTCCCTCCTGGTGTCTTCATATTAATATATGGGGGGGGGGGGGGGTGTTACTGTAATCAGCGAATTAGGCGGTAATTCCGATGATCCAATTTCGATTATTCTATAGAGACAAAGGCGCTCATTAAACCCCTTTAGAATAAATGAGGACCTCAGAGGAGGCAGAGGGTGGGGGAGGGGGTGAAGTCATGTCATTGTGAATGGGATAATCACAGAACAATAGACAATTAGAGGAGATCCATCCCTGAAATGTCTGGTGACACCTTCCACGCTGTGCCACCGGAGTCACAGGAGAGTGTCACCCACGTGTCCCTGTACAGATACTGGTGTACAGACCCGGGAACTCGGCACAGGGATGGTGGGAACCCCTCATAATGGGCACAGGGGGAGTACGGACCCGGGAACTCGTCACAGGGATGGTGGGAACCCCTCATAATGGGCACAGCGGGCGTACAGACCCGGGAACTCGGCACAGGGATGGTGGGAACCCCTCATAATGGGCACAGCGGGCGTACAGACCCGGGAACTCAGCACAGGGATGGTGGGAACCCCTCATAATGGGCACAGCGGGCGTACAGACCCGGGAACTCGGCACAGGGATGGTGGGAACCCCTCATAATGGGCACAGGGGGAGTACGGACCCGGGAACTCATCACAGGGATGGTGGGAACCCCTCATAATGGGCACAGCGGGCGTACAGACCCGGGAACTCGGCACAGGGATGGTGGGAACCCCTCATAATGGGCACAGCGGGCGTACAGACCCGGGAACTGAGCACAGGGATGGTGAGAACCCCTCATAATGGGCACAGGGGTGTACGGACCCGGGAACTCGGCACAGGGATGGTGGGAACCCCTCATAATGGGCACAGCGGGTGTACGGACCCGGGAACTCGGCACAGGGATGGTGGGAACCCCTCATAATGGGCACAGGGGGAGTACGGACCCGGGAACTCGTCACAGGGATGGTGGGAACCCCTCATAATGGGCACAGGGGGAGTACGGACCCGGGAACTCGTCACAGGGATGGTGGGAACCCCTCATAATGGGCACAGCGGGCGTACGGACCCGGGAACTCGTCACAGGGATGGTGGGTGTGGGAACCCCTCATAATGGGCACAGCGGGCGTACGGACCCGGGAACTCGTCACAGGGATGGTGGGAACCCCTCATAATGGGCACAGCGGGCGTACAGACCCGGGAACTCGGCACAGGGATGGTGGGAACCCCTCATAACGGGCACAGCGGGAGTACAGACCCGGGAACTCGGCACAAGGATGGTGGGAACCACTCATAATGGGCACAGCGGGCGTACAGACCCGGGAACTCGGCACAGGGATGGGGGAACCCCTCATAATGGGCACAGGGGGCGTACGGACCCGGGAACTCGGCACAGGGATGGTGGGAACCCCTCATAATGGGCACAGCGGGCGTACGGACCCGGGAACTCGGCACAGGGATGGTGGGAACCCCTCATAACGGGCACAGCGGGCGTACAGACTGGCGGCATAGTCAGTGGTAGTTCTGTGATCTCTGTGGTCATACATTCCTGGAATGAGTTACCCGGCACATTAATGAGTATAACAATCCCCCCATGACAGGTCCTCTTCACCTCTCTGCCATCTGTATTGTTGGGTTCTATTTTCTGATATTTCTGGCGTTGTCACTCATCCTCATTTCACAATTGCAGAGTTGAATGTAATCATTTCAGATGCAGACGTGGGGTGTGGCAGCAGCAATGCATGCTGGGAATAAATCAAACTCTGGTAAATATTATTTCCCTTGACATTCCCGGACGAGAACCTTAAATATCAGAGATTTCCTCCCCGAGACGTCATCCCGCAATGATGGAACATCAATCATGGCGTCTGTCACTGAGGAATACAATGTATTCTTCCCATTCTACACTGCTCTGAAGAAATAGGGGTCCTATGGACCACCCCTGCATTACATGGCACACCCCTGCATTACATGACACACCCCTGCACCACATGACACACCCCTGCATTACATGACACACCCCACACACCCCTGCACCACATGACACACCCCTGCATTACATGACACACCCCTGCAGCACATGACACACCCCTGCATTACATGGCACACCCCTGCATTACATGACACACCCCTGCATTACATGACACACCCCTGCACACCCCTGCATTACATGACACACCCCTGCATTACATGACACACCCCTGCAACCACATGACACACCCCTGCATTACATGGCACACCCCTGCATTACATGACACACCCCTGCATTACATGGCACACCCCTGCATTACATGACACTCCCCTACAAGGCATGATACACCCCTGCATCACATGACACACCCCTGCATCACATGGCACACCCCTGCATTACATGACACACCCCTGCATTACATAGCACACAGGAACATGACATGACACACCACTGCAAGGCATGATACACCCCTGCATTGCATGCCACACCCCTGCACTGCATGCCACACTGCTGCAGTACATGACACACACCCCTGCATTACATACCACACCCTGCTGCAGTACATGACACACCCCTGCATTTACATGACACACACCCCTACAAGGCATGATACACCCCTGCATTACACGCCATACATGCCACACCCCTACAAGGCATGCCACACATGCCCCCTGCATTACACGCCACACCCCTACAAGGCATACCACACACCCCTGCATTACATGCCACATTACATGCCACACCCCTGCATTACATGCCACACATTACACGCCACACCCCCTACAAGGCATGCCACACCCCCTGCATTACACATGACACACCCTACAAGGCATGACCCCTGCATTACATGCCACCCCTGCATTACATGACACACCTCTACAAGGCATGACACACCCCCTGCATTACATGACACACCTCACAGGTACATGACATGACACACCCCTACTAGGCATGACACACACCCCTGCATTACATGCCACACCCCTGCATTGCATTCCACACCCCTGCATTGCATGCCACACCCCTGCATTACATGACACACACCCCTACATTGCATGACACACTCCCCTGCATTACATGACACACCCCTAGAAGGCAATACCACACACACCCCTGCATTACATGACACACACTCTACAAGGCATGACACTCCCCTGCATTACATGACACACCTCTACAAGGCATGACACACCCCTGCATTACATGACACACCCCTAGAAGGCATACCACACCCCTGCATTACATGACACACCCCTGCATTACATGTCACACCCCTACAAGGCATGCCACACCCCTGCATTACACAACACACCCCTACAAGGCATGCCACACCCCTGCATTACATGCCACACCCCTACAAAGCATGCCCCACCCCTGCATTACACAACACACCCCTACAAGGCATGCCACACCCCTGCATTACATGCCACACCCCTACAAAGCATGCCCCACCCCTGCATTACACAACACACCCCTACAAGCATGTCACATGCTACACACACCCCTGCATTACACATGCCACACCCCTATAAGGCATGCCACACCCCTGCATTACATGCCACACCCCTGCATTACATGCCACACCCCTACAAGGCATGCCACACCCCTGCATTACACACCACACCCCTACATGGCATAACACACAGGTTCAATGACTTTTTCCTGCAGCAGTGTGAATGTTTGCTGGGCGTGTTCAGACACCAGAGGTTGGAATTGTTGGTGTTTTCATGTTATCAGGCACATTGCGTCTGTCTGTTGGTGTCACTGAGATGAGGAGCAGAGCACATTTGATGGCGAGTGACGTCATGGGATCCGGGCGATCCCGCAGCGCACAGCCTGTCATTGATTGGTACAGGCGGACAATTCCTTTCCTGGGCACAGGTGTGAATGAGCCCCCAAATCTAACCTCCGAAAATCAAAGTGAAATTTCCCCGGATGAGATTTCCGTCATCGAAATTCCGCGCGTTCCCTTTTCCGCGGCGCGTCGGCCGCCATGACATCGTCCTCCAGCCAGCGCAGGGTTAAGACTTATTACAGGAGTTACAATGTAACGAGCGCCAGCTCCGGGGCTTGATGGACTGCAGGGCGCGCAGCACGCCAAACCGCGCTAAACGCCGCTCATTATCATAATTGTCTGGGATGAGGAAGTGTCTGTGTGACAGGCCGGCGCTTTGTTTGCCTTCATCTCTATTTGTGCCAAATTGGCTTCACCGGCGGCGGCGTTTGCGGCGTTCCGCGATGTGAGCGCTCCTGACAACCCGCTCTCTGCGCCGCGAACCGCTCACCTTACTAATATCGCATTGTGCGTTCCATTTCATTGGATAGAATGTCCCCGGAGCTGGCATCACCTTCACCCATCTGTTCCCTTTCCAGAGACGATCGTTGCCAGGAATCGTCTCCCGCCAAATTATATTACCCCCCCCCCCCACCACCACCACCAGCCAGCCAATACCGCGCCACGAAAATTCCCGACCCCCAGAAGGCTGATCGTTTATTATTATTAAAGTGGTCGTGACATCAGACATTTCAGACGCCGCAGCCATTTATTACCATTGTGATCCCCCGGAA
This sequence comes from Staurois parvus, assembly GCA_951230385.1. Classification (NCBI taxonomy): domain Eukaryota; kingdom Metazoa; phylum Chordata; class Amphibia; order Anura; family Ranidae; genus Staurois; species Staurois parvus. The sequence goes on from CATNWA010018078.1 coordinate 440,315, forward strand.
GACGCCCTTATCTGCCTTTGTCTCCAGAAGGACGGCGCCATCTTTGTTCAGTCATCAGCCAAGGTCACCATCTACTTCCTGGACTGGAGATGCCGGCTCACAGGTGACACAGTCAGGCAAATCCTGGTGCCTAGGCGGCTCTTGGCTGTGTTCACAAATGTCTGACACAGATCAGCCCCTGCTGTAGATCTCTCTGTGCTGTGATTGGTGCCTACGGGTCACCCGCCCTGTGATTGGTGCCTACGGGTCACCGCCCTGTGATTGGTGCCTGCGGGTCTCTGCCTTGTGATTGGTGCCTGCGGGTCTCCGCCTGGTGATTGGTGCCTGCAAGTCTCCGCCCTGTGATTGGTGCCTGGGGGTCTCCACCCTGTGAATCGGGGGCCTGGGGTCTCCGCCCTGTGATTGGTGCCTGCAGGTCTCCTCCCTGTGATTGGTGCCTGCGGGTCTCTGCACTGTGATTGGTCCTGCAGGTCTCCTCCCTGTGATTGGTGCCTGCAGGTCTCCGCCCTGTGATTGGTGCCTGGGGGTCTCCGCCCTGTGATTCCCTGTGATTGGTGTGCCTGTGGTCTCTGCCTTGTGATTGGTGCCTGCAGGTGCCTGCAGGTCTCCGCCCTGTGATTGGTGCCCCTGTAGGTCTCCGCCCTGTGATTGGTGCCCGCAGGTCTCCGCCCTGTGATTGGTCTCCGCCCCGCAGGTCTCCGCCTGTGATTGGTGCCCTGCGGGCTCCACCCTGTGATTCTCCGCCCTGTGATTGGTGCCTGCGGGTCTCCGCCCTGTGATTGGTGCCTGCGGGTCTCCGCCCTGTGATTGGTGCCTGCGGGTCTCCGTCCCTGTGATTGGTGCCTGCGGGTCTCCGCCCTGTGATTGGTGCCTGCGGGTCTCCGCCCTGTGATTGGTGCCTGTCTCTGCCTTGTGATTGGTGCCTGCAGGTCTCACCCTGTGATTGGTGCCTGCAGGTCTCCTCCCTGTGATTGGTGCCTGCAGGTCTCCGCCCTGTGATTGGTCCCTGCAGGCCCCCTCCCTGTGATTGGTGCCTGCAGGTCTCCTCCCTGTGATTGGTGCCTGCTGGGGTCTCTGCCCTGTGATTGGTGCCTGCGGGTCTCCTCCCTGTGATTGGTCCCTGGGGGTCTCCTCCTTGTGATTGGTGCCTGTAGGTCTCCTCCCTGTGATTGGTGCCTGGGGGGTCTCTGCCCTGTGATTGGTCCCTGTAGGTCTCCGCCCTGTGATTGGTGCCTGGGGGTCTCTGCCCTGTGATTGGTCCCTGTAGGTCTCCTCCCTGTGATTGGTGCCTGGGGGTCTCTGCCCTGTGATTGGTCCCTGTAGGTCTCCTGTGATTGGTCCCTGTAGGTCTCCTCCTCCCTGTGATTGGTGCCTGGGGGGTCTCTGCCTGTGATTGGTGGGGGTCTCCTGGCCCTGTGATCGCTGGTCCCTGTGATTGGTGCATGGGGGTCTCTGCCCTGTGATTGGTCCTGCAGGTCTCCGCTCTGTGATTGGTGCCTGCGAGGTTCTGGTACTCATTTTGTATTGTGAACGCAGCGATGAAAGAAGATCTGAACGTTTCCTCTCCTGGAGTCTCCTGACACCTTTATTAATGGTGACGGTTTGCCGGAGTCATTCATCTTGGAGGCCCAGGAGGACCTGCTGCCTGATACGTCATCCACTCGGTGCAGAGCTGGGTGTCATTGCTGTACAATCGTCCTGACGGTCGGCATTGTGTCAGTTATGAAGTCTCTGCGTTCACCTGCGGTGAATGTTCGGTGAATGACTGATTCCCTGCTTTATAAATAAATCCCTCTGAGTGTCTGGATAGGAATTCCACATTTTACAGATTCACAGTCTTAAATCTGAAGCTGCTCTTTTGCCTTTCCCAGTGACATCATCACTGCCTCTCTGTGATTCTCTATGCAATATAGGCAGATCGTGGCTGGTGGGAGGGGCCGGCAGGGTGCTGTACAGAGCTTCCTGAAAACATCACAGTACTCCTCTCAGGAGCTTTCAGTCCTAATGCAAGCAGTGGGAGGAATTATGCAAATATCAAAATATACTGATGGGTGGGTGTCAGTCATGAGGAGTGGGTGCTTAAAAGCATGAAGACCACCCTAGGTAACGCCCACATGTGATGCTGATCCTCCATGATTGAAAGAACTGAAATCCAAAGGGGCGGGGCTATGGACAGTCAGGCTGTGGAGGAAAGATTAGATGATGATGGGCGTCCTCCAGCCAGAAAATGGGGCGGAGCTCTGTCTGACTGGCTGCAGCTTCTGATGCATGTTGTGAGAAGCTCACAGTGTGCAGTGACATCAGAGGAAGCCGCTTCAGTCCAGGGGAGGAGCCGGTACACCTGTGCAAGACTGAAGGGGAGGAGCCGGTACACCTGTGCAAGACTGGAGGGGAGGAGCCGGTACACTTGTGCAAGACTGAAGGGGAGGAGCCGGTACACCTGTGCAAGACTGGAGGGGAGGAGCCGGTACACCTGTGCAAGACTGAGGGGGAGGAGCGAACACCTGTGCAAGGCTGGGGGGAGGAGCCGATACACCTGTGCAAGACTGAAGGGGAGGAGCCGATACACCTGTGCAAGACTGAAGGGGAGGAGCCGGACACCTGTGCAAGACTGAAGGGGAGGAGCCGATACACCTGTGCAAGACTGAGAGGGAGGAGCCGGTACACCTGTAAAAGGCTGAAGGGGAGGAGCCGGTACACCTGTGAAGGACTGAAGGGGAGGAGCCGGTACACCTGTGAAAGGCTGAAGGGGAGGAGCCGGTACACCTGTGAAAGGCTGAAGGGGAGGAGCCGGTACACCTGTGCAAGACTGAAGGGGAGGAGCCGATACACCTGTGCAAGACTGAAGGGGGGAGCCGATACACCTGTGCAAGACTGAAGGGGAGGGACGGTACACCTGTGCAAGACTGAAGGGGGGGAGCCGATATACCTGTGCAAGACTGAAGGGGAGGAGCCGATACACCTGTGCAAGACTGAGAGGGAGGAGGAGCCGGTACACCTGTGAAAGGCTGAAGAGGAGGAGCCGGTACACCTGTGAAGTACTGAAGGGGAGGAGTCGGTATACCTGTGCAAGACTGAAGGGGAGGAGCCGGTACACCTGTGCAAGACTGAAGGGGAGGAGCCGGACCTGTGCAAGACTGAAGAGGAGGAGCCGGTACACCTGTGCAAGACTGAAGGGGAGGAGTCGGTACACCTGTGCAAGACTGAAGGGGAGGAGCTGATACACCTGTGCAAGACTGAGAGGGAGGAGCCGGTACACCTGTGAAAGGCTGAAGGGGAGGAGCCGGTACACCTGTGAAGGACTGAAGGGGAGGAGCCGGTACACCTGTGAAAGGCTAAAGGGGAGGAGTTAGGATTTAAAGGATAGAGTGCGCAGCATGGCTGCCATCTTAGCACAGAATACAAAGTGTGAATATTGTGACCATTCCAGTTAAGAATCTAAAGTTTGATGATCTGTACAAATGTACTGCTCTTACAGTAAAGAAGCCATGGACTGCCTACCATTACAACAAGGAATCCACAATCTGCCCTTCATAGTAGAGGCCCCGTAGTCTGATCACTCTGACAGTAAAGAATCCACGGTCTTCCCTTCATAGTAGAGGCCCCATAGTCTGATCACTCTGACAGTAAAGAATCCGTCTTCCCTTCATAGGTCTTCCCTTCATAGTCACAGGCCCCATAGTCTCACTACTCTGACAGTAAACACCCGGCAACCACACGCAATGAAGCCCAAAAATGGGGGTAAATATCCGGAATAATACTCCGTCTCTGCTCCAAGCCCCGCCTCACCCAGCCCTAAGCCCCACCCCCGCAGGGTACCTTATCTTCGTATTTTGTATTCTGTGTTTTCCAGCATTCTTCCATGTGAGGGCGGAGCCGGGATTTGTGGGAGATTTATAGTCCCCGCCTCCAGACAAAACGTTTGTTGCAGTTTTGGGTACTAGAGTATTTTTCAAATCTTTTTTATACATTTTTTGGGTGATGGATTATTTTTGGAGTATTTTTTGATCAATTTTTGGGTAATGGAGTATTTCTGGAGTATTTTTGATATATGTTGAGTATTGGAGTGTTTCTGGAGTATTTTATTTTATACATTTTTGGATAATGGAGTATTCCTGTAATTTTTTTTTAGACGTTTTGGATTAATAACCTGTTCCTAGAGTATTTGTTTATACAATTGTTGGTGATGGAGTATTTCTGGAATGTTTTTGATCATTTTTGGGGAGCATGTTTTATTACATTTTTCAATAACTGAGTGTTTCTGATTTTTCTGTTCATATTTTTTGGCAATCGAGTATTTCTGTAGTATATTTTAATATATTTTGGGGTAATGAGGTATTTCTGGAGTATTGTTAATACAATTCTTGGGTAATGGAGTTTTCCTGAAGTATTTGTGGATACATATTTGGGTAATGGAGCATTTTATGGAGTAATTTTTAAAATATTTTTGGGGTAATTAAGTATTTCTGGAGTATTTGCTGACACATTTTGTAGGCAATGGAGTACTTCTGGCGTATCGTTGATACATTTTGGGGTAACAATGTATTCCTGGAGTGTTTTTGATACATTTTTGAGTGATGAGATATTCCTGTTTACTTTTTTTTATACATTTTCAGGTACTGAGGTATTCCTGGAGTATTTGTTGATACTTTTTTGGGTGATGGAATAATCCTGGAATATTTTGACACAATTTAGGGCAATGAAGTATTTATGGAGTATTTTTGATAAAATTTTGAGTGATTAATTATTCCAGGAGTATTTTTTGATACATTTTTAGGCAATGGGGTATTTCTGGATTATTTTTTATACATTTGTGGATGATTACTTATTCCTGGAGTATTTTTGATACATTTTTGGATGATGAGTTATTCCTGGAGTATTTTTGATACATTTTTGGATGATGAGTTATTCCTGGAGTATTTTTGATACATTTTTGGATGATGAGTTATTCCTGGAGTATTTTTTGATACATTTTTAAGGAAATGGAGTATTTCTGGAGTATATTTTTATTCCTTTTCCGTGATCCGATAAGCTCTTGTATCGTCCATCCAGGCGTCATATTTTGTGTATCATTTTGCGCCAATACCCGACGTTACTCTCCGTCAGAGGCGGTTGCGAGTCGCGCAGAGATCTGCATGCAACAAGCTGGTCCCTCTGTCTCCAATGACAGGAGTACTTGTGTTTGCAGCATGCCAGCCTCTGCGCCCCGCCAGGAGAAGCCAACCCGCTTCTGAGGAATACCGACGCACTGCAAGGAATTTTGTTTTTGTTTTTTGGGACCCATCTGGAGACGTTACCCCCCCCCCCTTCCTTTTCACACCCGTAATATTCAGTACAATCGGTGGTAGGAGATTTGTCTCCCGATGGGCAGCGAGGAGGACCGGCTGGTCAGGAAGGTTTCTGTAGGAAAGGCGATCGCTCGGTTCGCAAAGAGTGTTTTTGATATATCTTTATGTAATGTGTTATTCCTGGAGTATTTTTTATACATTTTCTGGTAATGAGGTATTCCTGGAGTGTTTTTGATACATTTTTGGGCAATGTAGTATTTCTGGAATATTTTTGATCCATTTTTGGGTAATGCGTTTTTCCTGGAGTATTTTTTGATACATTTTTAGGCAGTGGAGTGTTTCTGGAGTATTTTTGATATGTGTTTGGATCGTGAGTTCATATTTTATTTTTAAGGAAATGGAGTATTTCTGTAGTATTTTTGATACATTTTGGGGTAATGAAGTATTCCTGGAGTTTTTTTAAATACAGTTTTAGTCAATGGAGTATTTCTGGAGTATTTTTGATACATTTTTGGGTAGTGAGTTATTGCTGGAGTATTTTTTGATACATTTTTAGGCAGTTGAGTATTTCTGTAGTATTTTTTATACATTTTGGGGTAATGAAGTATTCCTGGAGTTTTTTTTTTAAATACAGTTTTAGTCAATGGAGTATTTCTGGAGTTTTTTTTGATACATTTTGGGGTAATGAAGTATTCATGGAGTATTTTTTTTTTAATATACATTTTTAGGCAGTGGAGTATTCCTGGAGAATTTTTTTAAATCATTTTTATTCTTATTTTATTTTTAAGGAAATTGAGTATTTCTGGAGTATTTTTTATATGTTTTTTGGGTAGTGAATTTTTGGGGTAGTGAATAGTATTTTTTACATTTTGGGGTAATGAGTATTCCTGGAGTTTTTTTAAATACAGTTTTTTAGGCAGTATTTTTGAGTTTAGTCTGTAGTATTTTTTGATACATTTTTGGGGTAATGATAGTATTCCTGGAGTTTTTTTTTTTAAATACAGTTTTAGTCAATGGAGTATTTCTGGAGTTTTTTTGATACATTTTGGGGTAATGAAGTATTCATGGAGTATTTTTTTTTTAATATACATTTTTAGGCAGTGGAGTATTCCTGGAGAATTTTTTTAAATCATTTTTTTCTTATTTTATTTTTAAGGAAATTGAGTATTTCTGGAGTATTTTTTATATGTTTTTCCTGTAGTGAATTATTCCTGGAGTATTTTTTGATACATTTTTAGGCAGTTGAGTATTTCTGTAGTATTTTTGATACATTTTGGGGTAATGAATATTCCTGGAGTTTTTTTAAATACAGTTTTAGTCAATGGAGTATTTCTGGAGTATTTTTGATACATTTTGGGTTGAGTTATTGGTAGTATTTTTTGATACATTTTTAGGAGTATTTTTTGAGTATTTTTGATACATTTTTGGGGCAGTGGAGTATTCCTGGAGAATTTTTTTAAATCATTTTTATTCTTATTTTTTTTTTACATTTTTAAGGAATCCTGGAGTATTTCTGGAGTATTTTTTATATGTTTTTGGGTAGTGAGTTATTCCTGGAGTATTTTTTGATACATTTTTAGGCAGTTGAGTATTTCTGTAGTATTATTTATAGATTTTGGGGTAATGAAGTATTCCTGGAGAATTTTTTGTTTATCATTTTTATTCTTATTTTATTTTTAAGAAAATGGAGTATTTCTGGAGTATTCTTGATATGTGTTTGGGTCGTGAGTTATTCCTGGAATTTTTTGATACATTTTTAGGCAGTGGAGTATTTCTGTAATTTTTTTTATACATTTTTATTCCTTTTTTATTTTTAAGGAAATGGAGTATTTCTGGAGTATATTTTTATTCCTTTTCCGTGATCCGATAAGCTCTTGTATCCCCCATCTAGGCGTCATATTTTTTGTATCATTTTGTGCCAATACCCGACGTTACTCTCCGTCAGAGGCGGTTGCGAGTCGCGCAGAGATCTGCATGCAACAAGCAGGTCCCTCTGTCTCCAATGACAGGAGTACTTGTGTTTGCAGCATGCCAGCCTCTGCGCCCCGTCAGGAGAAGCCAACCCGCTTCTGAGGAATACCGACGCACCGCAAGGAATTTTGTTTTGTTTTTTGGGACCCATCTGGAGACGTTACCCCCCCCCCCCCCCCCCTTTTCACACCCGTAACGTTCAGTAGGAGATTCGTCTCCCGATGGGCAGCGAGGAGGACCGGCTGGTCAGGAAGGTTTCCGTAGGAAAGGCGATCGCTCGGTTCCCAAAGAGAAATGTCTCCGGCTAAGAAAATCAATTTCCTTTTGAAAGCCGAACGTTCGCTTTTAACACTCGAGACTCGGAGTCGTTGAGCCGCATTTCTTCTTCGGTCTCCTTGGATTTAGGACAATCGGAGATACAATTGCGGGGGGTGGGGGCGATTTTTTTCTTTGCCTTCGGCGGTGTTGGAAGAAGCAGGGAAGGCGATGCCGTTCCTCGGTGGAGACCTTCCTTCCCGTAGAGGTGTCCATAGTCGTCTCCACGTCGCTACGGAGGAGGGAGCCTTCGCTGGTCGCCGCGGCGCCGAGGCAGTTAAGTTATCTCAGCTTGCGATGGCGTTAGACGGTGACAACGGCGTTCATTCGCACCCGACTCAAACCTTCGTTGCCGATTTGTAGGGTGTCGTTGTAACCAGGGGCGGACTGACCATTTGGAAACTCGGGCACTGCCGAGGGCCCGGGGTCAGTAGGGGGCCCCTTGAGATTCCCCTGGTACCTTTTTCATAGGCTTTTTTGAGTTTGGGCAAGGACACAGGGGCCCCATGATCCCCTATTGCTCGGGGGCCCCATGAGTTGTCAGTCCGCCCCTGGTTGTAACGCAACAAATTGAAAAATAAAATTTGCTGATTTTCTCATTATGATGTGGTCATTGAATTTTTTTAAAAAATTGGGAGTTGTTGATGATGTGAAAGCCGCTCTCTTGAATGATTGCGGAGATGTTGAGTTTCCGTCAGTAAGAGTTAATCCGTCTTCTTTTTCTTTCTCTTCCAGATTGGAGCTTTGCGTCCACACGGGGGCGTCTGAGACAAGCGCACCGAGCCTGGGACTCATTTTCCTCCAAGCCTCATAAACTGCCTTTTTTTTCCTCCTGCTGTACCTGTTATGTCCAAGATCTGGCCCCTGCTTGACAATTACTTTGAATTCCAAAGGACCAGAGACCTAGGATGAGGAGCGCTGAATCTTCCCACCACTTGCTTTTCACGTTGTCACTTTTTTTTGCCTGGACGGCGGCCAGCCTGGACTTCGGACACAATTCTTGCACCACGCAAGTGCAGGGGAATTTTACGGCTATTTCTCCTCTTTGTCTCTCTTTCCCTTGAACTCTTCGCTGTGCGCTTGGATTATCCAGAACCCGGACCCCAGGAGGTACACGTTGTACGTGAAAGTCTCCAAGCCGGCAGGTATATGCGACCACCAGCAGATCAGGACCTCTCAGTTTGACTCGTTCCTGGAGTCCACGCGGACGTACTTGGGGATGGAGAGTTTCGACGATGTCTTGAAACTCTGCGACAGTTCTGTCCAATACGCTTTTCTACAGTCCAACAAGCAGTTCCTCCAAATGAAGCAGACTTTGCCCAAAAAGGAGGACACTCAGCTGCAATGGAAGACCAACAAGCCTCAGGAGACCGACTTCTCCTTGGAATACCTGGTTTTGGGCAACCGCAACCCAAGGAAGGCGGCTTGCCAGATCCTCTGTAAGTGGCTTGACACCTGCCTGAGCAGCAGCAGCAGCTTCCACCCTTGTGGCATTATGCAGACTCCTTGCGCCTGCCACGACGGGGAGGTTCAGTCTCAACCGAACGAGGTGACGGGCTTTACCAAGAAGAAGGACGACTGCTACAAGGATGGGATTTACCTGGAGAACTGCATGAGCAGCTCCCGAGATAACAGCGCCGGGGAGTTTCAGGGTGAGTGCCAACTGCATGAAACTTTTCTTCGGGGGGTTGATTTACTAAAGGCAAATAGACTGTGCACTTTGCAAATGAAGTTGCCCTCTGCAAGGGCATTTGCTGCAGAGCTTAGTAAATGAGGGGCAGCTGTGCTGGCTTCCCCGGTTTCTCCTTGTTGGTTTTTCTGGGTCTTTGTGTTTTCCTTTTATTTCGGCTCTTTGTGAGTTAACAATGAGGTTATGTCATGAGCATCCGTACTGTTCTGCATAACAAATGCCCCCCCTGTGCTGCCTCCGGATCCGCTCCCCTCATTATGTGGCTGTAAATGCTGGAACAAGCTCCCCTTACCCGTGTTCGGGAAGATGTCAATATTGGAGAGGTCATAGCAAGAAAGAACTAGAGAGAGAGAGAGCCGTGCCATTCACTCTAGTTGTCTCCCCTGGGATTTGGTGTGAGGCTCACTGAATTTTCCACTTGAAATAACAAGAAAAAGGTTTCCCAAGTCACTGGAGGGAAAAAATTGATATAACTAAAGCATACTCTGGTGGTTTTCTGGTGTCTTTTAGCTGTGGATTGAGATATCTGTTGACTGATCTGACCGGATTGGGTGTATGTGAGTGCCAACAGTTGATCCCTGGTTGACCAATCTTAATAGTAAAGTTCAACTGGACAGGTTAGGAAAGACCGAGTGATGGTTTCCTCACCAAAGATGAGTCAGCACAAAAGCTGTCCCGATGTATGTGGGTGCTAAAAATGCATCTTTATAGTTACGGCCCACTGGACAGCTTAGAAAAGCCTGAGTGATGGTTTTGCCACCAAAAATAGGTCAGCACCAAACCTGTCCATTGGTTAAAGATGACTGTTAACTGATTGGCTACAGCCCCGATGTATGTGGTGCTAAGAATGCATCTCCGGTTGACCAATCTTTATAGTTACAGTCAACTGGACAGGTTAAAAAAGCCTAAGTGATGGTTTCTCCACCAAAGATAAGTCACCACCAAACCGATTCATTGGTTGGATATGACTATTGACTGATCTGGCCAGATTGGGTGACAGCCTCAGTGTCTGTTGGTGGCAAAAATTAATCTCTGGTTGACCAATCTTCATAGTAAAGTTCAACTGGACAGGTTAGGAAAGCCTGAGTGATGGTTTCCTCACCAAAGATGATTCAGCACAAAAGCTGTCCCGATGTATGTGGGTGCTAAAAATGCATCTCTGGTTGACCAATCTTTATAGTTACGGCCCACTGGACAGCTTAGAAAAGCCTGAGTGATGGTTTTGCCACCAAAAATAGGTCATCACCAAACCTGTCCATTGGTTAAAGATGACTGTTAACTGATTGGCTACAGCCCTGATGTACAGTCAGGTCCATAAATATTGGGACATGGACACAATTCTAACATTTTTGGCTCTATACACCACAATGGATTTGAAATGAAACAAACAAGATGTGCTTTAACTGAAGACTGTCAGCTTTAATTTGAGAGTATTTACATCCAAATCAGGTGAACGGTGTAGGAATGACAACAGTTTGCATATGTGTCTCCCACTTGTTAAGGGACCAAAAGTAATGGGACAGAATAAATATCATAAATCAAACTTTCACTTTTTAATACTTGGTTACAAATCCTTTGCAGTCAATGACAGCCTGAAGTGTGGAACACATAGACATCAGCAGACGCTGGGTTTCATCCCTGGTGATGCTCTGCCAGGCCTTTACTGCAACTGTCTTCAGTTCCTGCTTGTTCTTGGGGCATTTTCCCTTCAGTTTTGTCTTCAGCAAGTGAAATGCTCAATCGGATTCAGGTCAGGTGATTGGGCCATTGCAGAACATTCCACTTCTTTGGTGCTTTTGCAGTCTGCTTTGGGTCATTGTCCATCTGCACTGTGAAGCGTCCAATGAGTTGTGAAGCATTTGGCTGAATATGAGCCGATAATATTCCCGAAACACTTCACAATTCATCCGGCTGCTTCTGTCAGCAGTCACATCATCAATAAATACAAGAGAAGCAGTTCCATTGGCAGCCATACATGCCCACGCCATGACACTACCACCACCATGATCACTGATGAGGTGGTATGCTGAGGACCATGAGCAGTTCCTTCTCCATCCTCTTCTCTTCCCATCACTCTGGTACAAGTTGATGTCGGTCTCATCTGTCCATAGGATGTTGTTCCAGAACTGTGAAGGCTTTTTTACATGTCGTTTGGCAAACTCTAATCTGGCCTTCCTGTTTTTGAGGCTCACCAATGGTTTCCATCTTGTGGTGAACCCTCTGTATTCACTCTGGTGAAGTCTTCTCTTGATTGGTGACTTTGACACACATACACCTACCTCCTGGAGAGTGTTCTTGATCTGGCCAACTGTTGTGAAGGGTGTTTTCTTCACCAGGGAAAGAATTCTTCGCTCATCCACCACAGTTGTTTTCTGTGGTCTTCCGGGTCTTTTGGTGTTGCTGGGCTCACCGGTGCGTTCCTTCTTTTTAAGAATGTTCCAAACAGTTGTTTTGGCCACGCCTAATGTTTTTGCTATCTCTCTGATGGGTTTGTTTTGTTTTTTCAGCCTAATGATGGCTTCACTGATAGTGACAGCTCTTTGGATCTCATCTTGAGAGTTGACAGCAACAGATTCCAAATGCAAATAGCACACTTGAAATGAACTCTGGACCTTTTATCTGCTCATTGTAATTGGGATAATGAGGGAATAACACACACCTGGCCATGGAACAGCTGAGAAGCCAATTGTCCCATTACTTTTGGTCCCTTAACAAGTGGGAGGCACATATGCAAACTGTTGTAATTCCTACACCGTTCACCTGATTTGGATGTAAATACCCTCAAATTAAAGCTGACAGTCTGCAGTTAAAGCACATCTTGTTCGTTTCATTTTCAAATCCATTGTGGTGTATAGAGCCAAAAATGTTAGAATTGTGTCCATGTCCCAATATTTATGGACCTGACTGTATGTGGGTGCTAAGAATGCATCTCCGGTTGACCAATCTTTATAGTTACAGTCAACTGGACAGGTTAAAAAAGCCTAAGTGATGGTTTCTCCACCAAAGATAAGTCACCACCAAACCGATTCATTGGTTGGATATGACTATTGACTGATCTGACCAGAATGGGTGATAGCCCCAATGTCTGTTGGTGGCAAAAAATAATCTCTGGTTGACCAATCTTCATAGTGAAGTTCGACTGGACAGGTTAGAAAAGCCTAAGTGATGGTTTCTCCACCAAGGATAAGTCAGCACCAAAGCTTTCCATTGGTTAGAGATGACTGTTAACTGATTGGCTACAGCCCCAATGTCTGTGGGTGCCAAAAATTCATCTCTGGTTGACCAATCATATTAGTAAAGGTCAACTGAAAAGCCTGGGGGTTGATTTCTCCACCAAAGATTAGTCAGCACCAGAGCTGTCCGTTGCTTAGAAATGAGTGTTAGCTGATTGGCCGGATTGGGTGACAGCCCCCATGTATGTGGGTGCTAAAAATTAATCACTGGTTAACCAATCCTTAAATGTCAACCGGACAGTGTAAAAAATCCTGAGGGACAGGTTCTCCCTCAGCACTAAAGATATCTGTTGGTTAGAGACGACTTGTGACTGGTCTGGACAGACTGGGTGACATCCCGATGCATGTGGGTGCAAAAGAATCATCGTTGGTTGACTAATCCTAATAATAAAGGCTCACTGGACAGGTTAGAAGCCTTCCCCCATAAATGAGTCAGCGCAAAGCTGTCCATTGATTAGAGATGACTGTTACGTGATCTGGCCAGATTGGGTGACAGCCCCAATGTCTGTTGGTGCAAAAATTCATCTCTGGTTGACCAATCTTCATAGTAATGGTTAACTAGATAGTTTAGAAAAGCCTGAGTGATGGATTCTCCACCAAAGATAAGACACCACCAAACCAGTTTATTGGTTGGATATGACTGTTGACTGATCTGGCCAGAATGGTTGACAGCCTCAGTGTCTGTTGGTGGCAAAATATTCATTTCTGGTTGACCAATCTTCATAGTAAAGATCAACTAGACAGGTTAGAAAAGCCTGAGTGATGGTTTCATCTCCCCAAAGATAAGTCAACACCAAAGCTTTCCATTGGTTAGAGATGACTGTTAACTGATTGGCTACAGTCCCGATGTATGGGTGCCATAAATACATCTCTGGTTGACCAATCTTTACAGTTACGGCCAACTGGACAGCTTAGAAAAGCCTGAGTGATGGTTTTGCCACCAAAAATAAGTCAGCACCAAAGCTGTCCATGGGATAGAGATGACTGTTAACTGATTGGCTACAGTCCTCATGTATGTGGGTGCTAAAAATGCATCTGTGGTTATTATTATTATTATTATACAGTATTTATATAGCTGCAGAAGGTTTGCTCAGCGCTGTACATTATAGTGGGGGGACAGAACATGAGACAATACAGTAACAAAACAATACACGAGGGTTGACCAATCTTTATAGTTATGGCCAACTGGACAGGTTTAAAAAGCCTAAGTGATGGTTTCTCCACCAAAGAAAAGTCACCACCAAACCAGTTCATTGGTTGGGTTTGACTGTTGACTGATCTGGCCAGAATGGGTTACAGCCCCAGTGTCTGTTGATGCCAAAAATTCATCTCTGATTAACCAATCTTCATAGTAACCATCAACTGGATAGCTTAGAAAAGCCTGAGTGATGGTTTCTCCATCAAGGATAAGTCAGCACCAAAGCTTTCCATTGGTTAGAGATGACTGTTAACTGATTGGTTACAGCCCCGATGTATGTGGGTGCCAAAAATTCATCTCTGGTTGACCAATCTTTATAGTTACGGCCAACTGGACAGCTTAGAAAAGCCTGAGTGATGGTTTTGCCACCAAAAATAGGTCAGCACCAAACCTGTCCATTGGTTAGAGCTGACTATTAACTGATTGGCTACAGCCCCAATGTATGTGGGTGCTAAAAATGCATCTCCGGTTGACCAATCTTTGTAGTTACAGTCAACTGGACAGTTTATAAAAGCTTAAGTGATGGTTTCTCCACCAAAGATAAGTCACCACCAAACCGATTCATTGGTTGGATATGACTGTTGACTGATCTGGCCAGATTGGGTGACAGCCTCAGTGTCTGTTGGTAGCAAAAATGAATCTCTGGTTGACCAATCTTCATAGTAAAGGTCAACTAGACAGTTTAGAAAAGCCCGAGTGATGGTTTCTCCACCAAAGATAAGTCAGCACCAAACCGGTTCATTGGTTGGATATGACTGTTGACTGATCTGGCCAGAATGGGTGACAACCTCAGTGTTTGATGGTGGCAAAAATTCATCTCTGGTTGACCAGTCTTCATAGTAACCATCAACTGGACAGTTTAGAAAAGCCTGAGTGATGGTTTCTCCACCAAGGATAAGTCAGCACCAAAGCTTTCCATTGGTTAGAGATGACTGTTAACTGATTGGCTACAGTCCCAATGTATGGGTGCACCAAAAATGAATCTCTGGCTGACCAGTCTTAATAGTAAAGGTCTACTGGGCAGGTTAGAAAAGCCAGAGTGATGGTTTCTCCTCCAAAGATAGGTAAGCACCAAATAACTAGAGTAGTTGAGTTGCTGTATTGCATCAGGGTCTTGCTTACTAAACATTGCTTCTGATTGGTGTGTGTGGTGGGGGGCGTGTCTATTTCCAGAGAATTCAGAAGCTAAAAGGTGTTCCACTTTTCCTTTTTCAAAGATTTGAGCGGTATCCCCCTTCACCTCTCAATAGGTATAAGCTGAAGTGACCTAAACCTATGCCCCAAGCTATCAAAAAAGAGATCTCTCCAAGTTTACCCGTCCTCCAAGATCTACCCTTGGCCTGAGAAGCTGACAATCTAACCAGCATTGTTGGCCGATTCATTCTTCAGGGTCACAAGTACAGGGGAGAGCTTTTGGAACTGTAATTTTAAATATTGTGGTCTTGATTCTTTAAGCTGTTGGTTGAGGGCCTCCATTGGTTTAGGGGCCACTTTAGCATACTTTAAGTGCTATTTGGGTTTTTGTGCCTGTCTCTTAGAAGTAGATTACAAACCTTTCACCGTATGTGCTGTGCTCCGGATGAATTGGTTCTGGTATGCTCTTCTACCTTGTATGACGGGGAGAGATAACTGAAATTTTAAACAATTTTCTCCAGCCTGTGATTCACGAGCCTGCCAGCTGAGTAGGCCTGGGATGGGCATCAGTCCACATCAATTGGTCACTAGCCACGGTCCTCCCACAGTTTCAGGATTCCTATAATAATTACACGCAGGCTTATGTGACTGCTCAACCCATCTGTCGCGCAAATGTAATTTTAACAGATTTGGCCATACATACTGCATACGTGGTCAGATTTAGCAAGTTTTGGTGGCCGGTGTGAACTCTTGAACTGTGTTAGGGTTGGTAGAGTCCTGATAGAGGTCTGACAAAGGCATGACTGTAGACAACTGACACATGAGAAGGTATCTCATGGATATAGGAGGATTCTTTATGTACAGTAAGTCAAGTTCTGTGAGGAACTTGCCCTTGGCCTTGCATGGGCTCCTGTAGACCAAACCTCTCCAGATGATGACATCATCTAGCATTACTATGTTGATGGGGAGGCAGGGGGGAGGAACCAGGGAGTCTCTAAACAAGCCTGCTTTAAAATAAGGATCTATACTGTTGCTGAATCCATTACCTCCTTTAAGTCTACCCTTCCACCTCAAACAGTAATTTCAGTCCCAAAGAAGGGGGTACCATATAGCACTTGAAGCGCCATGGCTTGTTTTCCTCTTACCTTCTACTTCTTTTTGGCCATTGGTAAGGCACTATATTGTCTACCCTATTCCGCTCAGGTTGGTGTAAAAGGGCATCAACGTCATTTGTGTGTATCTAGCACAGTCTCAGTCTAACCATTTTTGCCTCAGATCTGTTCCTTCATAGAGGTTCTCAAGCAGAGCAACTGCATACCTTGAGTAAATCATGTGCATATTTGTGGTCAGAATTATTCTTCCTGCCCGCCTAGCCCAACTATCTACCAGCTCACCCCTCAGTCTGACTCCATTGACTTGCTATGTTGCATCATTCTAACAAAACTGGATGCTGTAGCCACTCAAGGAACATCAAAGTTTGTGACTGGGACCCTGAAAGGGGCAATTTGTGTGCTATGAGTCAGTACAGCTTGGATTGCAAACTAGATAGCCTTGAATAGGTCATGGTATTCATATTCATGGTTAGAATTATTCTTCCTGCCCCCCTGGGTCAACCAACTACCCCCACCCTCCCAGTCCTTCCCCACTGACTTGCTATGTTGTATCATTCTAAAAAAGTTGGATGCTGTAGCCACTCCAGGAACATACACATTTGTGACTGGGACCCTGAAAGGGGCAATTTGTGTGCTATGAGTCAGTACAGCTTGGATTGCAAACTAGATGGCCTTGAGTAGGTCATGGTATTCATATTCATGGTTAGAATTATTCTTCCTGCCCCTCTTGGCCAACCAACTACCTCCACCCTCCCACTCCTTCCCCACTGACTAGCTATACTGTATCATTCTAACAAAGTTGGATGCTGTAGCTACTCAAGGTACGTTGAAGTTTGTGACTGGGACCCTAAAGGGGTCAATTTGGCCACTGACAGCCAGTACACCTTGGGTAGCCAAGTGGAAGGGCAGGACAAACTTTCTTCTTATTCTGCTAGCAGTTGGGTTCTAGATGCACGGTCCCAGAGTGGGTCCACACGCTGATCCATCAACCTGTCCTGGGATGGTACCAAGAAGAATCAGGCCAGATTGTCCCGGTAGGAATGGAAGCGGCTGGAACTTTTCATTACATAGGGGAGTGTCTCCCTGACGCAAGATATGGGTGGCAATGGACCATCCCTGGCCGGCCTGACACCCTAGACCAAGGCCAGCTTTGGCCATTCAAGGATCAATGTCTTCTTCCCTTGCCCCAACAACGTATTTGATGCACCTTGGTTACCTTGGGTAGCCAAGAGGAAGGACAGGACAAACTTTCTTCCTGATCTGCTAGCAGTTGGGTTCTAGATGCACGGTCCCAGAGTGGGTCCACACGCTGATCCATCAACCTGTCCTGGGATGGTACCAAGAAGAATCAGGCCAGATTATCCCAGTAGGAATGGAAGTGGCTGGAACTTTTCATTACATAGGGGAGTGTCTCCCTGACGCAAGATATGGGTGGCAATGGACCATCCCTGGCCGGCCTGACACCCTAGACCAAGGCCAGCTTTGGCCATTCAAGGATCAATGTCTTCTTCCCTTGCCCCAACAACGTATTTGATGCACCTTGGTTACTTGGGTAGCCAAGAGGAAGGACAGGACAAACTTTCTTCCTGATCTGCTAGCAGTTGGGTTCTAGATGCACGGTCCCAGAGTGGGTCCACACGCTGATCCATCAACCTGTCCTGGGATGGTACCAAGAAGAATCAGGCCAGATTATCCCAGTATGAATGGAAGTGGCTGGAACTTTTCATTACATAGGGGAGTGTCTCCCTGACACAAGATATGGAAGGCAATGGACCATCCCTGGCCGGCCTGACACCCCAGACCAAGGCCAACTTTGGCCATTGAGGGATCAATGTCTTCTCCCCCTTGCCCCAACAACATATTTGATGCAGACTTCTGAAAGAATGCATAACCTGTTAATTATCACCTAGTCTTCTCCAGACTGTTTCCTATTTGGGTGTAACTGTACAGTATCAGCGTGGGGAAAATTAGCCACGCTATTAATATAACACTTAATCAGACAATGAGGCAGGGCCGGAGGAATGCGAATCCGTCACACTGGAGGCAGGTGTGCAGAACATAAGAAAGGTTTCACGTAGCCGGTTGGGAAAATGATTTTGTGCAATGAAAGGCTCCATGCGGTGTAAGTGCTAATCTGCAGATACAGTCATTGCCTTCCTCTGAACACAAACATGTACATTTTCCCATAGGCCGTGTTTAACATGTTGTGTTAAATCTTGTCTGGCAACGACAGAAGGTTGGGATGACTGAAGGCTTTCATACTTCTCTGCATAAGGAGATCAGACGCAACCTGTCCCATCCAACTGGCACGCAGCTCAATAGTGGATACGGCGACCTCCCTAAAAACACAATCATGGTATTGGATACCTTAAAAGGGGTGTGGCTTAATAGTCCAGGCATAAATTGGCAAGGGAGGTGGAGCCTAAATTATATTGCCGGCCAAAACTTTTTTTTTTTTTTCGCATAGAGATAAAGATTTATTTATTTTTATTTTTCTGTTTATTTCATTTCTTTATTCAATTAATTTCCTTATTTATTTAATTAATGAATTTTTTTTTGTATTTATTTATTTAATTATTTTCTTTCATCATCTATTCATTTAATTTTCTTTCTTCCTTCTTTCTCTCTCTCTCCCCCCCCCTCTCTCTCTCTTTCTTTCTTTCTCTTTCCTCTTTCTTTCTTCCTTCTTCCTCCCCCCTCTCTCTCTCACTCCCCCCTTCCCCCTCTCTCTCTCTCGCCTTCTCACTCCCCCCCTCTCTCTCTCTCTCTCTCTCTTCCATCCCCCCTCTATATCTCTCTGCCCCCCCCTCTCTCCCCCCTCTCTCTCCTCTCTCTCCCATCTCTCCTCCCCCCTCTCTATCTCTCTCTCCCCCCTCTCTCCTCTCTCTCTCCTCTCTCTCCCATCTCTCCTCCCCCCCTCTCTATCTCGCTCTCTCACCCCCCCTCTCTCTTTCTCTCTCTCTTCTGTTTCTCTCCCCCCTCTCTATCTCTCTCTTTCTTTCTTTCTTTCTTTCTTTTCTTTCTTTCTTTCTTTCTTTCTTTCTTTCTTTCTTCTTTTTCTTTCTTTCCTTTCTTTCCCCCCCCTCTCTGCCCCCCCCCCCTCTCTCTCCCTTACTTTCTTTCTTTCCTTTTTCTTTTTCTTTCCTTCCCCCCCCTCTTTTTCCGTTCTCTGCCCCCCTCTCTATCTCTCTGCCCTCTCTCTTCTTTCTTTCTTTCTTTTCTTTCTTCTCTTCTCTCTCCCCCCCTCTCTCTCCGTTCTGCCCCCATCTCTCTCTCTATCTCTCTGCCCCCCCCCTCTCTCTCTCTTTCTTTCTTTTTCTTCCCCCCCCTTTCTCTCTCTCTCTCTTCCCCCCCCTCTCTCTTTCTCTCTTCTCTTCTTCCCCCCCCCCCTCTCTCTCTCTCTCTCTCGCCTCTCCCCCCTCTCTTCTCTCTCTCTCTTTCTTCTCTCTCTCTCCCCCCCCCTCTCTCTCTTTCTTTCTTTCTTTCTTCTTTCTTTCTTTCTTTCTTTCTTTCATATATGTATGTATGTATGTTTGTATTTATTTATTTATTTAGTTCATTTATTTATTTATTTATTTATTCATTTATCTATTCATTCCTTTATTTGTTCATTTATTTATTCATCATTTATGTATATTTACATTGTTTGTTTATTTATTTTCGATAATGTATTTATTGATTAATGACTGTATTTATCGTTCAATCATATTATTTATATATACTTTATTATGTTATTATGTCTGTGTGTATATATATATATATGTTTGTTTTAAAATATTATTGTTATTATTATTAATAATAATAATAATAAAAATAATGTATGTATTCTTTTTTTAATTTATTTGCTTATTATATTTATTTATTTGTGTATTCATTATTTCATTTATTCCTTCATTAATTCATTCAATTATTTCTTCATTCATTTATCTATTTATTTATTTGTTTGTTTGCTTTTTTTTTTATTTATTTGCTATATCGGTCACCTGAGCTGTTTTCCCCAGTTGAGTAGAATTGGGCTTTAATCCAGTCATGCCTATAGTATAGGGACCTAAATCTGTGTGGATGATCGACTTCTTGAACCCTCTGTCTAGCAGCAGTCAGAGGAGGAAAGGGTGTGGAGGCACTCAGCCAATCAGGGAGCTGTTGCCTCCCAGAGTGCTGTCAGTCTACAGCTTGAACGTGCTGACAGGAGGAGAGAATGGTGGCCTCACCAGTTGTACATGTATGTGTTTGCCCCTCCATGGTGGATCACTTTTCACATTTAACAGTCAGCATGGAGTTGATGTGTTGCCTCCCTAACACGTGTCCTAACCACTGAAAGCCTGCAGAGTTACGCCCCATCCGCTTGTATTGCGGTCGCAGTATGGTTTTGGCAAGGCTCCAGAACCGCGCCCACCGCTTGTATTGCGGTCGCAGTATGGTTTAACCCGCCCATCCGCTTGTATTGCGGTCGCAGTATGGTTTTGGCAAGGCTCCAGAACCGCGCCCTATCCGCTTGTATTGCGGTCGCAGTATGGTTTCAGCAAGGCTCCAGAACCGCGCCCATCCGCTTGTATTGCGGTCGCAGTATGGTTTCGGCAAGGCTCCAGAACTGCGCCCATCCGCCATTGCAGTCGCAGTATGATATCGGTAAGGCTCCAGGCACCCATCCGCTTGTATTGCGGTTGCAGTATGGTTTTGCAAGGCTCCAGAACCGCGCCCATCCGCTTGTCTTGCGGTCGCAGTATGGTTTCGGGAAGGCTCCAGAACTGCGCCCATCCGCTTGTATTGCGGTCGCAGTTGGTTTCGGGAAGGCTCCAGAACTGCGCCCATCCGCTTGTATTGCGGTCGCAGTATGGGTTTTGGCCAGGCTCCAGAGCCACGCCCCATCCACTTGTATTGAGGTTGCACTATGGTTTCGGCAAGGCTCCAGACACATCCCACCCGATTGTATTATGGTCGCAGTATGGTTTCGGCAAGGCTCCAGAACCACATCCCATCCACTTGTCTTGTGGTCACAGCATGGTTTCGGCAAGGCTCCAGAACCGTGTCCCATCCGCTTGTATTGCAGTCTCAGTATGGTTTTGGCAAGGCTCCAGAGCCGCGCCCCATCCGCTTGTATTGAGGTCGCAGTATGGTTTCGGCAAGGCTCCAGAACCACATCATATCCACTTGTCTGCGGTCACAGCATGGTTTCGGCAAGGCTCCAGAGCTGCACCCCATTCGCTTCTATTGCGGTCGCAGTACGGTTTCGGCAAGGCTCCATTCACTTGAATGGGTCACATTTGGCGTCTGTACTGCCTGTCAGCTGCAACCTGTTGCTGCACCACAACCCAAGCAGTGTGCACTAACATGACCACATTAACCTGTGGTTCAGTGACCAAGGCCGGTAAACTCCAGCTCAACCATCTGTTTTTACCACCCTTTACCCGAAAAAACATATAAGAGGTGTTATTGTCTATTCTAGAGCTGGGGAGCAGGTTGGTGACCACTTTGGTGGTAGGAAACAAAGGGTTGTAGGTTTGGTTGTGCGGGGTAATAATAATAGAGGGCTGGAGATTGTCGAAGGTATTGAGCGAACGTTTATTTATTACACCAAAAGACTTCCCGGCTGATTCGCCACGTCACCTATTTCATCTGTGTCACACAGAGATTGAAAGAGAATCTCAGCTGGTCATCTCCATAGCTAAAGCCCACTCCCACATCCCTTGCCGGTCGGTGACCGGGACACCTTGCCCAACCGCAACTGAGAAATGTGATGGTCGACGTCTGGCATTGTGAGATCCTGGATCACAAGACTGGCTGAACAGACTTTCCAACCCCTTTGCCATCTCTCTCCATCTCAGTCTGTGTCGTGTATGTTTGCCGGGTGCTTGCAGAGGCATCTCCTGTACTGTACATTAGCGAATCTCTGAAGCTGCCACATGTCTGTAGGTGTCTGGATCTGAAAATGGGCAATTTATCAAAATCCCCCTCATGGGTGAGATAGAGACTGCGTGTGATACGGGCGAGGATGGCTGCTAAGTTCTATAATTATTGTTTTTCTCTCCCACTGCTGCGCAATCTTTGAGTATGTTCTACATCTCACTATTTATTACCGCCATCGCGTGATTGATGTCCGGGGCCACTTCTCCTGATTGCAGCGTGGGATGAAGTTTTGGTCGAGTTGAGGAACACTTTGTTACTTATCGTGCTACGTGTGTCGCAGAGTTGCGTCTCGCTGCTTCTTTTATCTCAGGGCTAGTCTACCGGTCAGGACTGCCTGATTAAAATGAAGACTCCCCCTGATTAAAATGAAGAGACTGTACGTATGGTGGGATAGTAATGCCCCCCCCCCCCCCACCAAACCCAAATTAGATCCACATATGGTGGCAATGCTCCCCACCAAAGCTGAAGTCCTAACACAAGCCACATAGGGTGGCAATGCTCCCCACCAAAGCTGGAGCCCAAATACCATCCGCATATGGTGGCAATGCCCCCCACCAAAGCTGGAGTCCTAACCATCCACATATGGTGGCAATGCCCCCACCAAAGCTGGAGCCCAATTATGTTCCACATATAGTGGCAATGCCCCCCCAAAGCTGAAGCCCAAATATGATTTACATATAGTGGCAATGCCCGCCCACCACCAATAAAGCTGGAGTCCAAAAACACGATCCATATATGGTGGCAATGCCCTCTACCAAAGATGGAGTTCAAATACAATCCACATATGGTGGCAATGCCCTCTACCAAAGATGGAGTTCAAATACAATCCACATATGTTGGCAATGCCCTCTACCAAAGATGGAGTTCAAATACAATCCACATATGTTGGCAATGCTCCCCACCTAAGATGGAGTCCAAATATGAGGCACATATGGTGGCAATGCCCTCTTCCAAAAATGGAGTCCAAATACGATCCACAGATGGTGGAAGTTCCTCCCCCCAAAGCTGGAGTCCACATATGATCCACAAAATGGTTGCAATGTCCCTCTACCTAAGCTGGATTCCAAATATCCATATAGGGCGGCGATGCCCCCCACAAAAGCTGGAGTCCAAATACGATCCATATATGGTGGCAATGCCCCCCACCAAAGCTGGAGTCCTAACACAAGCCACATAGGGTGGCAATGCCCCCACCAAAGCTGGAGCCCAATTATGTTCCACATATAGTGGCAATGCCCCCCCCAAAGCTGAAGCCCAAATATGATTTACATATATGTGGCAATGCCCGCCCACCACCAATAAAGCTGGAGTCCAAAACACGATCCATATATGGTGGCAATGCCCTCTACCAAAGATGGAGTTCAAATACAATCCACATATGTTGGCAATGCCCTCTACCAAAGATGGAGTTCAAATACAATCCACATATGGTGGCAATGCTCCCCCACCTAAGATGGAGTCCAAATATGATGCACATATGGTGGCAATGCCCTCTACCAAAATTGGAGTCCAAATACGATCCACAGATGGTGGAAGTTCCTTCCACAAAGCTGGAGTCCACATATGATCCACAAATGGTTGCAATGTCCTCTACCTAAGCTGGATTCCAAATATCCATATAGGGCGGCGATGCCCCCCACAAAAGCTGGATTCCAAATATCCATATAGGGCGGCGATGCCCCCCCCAAAAGCTGGAGTCCAAATACGATCCATATATGGTGGCAATGCCCCCACAAAAGCTGGAGTCCAAATACGATCCATATGTGGTGGCAATGCCCCCCACCAAAGCTGGAACCCTAATACAAGCCACATAGGGTGGCAATGCCCCCACCAAAGCTGAAGCCCAAATATGTTCCACATATAGTGGCAATGCCCCCCACTAAAGCTGGAGTCCAAAATACAATCCACATATGATGGCAATGCCCTCTACCAAACATGGAGTCCAAATATGATCCACAATATGGTGGCAATGCCCGCTACCAAAGATGGAGTCCAAATACAATCCACATATGGTGGCAATGCTCCCCCACCAAAGATGGAGTCTAAATATGATCCACATATGGTGGCAATGCCCCCCCCCCCCAAACATGGAGTCCAAATACAATCCACATATAGTGGCAATGTTCCCCATAAGTTGTCTAAGAATATACAGTACATACCCCTATATATTGAGGAAGGCATCTGGACATCTTTTGAAATTGCCAGCACTGCCTGGGGAAGAGAGTTCCACACCTTTGCTGGGCTAACCATGAAGAAGCCCATTCACCATTTCAGACCAAACCTCATTTCCTCCAACGTCAAGTTGTGGCCACATGTCTTTGTCAAGGACCTTAATATAACCCGTCTGTTACCATCCCTACAGTCACTATTCATTAATGTGGACATCGCAATCATGTCACCTCCTAAACATCTCCTCTCTAAGGTGAACAAAAGTGCAATTAAATCAGTTGTTCCTTGTGATTTGTTAGGTTCTCCAGCCTCCTTAATCATTTCTAATTCTAGAACATCCTTCTTATTGATTGGTGATCGGAATTGTACTCAGGATGAGGCTGAACCAATGTCCTATTAAGGGTTAAAAGTATTGATTGATCCCTTAAATCAAGGGTCTCCAATCTTTCCAAAGGCCAGTTTAGTATCCTTTAGGGGGCTGTACTTTGCTCAGATGAAGTAGAAAATGCCGCCGATGTCAATGGATGTAACCAATGGCCTATCATTGGTAATAATGGGAGGAATAGTGCCCCCATCATGGGTGTCAGTGGGAGGAATAGTGCCCCATCATTGGTATCAATGGAAAGTAATATGTCATTGGTATCAATTGGAGGAATAGTGCCCCCATTGGTATAACAATGGGAAAGGAATATGACCCCCATCATTGGTATCAATTGGTAGGAATAGTGACCCCATTATTGGTATCAATGGGAGGAATATGACCCCCATCATTGGTATCAATGGTAGGAATATGACCCCCATCATTGGTATCAATGGTAGGAATATGACTCCCATTATTGGTATCAATGGTAGGAATATGACCCCATCATTGGTATCAATGGTAGGAATATGACCCCCATCATTGGTATCAATGGTAGGAATATGACCCCATCATTGGTATCAATGGGAGGAATGGGGTCCCAATGCTGGTGTCTGTGAGAGTAAGAGTGCCAAATTGCTGGTGTCAGTTTGAGGAATAGTATCTTGAGTCAATGGGAGAAATATTACCCCATCCCATCATTGGTGTCAGTGAAAGGAAGGAATCATGCCCCATTGTTGGTGTCAGTGAAAGGAAGGAATAGTGCCTTGTATTAGTGGGAAAAAAGTGACGCAAGGGCAGGATAAAGGCAAGCAAAGGGCCACATTTGTGTTTGGAGACCGCGCTGTCCTAAAATAAAGACCCCTTTTCATGCATACCATACTAGGAATCCATTTTTTCACCCCTCACCTTTATTGTTTAGCTCTTCTCTTACCACAAGGTGTTGTTTTGTTTACCTCTTGAAAACGTCAATAAATTAGTATTATATGGTTAAAAAAAAAAACACCATAGATGTAGTCCTATGCAGTTACCATGATCCATTCTCTATTCTCAATCTATTCTCCAATCTCCATCTCCAATCTCCATGATCCATTCTCCAATCTCCATGATCCATTCTCCATTTCTTCTCCAATCTCCATGTCTCCAATCTCCATTCTCTCCATTCTCCAATCTCCTATTCTCCAATCTCCAATCTCTATTCTCCATGATCCATTTCTCCATTCTCCAATCTCCAATCTCCATTCCCCATGATCCATTCTCCAATCTCCATTCTCCATCTCCATCCAATCTCCATTCTCATGATCCAATCTCCAATTCTCCAATCTCTATTCTCCATGATCCATTCTCCATTCTCCATTCTCCAATCTCCATTCCCCATGATCCATTCTCCAATCTCCATTCTCCATCTCCATTCTCCAATCCATTCTCCATGATCCAATCTGCATTCTCCAATCCATTCTCCATGATCCCTTCTCCATTCTCCATTCTCCAATCCATTCCATTCCATGATCCATCTGATCTCATTCTCCATCATTCTCCATTCTCCAATCTCCATTCTCCAATCTCTAATCTTTATGATCCATTCTCCATCCATGATCCAATCTCCATTCTCCATGATCCAGTCTCCATGATCCATTCTCCCATCTCCATTCTCCATGATCCATTCTCCAATCTCATTCTCCAATCTCTATTCTCCATGATCCAATCTCCAATCTCCATTCTCCATGATCCAATCTCCATTCTCCTATCCAATCTCCATTCTCCAATCTCTATTCTCCATGATCCAATCTCCAATCTCCATGATCCAATCTCCATTCTCCATGATCCATTCTCCATTCTCCAATCTCTGGATGATTTGCTTGGTATCAGGTAAATAAGGAGGTCACTTGACCACCAGAGGCTGGAGAAGAGTGTCCATCAAGTTCCCCGAAGGCTCAACAAGGGACTGCCTAGACTTAAGGTCACATGACAAATTCTGGGCACTTTTTTGTTTGGTTAAAATAAAACATGTTTCTGGTATTGCGGAGAGAAGCGGACAACTTATATGAAGTGTGACCTTTCACAGGGAAAAACTCCAGACAAATATGGAAAGATGCAGATGGAGAAACAGGTTTCTAAATGACATCCTTCTTATTGAAGCGTTCAGCCCGGGGCCAAGTCCAGGTGCAAACACTTTTGGGCTCTGATAACGGCCAATTCATGAATAGCTGCAAATGAGCAACTGGCAAGCTTGAAGGATCAACGGAGAAGAGTTCTTTCCTGTGTTAGCATTGCTCGATGAATGCTCAGCATGCTGGCCTCACCTTGTAGAGAACCTCACCATGGGGCTTAGTTGGCCACTGTGTTGTTGGAGGATTTGGACAATGCCAATTCCCCCTCTGCAGCACCCCACAGGTTAACCAATGATAATCAATGTGCAATTACCACATTGCATCCATGATAAGTGCGTCCCAGGTGCAGTGTACAGGCTCTTGCAGTGTTTACCCCCAGGCAGGGCTGCTGTTAGAAACCACGGGGCCTTATAAAGCCAACCTGACAGCCCGCCTCCCTAAAAAAAAAAAAAAACAACACAGTTTACTATGCTTCAGTTGTGAATGAACTGAATGAACACAGTGAGTGATCAGTACAGATCACTCATTGTGTTCATTCAGGAAAGGAACAGGCTGGTAAATGTGACATATTTACCAGATCCCTCCCCCACTCTCCATCCTGAAGGATCATGTTGTGTGCTTGCAGCTGCCGGTGCGAAGGAGAGGAGGGAATCCAGCAGTGCTGCAAGGATAAGGACGCACGGGGGGGGGGGGGGGGGGAATGTGTGGTTCACAGGGAGAGGGATGAGTGCTGTGGGGGGGGCGGGTGGCAGAGCACGGTGGGGGCCTGGGCATCAGGGGGGATTGTATGGTTCACAGGTACAGTGATGAGTGCAGCGGGTGGCGGGAGGGAGCACACGGTGGGGGCCTGGGTATCAGGGGGGAACGTATGGTTCACAGGGAGAGGGATGAGTGCAGTGGGGGGGGGGAGCACAGTGGGGGCCTGGGCATCAGGGGGGAACGTATGGTTCACAGGGAGAGGGATGCGTGCAGTGGGGGGGATGGGGGGCGGGTGGGAGCGCACAGTGGGGGCCATGGGCATCAGGGGGGAACGTATGGTTCACAGGGAGAGGGATGAGTGCAGTGGGGGGGGGGGGAGCACAGTGGGGGCCTGGGCATGGGGGGGAACGTATGGTTCACAGGGAGAGGGATGCGTGCAGTGGGGGGGAGCACAGTGGGGGCCTGGGCATCAGGGGAGAATGTATGGTTCACAGGAAGAGGGATGTGTGCAGTGAAGGGGGAGGGCGGGTGGGAGCGCACAGTGGGGGGCCTGGGCATCAGGGGGGAACGTATGGTTCACAGGGAGAGGGATGAGTGCAGCGGGGGGGGGGGGGAGCACAGTGGGGGCCTGGGCATCAGGGGGGAACGTATGGTTCACAGGTAGCGTGATGAGTGCAGCGGGGGGGGGGCAATTACTGGAACCAATCACTTGTATAGCCTAAAGTCATTGGAAGGGACAGGAGAAGAGGCCGGCGTTCAGCCATACAGGGGATCAGTTCCAGTAGTTGCCCCACCCCCGCTAAGCCAATCACTCTCCCTGCCCACATCTGATTCACCCAGCTGCCTGGGCCCCCCTTGCTGGCCTGGGCCCCGTACAGAAGGACTAGTGGTACCCCCTTATCCATGGCCCTGCCCCCCAGGTCCATATGGAGGAGCGAGGGCTGGAGGAAGTGAGGCTGGACTACGATGGCAGTGACATTATTGCCCAATGTGCTGAGTCCCTCTGCCCTGGTGGCCACTTTCATTCATCGCTCCCAGACATTGATGGCGCAGCCAGGGGCGGACTGACAAATCATGGGGCCCCGTGTCCTCGCCTTCACTCAAACCACACCCAAAAAAGCCTATGAAAGGTACCAGGGGCATCTCATGGGGCCCCCTACTGACCCCGGGCCCTCGGGCAGTGCCCGAGTTCCCAAATGGTCAGTCCGCCCCTGGACGCAGCTATCATGCCAAACTAAAAAAAAAAAAATGGGATACCCAAGGAAGATGCACCCCACGAGTCGGGGGAAGAAGGGGGCCTTGTGGGTTGTGGGAATCGGGCGGGGAGACCACGGTTCATGTTACACCCTAATTATCAAACGTGGTCCAAAAAGTGAACCAGACCTTTACCATGGAAGGTTCACCTGACGCTGGTCCACGTTTAAACACTCCACATACACGTCTGACTTGTTTATGAGATAGGAAATGACCGATTGGACGTGTCGGTAATGATACTCACAGATATTGATCCCCCGCTAATGGTGTGATTAGCACTGTGAAGCCCCATAAAGCCGGGAATGTATTTTAGATGGAATTTCAGACTTCACGCACAATGTGTGACACCACCGCCGCCGATAGGACGCGGCCTGCAGACAGAAACCGATGGGACCAAAATCTCCATGTCAGCCTTGCAGGGACCTTCTAGGCCGAAGATGACATCTCATAGGCGCTGAAAGATGTATTGCGCTCGGCGTTCTGATCTTCGGAAAGTTTACGCTTTTCTTTGTTTTTGTTATTTTCTGAGCCACTGATCCGAGCCGGGACCAAGTAGAGTCAGACGGTCCAGGTCAGTGATTCGGAAAGTATTAAGGACACGGCGTTAGGATGATGGCAGCAGAAGGAGACAGAAGGAGACAACAGCAATGAAAGCCCCAAATTCTATCCTCTAAGACAGTGTTCTCCAAACTGCGGGGCCCTTAGCTGGTCTTTATGTGGCCCTTGGAGTACTCATCCTTTCATTGATGTGAGGTAATATTCCTACTGCTGACAGCAACAGTGGGGCCATATTCCTCCCACCAATGATGGGGACACCAATGATGGGGCACTATTCCTCCCACCGACACCAATGATGGGTCACTATTCCTCCCACCGACACCAATGATGGGGCACTATTTCCTTCCACTGACACCAATGATGGGACACTATTCCTCCCACCGACACCAATGATGGGACACACTATTCCTCCCACCGACACCAATGATGGGACACTATTCCTTCCACCGACACCAATGATGGGACACTATTCCTCCCACCGACACCAATGATGGGTCACTATTCCTCCCACCGACACCAATGATGGGGCACTATTTCCTCCCATTGATACCAATGATGGGGCACTATTCCCCCCACTGACACCAATGATGGGGCACTATTCCTCCCACTGACACCAATGATGGGGCGCTATTCCTCCCACTGACACCAATGATGGGGCGCTATTCCTCCCACTGACACCAATGACGGGGCACTATTCCTCCTACTGACACCAATGACGGGGCACTATTCCTCCCACTGACACCAATGATGGGGCGCTATTCCTCCCACTGACACCAATGATGGGCACTATTACTCCCACTGACACCAATGATGGGGCACTATTCCTCCCTCTGAATGGGGCCATTGATACCAATGATGGGGCACTATTTCCACTCACTGACACCAATGATGGGACACTATTCCTCCCACTGACACCAATGATGGGGCACTATTCCTCCCACTGACACCAATGATGGGGCACTATTCCTCCCACTGACACCAATGATGGGACACTATTCCTCCCACTGACACCAATGATGGGGCACTATTCCTCCCACTGACACCAATGATGGGGCACTATTCCTCCCACTGACACCAATGATGGGGCACTATTCCTCCATGATGATACTAATGATGGGGCACTATTTCCTCCCACTGACACCAATGATGGGGCACTATTCCTCCCACTGACACCAATGATGGGGGGACACTATTCCCCCACTGACACCAATGATGGGGACACTATTCCTCCCACTAATGACTAATGATGGGGCACTATTCCTCCCAATAATACTAATGATGGGGCACTATTCCTCCCACTGACAAGGGGCCAATGATGGGGCACTATTCCTCCCACTGATACCAATGATGGGACACTATTCCCCCCACTGATACCAATGATGGGGCACTATTCCTCCCACTGACACCAATGATGGGGCACTATTCCTCCCACTAATACTAATGATGGGGCACTATTTCCTGACCCACTGATACCAATGACGGGACACTATTCCTCCCACTGACACCAATGATGGGGCACTACTCCTCCCCACTGACACCAATGATGGGGCACTATTCCTCCCACTGACACCAATGATGGGGCACTATTCCTCCCACTGACACCAATGATGGGGCACTACTCCTCCCACTGATACCAATGATGGGGCACTATTCCTCCCACTGACACCAATGATGGGGCACTATTCCTCCCACTGACATCAATGATGGGGCACTATTCCTCCCACTGACACCAATGATGGGGCACTATTCATCCCACTGACACCAATGATGAGGTATTATTCCCTCCCACTGATACCAATACACATACTGATACAAACTGATACATTGAATTCACACTTTATAAGTAGACCCCCGCCCCCCCCCAGTGAGAGTGAGGGTCCAGGAGACCTATGCCTGTCCTTTGCAGCACGGAGATGCACGCGCGGTTTTCCTCCTGCTCTGAGAAGGCCGTCATCATCAGTGGTCGGGTTATGGGACCAACATGAGTAGATGTGAGTGTCCATGCTGGACAGCCTGCTGTGTGCCTATGGCTGCCTCAATGCTCTCGTGTCATTTAGCGGGTTCTGTCTCTGTGTGGCAAGACGGAGGGTCCGTTCTCCTCGCGCTGCTTCTGTGCGATTATTCTGACATCTTTCCATGTAACAGTGACACCATGAAACCGCACTGCTTGGGGCGAGGCGGCAGCACTTCTCCAGCCAGCAAAATCTAATTGTGGTTCAGCGGTCTTCTGAATGGGAGCCCATTAGCTGCATCCAGGGGGAGCCTTCGGGTCCTACTATTTCTCACGCGATGGTGTCGCTGGCGCCTAGAAATTCCACCCTGACTGGGTTTAACTGACACAAAAAGATCTCTGCTTTGTATACTGAGAAGTCCTCTTCCATACATCATCCTTCAACATAATGCTTCTTAAAAGAGAACTGCAAAGGAAAAAAAGCAATGCTATAGGTTGCTGCACGCCGGCAAAACGCTCCCCGTATTCCTCTGCAGGTAGTCATGGCTGCTGTCAGCGGCCCCTGTATGTTACATGGCTCCTGGGCCTCAAACCACCCACAGACCCACAAAAAGTTCTGATTGAGTCGAAGGAAAAGAGAAAAAAGTGTCGAGGAGAAAGTAAAAATAAAGCAAGAATAAAGAAAAGAAAGAAGAAAAGGAATAGAGTAAGCAAGAAAAGAGGACTGTATGGGAGGAGAAGGAAGAAGGAGAGGAGAGAGGAGATAAGGAAGAAGGGAAAGGGAGAGGAGAGGACTGCATGGGAGGAGAAGGAAGGAGGAGAGGAGAAGGAAGGAGGAGAGGAGAGAGGAGAGGACTGCATGGGAGGAGAAGGAAGGAGGTGAGGAGAAGGAAGGAGGAGAGGAGAGAGGAGAGGAGAGGACTGCATGGGAGGAGAATGAAGGGTGGAGAGGATAAGGAAGGAGGAGAGGAGAAGGAAGGAGGAGAGGAGAGAGGAGAGGAGAGGACTGCATGGGAGGAGAAGGAAGGAGGAGAGGAGAAGGAAGGAGGAAAGGGAGAGGAGAAGGAAGAAGGAAAGGGAGAGGAGAGGACTGCATGGGAGAGAGAAGGAAGGAGGAGAGGAGGAGGACTGCATGAGAGGAGAGGGGAAGGAAGAAGGGAAAAGGGAAGAGAAGAAAGGTGAGGAGAGGTGAAGGGGAGAAGAGAGTAAGGAAGAAGGGTAGAGAGTAAAGGGAAGGGAGAGGAGGGGAGGGAGGAGGGAAGAGAGAAGGGAAGTTGAGAAAGGAGAGAAGGAAGAAGGGAAGAGAGGAGGGAAAGGAAGTAAAGAGGGAAGCGGTGGGGAAGAAAGAGGGGGAGGAGAGAAGGGAGAGAAGGGAAGGAAGAAGTGAAGAGAGGAGTGAAGGGAAGGAAAGAGGGGAGCAAAGAAGAAAGTGGAGAGGTGAAATGAAGGGGAGAGGAAGGAAGAAGGGAAGGGAGAAGGGAAGAGGAGAGGAGAGGAGGGTAGAGGGGAAAGGAGAGAAGGGAAGAGGAGAAAATAAGAGGAGAGAAAAGAAGGGGAGAGGAGAGGAGAGAAAGAAGAAGGGAAGAGAGGAGTGAAGGGAAGGGAAAAGGGGTGAGGAGAGAAGAGAGGATAGGAAGAGACGAGTGAAGGGAAGGAAAGAGGGGAGTGGAGAAGAAAGGACAGGTGAGGAAAGGAGAGGAGAGGAGAAAAGATGAGAGGGGACGAGAGGAGAGGAAGGGAGGAAAGATGAGAGGGGACAAGGAAGAG
Organism: Staurois parvus; assembly: GCA_951230385.1. Taxonomy (NCBI): domain Eukaryota; kingdom Metazoa; phylum Chordata; class Amphibia; order Anura; family Ranidae; genus Staurois; species Staurois parvus. The sequence goes on from CATNWA010018078.1 coordinate 473,030, forward strand.
GAGAGTAAGAGAGAAGAGAAGGAAGAAGGGAAGAGAGGAGTGAAGGGAAGGAAAGAGGGGAGCGGAGAAGAAATGACAGGAGAGCAGAAGAAGAGAGGAGGAAAGATGGGAGGGTACAAGGAAGATGAGAGGAAAGAAAGTAGAAGGGAAAAGAGGCGTGAAGGGAAGGTAAGAGGGGAGCAAAGAAGAAAGGAGAGGTGAAATGAGGGGGGAGAGGAAGGAAGAAGGGAAGAGAGAAATGGAGGGAAAGGAGAAGGGAAGAGGAGAGGAGGGAAGAGGGGAGAAAGGAGAGAAGGGAGGAGAAGAGTGAAAGGAAGAGAAGGAAAGAGGGAAGAGGAGAAGAAAAGAGAGGAGAAAAGAAGGGGAGAGGAGAGGAGAGAAGGAAGAAGGGAAGAGAGGAGTGAAGGGAAGGGAAGGAAAGAGGGGAGTGGAGAAGAAAGGACAGGTGAGGAGAGGAGAGGAGAGGAGAGGAGAGGAGGAAAGATGAGAGGGGGACAAGGAAGAGGAGAGCTATGGAGAGGAGAGGAGAGATTAAACATAATTGCGTAGAGAGGACTGGGGGGGGGAGAAGCAGTGAGAGACATTTACGTTTCCAAGGCATTCCGCTACGTACAGCAATCATATGAATAGTAGAAGTTCGGACAATAATTGGATCCATTGTAGCCGAGGTTCTGAGAACCACAACCACCCGGTGAAGGCCGTTCCTTTAAGTCGGCCTTTATAAGTAATTCATGCGGTAATTCGGAGTTTGCGGAGGAAAGGAGGTTTGATTCCCCTCAGCACACCGCTAATCCCTCTAATAATCAGCAGCGCCGGGGAAAACATGTTGAAAATGCATCGGGCCCAGCGAGGCTGTCAGTTCCCATCTCATATCTGCAGGTACAGCGCACTACCTCGGGCTAAATATTTCAGCTTGGATGTGATAAACATCGGCATACGGCCTCCACCGCCGATCCCCGAGCTTCTGTCCCCGACACTCCTCCGTCCCCCCCGCCATTCCCCGCCTGCCCATACAGTTCATTCACGACATTACAGGAAGCGCCGCTAATTTAATTTAATTAGAAAAAGCCAATGTGCAGCCATCTTGAAAGGAGCTTTGCCCGGGGAAGTGCGCTCGGCTCGGTAAAAAAGATGGCCGTCGTGATTTCAAATGAGCTGTGATTTATAGGCCTCATTCCCACTTATGGGTGGTAATATCCCGTCTGCGGTTGTGACGGATCGCGCCTCGCCGAATCCCTGAACATCTCATGGAATGTAAATGCCGCATCCAAGATATTTAGAGGAACTACTACATGGAAATAAAGGAGGATACCAGTCCTCTCCTGTGGGGGTCCTTCCTCCAGTTCCTAGGCTCCCCAGAGGTTTCCAGTCCTCTCCTGTGGGGGTCCTTCCTCCAGTTCCTAGGCTCCCCAGAGGTTTCCAGTCCTCTCCTGTGGGGGTCCTTCCTCCAGTTCCTAGGCTCCCCAGAGGTTTCCAGTCCTCTCCTGGGGGGTTTCCTCCAGTCCTTCCCCTCCAGTCCTCTCTCCTGTGGGGGTCCTTCCTCCAGTTCCTAGGCTCCCCAGTTTCCAGTCCTCTCCTGTGGGTTTCCAGGTCCCCAGAGGTTTCCAGTCCTCCAATTTGGGTTCAGCCTTTTCTGGAGCCTATCTATCCATCAACAAACAAGCACCTGTCCCTCACTATAATGCTTGACTGTCCCTAGCGGATGGGTTCCTCTCCCTGTCTACACTTCCCAAAATCTTGGGACCCTTCGTGACTTAGACTAGCACATTGGGATCCAAACTGGTTGCTGGAATCTCGCAAAAGAGCCCTGTGTCAAAACTAGACACAGCCTTTCCCAAGATGGCGCCAGAGCCCATGGCAGAGGAGACATTGGTCCTACTTTCTGCTCCCCCTAGCGCCAGCAATAAAAGGCAGTCCTGTGACCGCTGTGGTTACTGAAAGATGGAAGTGATTTGATGATCGAAGAGTTGTATCATTTCCTGGCATCACTATGGAGATGTGGAGGCCAATGGAGATGTGGAGATGCCACCAACCGATGGAGATGTGGAGATGCCACAACAATGTAGATGTGGAGATGCCCCAACCCCCTCACCTGAATGCATACTTCAGGCTGATTGCCACGTACCTCTACACTAACCTTCAACCAAGAACCCGTGTGTGAGCTCCCCTAACCTCACCCTAAAACAAGAACCCCATCTATGAGCTTCCCTGACACTAACAATGGGGGTACTATTTCTTCCACTGACACCAATGATGGGGCACTATTCCTCCCACTGACACCAATGATGGGGCACTATTCCTCCCACTGACACCAATGATGGGGCACTATTCCTCCCACTGACACCAATGATGGGGTACTATTCCTCCCATGACACCAGTGATGGGGCACTATTCCTCCCACTGACACCAATGATGGGCACTATTCCTCCCACTGACACCAATGATGGGGCACTATTCCTCCCACTGACACCAATGATGGGGTACTATTCCTCCCACTGACACCAGTGATGGGGCACTATTCCTCCCACTGACACCAATGATGGGACACTATTCCTCCCACTGACACCAATGATGGGACACTATTCCTCCAACTGACACCAATGATGGGACACTATTCCTCCCACTGACACCAATGATGGGGCACTATTCCTCCCACTGACACCAATGAAGGAGTACTATTCCTCCCACTGACACCAATGATGGGACACTATTCCTCCCACTGACACCAATGATGGGGCACTATTCCTTCCACTGACACCAATGATGGGGCACTATTCCTTCTACCAATACCAATGATGGGGCACTATTCCTCCCACTGACACCAATGACGGGACACTATTCCTCCCACTGATACCAATGATGGGGCACTATTCCTTCCACTGACACCAATGATGGGACACTATTCCTTCCACTGACACCAATGATGGGGCACTATTCCTTCCACCAATACCAATGATGGGGCACTATTCCTTCCACTGACACCAATGATGGGGCACTATTCCTCCCACCAATGATGGGACACTATTCCTCCCACTAATACCAATGATGGGGCACTATTCCTCCCACTGACACCAACAATGGGGCACTATTCCTCCCACTGACACCAATGATGGGGCACTATTCCTTCTACTGACACCAACAATGGGGCACTATTCCTTCCACTGACACCAAAGATGGGGCACTATTCCTCCCACTGACACCAATGGTGGGGCACTATTCAGTCAACAAGCACCAATGATTGGTCATAATTCCTTCCACTGACAACAAAAATAGGCTGTTATTCTCCCATTGACACCAACTATTTCTCCCCCTAATACCAAACATCGGGCATTGTTTACTCCCTTTGTGCACAGTGCAGCCCCCGTAAATTCTGAAGGACAGTAAACTGGCCCTTTCTTAAAATGTTTGGAGTCCCCCGCTCTAGAGGCTTCCTATCAAGATGAAGTCCCTTCCCGACCTTGAAGCCCCCTCACCAGTAGAGGTGTATCTAGTTCATGTGCTGCCCTAGTCAATACTAACATCAGGTGCACCCCACCAGCACCCCACCCCCCTAGGGCCCCCGCCACCACCACAGCCCATTGCCGCAATATTGCCCCCCATCCCCATGCTGCCCCACCTGCCGCCACCACCACCACCGGCCAACACACATCCCCCACCCTCCCCCCCACCGCGACCACCAAATCCACCCAATTAACTATGAGCAATGAAAGATTCAGCCGGCTATGCCGGGACCCTCCAGCAGCGCACCTCCTCCTCCAGCGTTGACCAGGTCCCCATCCCCGCCACTTGTTTCCCTTCTTTCGGGGGGTGACACCACTCCCCCTGAAATTGCCACCTTAGGCAAACGCCTTGTTTGCCTTGCGATATGTACGCCGCTGCTCACCAGCATGCCTTCAAACTCCTACCTGCGTTTTGGCGGTTTGGCTCTTCACCCCCCCCCCCATCCCCATGCTGCCCACCTGCCGTCGCCACCACCGGCCAACACACATCCCCCACCCACCCACCGCAACCACCAAATCCACCCAATTAACCATGAGCAATGAAATCTTCAGCCGGCTATCCCGGGACCCTCCAGCAGCGCACCTCCTCCTCCACAGTTGAGCAGGTCCCCATCCCCGCCACTTGTTTCCCTTCTTTCGGGGGGCGACACCACTCCCTCTGAAAATTGCCGCCATAGGCAAACGCCTTGTTTTCCTCGCGATACGTACTCCGCTGCTCACCAGCATGCCTTCAAACTCCTACCTGCGTTTTGGCGGTTTGGCTCTTCCCCCCCCCATCCCCATGCTGCTCCACCTGCCGCCACCACCACCGGCCAACACACATCTCCCACCCCACCGCAACCACCAAATCCACCCAATTAACCATGAACAATGAAAGATTCAGCCGGCTATCCCGGGACCCTCGAGCAGCGCACCTCCTCCTCCAGAGTTGACCAGGTCCCCATCCCCGCCACTTGTTTCCCTTCTTTCGGGGGTGTGGACACCACTCCCCCTGAAAATTTCCGCCATAGGCAAACGCCTTGTTTTCCTCGCGATACGTACTCCGCTGCTCACCAGCATGCCTTCAAACTCCTACCTGCATTTGACGGTTTGGCTCCTCCCCCCCTTAACGTTGGTGCCGCCGCGCCATCAGCCTTTCCCGCCAGCATGCGTGGGATTGAACGCGCTTCGCAATGCTTTATAGGTATCCTCTCACGGCGCCTCGTCATCGGCACGGAACTTTTACAAACCCCGGATCTTTCTGCGGTTTCCTGCTCAAAATTCCGAGTAGGCCCTACGGGGAAAACGCTGGCAATTATATCTGGCTCTCTCTACACGGCATTAAATGATTTGGAGTTGCGCGCGGGGCCTGCAGAGACCCGGCCTGCGTGGAGCGCGTTTCATCATGCATGCAGAAGCTGCAGCGAGCTCGGGGTTAGGAGAGGAGTTGTGGCATTACTAACTTTCCCCTGTGCTTTTACACTCTTAATCAATTACCGCGCGCCTCTCCAACCGCTCCATCCCGGCGTACGGCTCTACGGGGAAATCCGCGCGCGCTCACAGCCTCGGTAAATAGCTTTGCTCCTCAGCCAGACAGCCGCGTGGAAATAAATAGGGTGGATGAAACCCAATCAATACTTCTTAATAAAAATAACATTTTAAAACCGAGACGTATAATAAAAAAAAAAAAAATGATATATTTTCTCGATAGAAAAACTTTCCATCTATTTCCAGACACGGTCATTACACGCGGTGACGCGGGATGGATTGGTGGAAGGCGCTCTTCTCCCGTCTATCATTTCTCTGTTAGGCCTCGCCGTTCTGCGACACGGGCTCAGAATCTGAAAATTTCACACCTTTAAAGGGTCAGTCCAACCCCCCCCCAAAAAAGAGTGTTGGATGTTTCAGGTTTTTAGTAGATGCTGGAGAGGTAAAAAATGGTTTTCTTAGGTGACTGCGGCGGTGAGCCCCCTGTTTCCAGGCATTGGCAGCCCCCTGCTGCAGTAATAATGGGTGGCCTTGATCTGCCTGTTTGTGTTTAGGGCCGGGTTCAGGTGTTATTGAGAGCCCGTCATTTTGTTGGGTTAAGGCGGCTTAGTCATTTTCATTGGCTGCCAAGACTGGACCCGGCCCCCTTTTTTGGGCACAACGTAAAGCAGCGCATTGCTGTATATAAGGTACGGGGCGTTGTCCTATTGTAGAGTCATTCACAATGAATGTGCGGCCCCCCTATACCGGGTATCATCACAACCTATTTATTACATCCTCCCTCTGGTCTCCCCTTCGGTCTTGCACAGGTGTACCGGCTCCTCCCCTTCAGTCTTGCACAGGTACTGTACTGGCTCCTCCCCTTCAGTCTTGCACAGGTGTGTACCGGCTCCTCCCTTCAGTCTTGCACAGGTGTACAGGCTCCTCCCTTCAGTCTTGCACAGGTGTACCTGGCTCCTCCCCTTCAGTCTTGCACAGGTGTACCGGCTCCTCCCCTTCAGTCTTGCACAGGTGTACGGCTCCTCCCCTTCAGTCTTGCACAGGTGTACAGGCTCCTCCCCTTCAGTCTTGCACAGGTGTACAGGCTCCTCCCCTTCAGGTGTCGTCTCCTGCACAGGTGTACGGCTCCTCCCCTTCAGTCTTGCACAGGTGTACAGGCTCCTCCCCTTCAGTCTTGCACAGGTGTACCGACTCCTCCCCTTCAGTCTTGCACAGGTGTACCGGCTCCTCGCCCTCCACTCCCTTCAGTCTTGCACAGGTGTACAGACTCCTCCCCTTCAGTCTTGCACAGGTGTACTTAGTCTTGCACTACTCCCCTTCCAGTCTTGCACAGGTGTACCGGCTCCTCCCCTTCAGTTTTGCACAGGTTTACTGACTCCTCCCCTCCAGTCTTGCACAGGTGTACCTGCCTCCTCCCCTTCAGTCTTGCACAGGTGTACTGACTCCTCCCCTTCAGTCTTGCACAGTTATACAGGGTCTGCACAGGTGACAGGGTCCTGCCTGTCTCAGGACCGGCTAGGCTCTCCCTAGCAGCTATCTTTGCTACAGGTTGTGACTCTCCTGTTCAGGTCTTGCCTGTCAGTTTTGTACAGGAAGCTATGTACAGCAGCCTGCTGTCCCCTTCCACCAGCCTTGATCTGCTTGCATGGTATGGAGAAGCACAGAGACCCAGTGATGACATCATTGGGTCTAAAATAAGGTATATAACGAAAGCGGAATGCTTTTATTCAAAGACGTCATTAGCATGTTGATGAAGGGGAGTGACCAGGGAAGGCAAAATATAAGCAGATTAAACGATACAAGTGCATCTAGTTTAAAAAAAAAAAATAGAATAAATAAATAGACAACCTACATCTACAGAATCCTATAACCACAGCTAATTCAGAGAAAGGCAAAAAAAAAACATCCAATGGCAGGTGGGAAATTCCGAAACATAAAGACAGGTAGGAGGAAAACTGGGAGTATTTTGTTATTCCGTAGTAGTAATAATAATAATAATAATAATTAATAAAAAATAAATAATAATAATAATAATAAACAATAATAAAATAAATAATAATAATAACAATAATAAAAAATAATAATAATAATAATAATAATAATAAAATAAATAAATAATAATAAAGCATTGATCTGAGAAAACATAAAGACAGGTAGGAGTGGAACTGGGAGTATTTCCTTATTTAATAATAATAGTAGTAATAATAATAATAATAAAAAATAAAATAAATAATAATAAATAAAAAATAATAAAATAAAATAATAATAATAATAATAAAGCATTGATTTGAGAAAACATAAAGACAGGTAGGAGTGGAATGGGAGTATTTCCTTATTTAATAATAATAGTAGTAATATATAATAATAATAATAATAATAATAAAAAAATAAAATAAATAATAATAATAATAAAAAATAATAAAATAAAATAATAATAATAATAATAAAGCATTGATTTGAGAAAACATAAAGACAGGTAGGAGTGGAACTGGGAGTATTTCCTTATTTAATAATAATAGTAGTAATAATAATAATAATAAAAAATAAAATAAATAATAATAATAAAAAAATAATAAAATAAATAATAATAATAATAATAAAGCATTGATTTGAGAAAAACATAAAGACAGGTAGGAGTGGAACTGGGAGTATTTCCTTATTTAATAATAATAGTAGTAATAATAATAATAATAATAATAATAATAAAAAATAAAATAAATAATAATAATAATAAAAAATAATAAAATAAAAATAATAATAATAATAATAAAGCATTGATTTGAGAAAACATAAAGACAGGTAGGAGTGGAACTGGGAGTATTTCCTTATTTTAATAATAATAATAATAATAATAATAATAAAAGTAATAATAGTATAGTAGTAGTAGTAATAATAATAGTAGTAGTAGTAGTAGTAATAATAATAATAAAAGCATTGATTGTAGAAAACATAAAGACATGTAGAAGGAGCGCTGGCAGTGTTTCCTTATTCCATAGTATTGATAATAATAATAGTTATAATAATAATAATAATGAATAATTGATTGTTTGCGGATCCGGTTTGAGTTATCAGTTGTAGTTGGAAGTATTTTCTCTCAGATTTCTTTATGTCCCTTTTTTTTTGTTTTGTTTTTTAACTTTTCCCAAATCACAATGTCATCTATGATCATTTACAGTAATATTCCATTCAATTGACTTTTTTTTTTTCCAAAATGTTGAGAAAAACTCAATTAAAAAAAAAATAATAATGTGCTAGGCCACCTTAGATAAAAGCCCATCCAAAATTGAAATTCATAAATATTCCTTCCTAATCTGATCACCTTTTTTTTTTAATATGACCTCAAGAAAATAATTTGTAAGTCTTTAAAATTCCCGACATTTTTAAAATCTTGTTTTCAGATAGGAAGATATTGGATTATCAAATGCTCAGTGTGTGGGAACCTTCGTAGGAAATGTGTCTGAATTCAGGAGTAATTCTGTAAAGGTAAACCAAGAGTCATTATTGAACATTGGAAATACCTCAAAACAGCCAATTTTTGTATGTCGTTGTATAAATTTTTTTTTTAAATGAGTTCCTTAGACAGATGGTGGAAATCCTCCCGGAATTCAATGCATCACCTTACGGTCTGGTGCCTCGCTCTGATGACTTTGCCTTCCTTCGGCGCTCTCATCAATATAATGAAGAGGTGATGTTTTCTACTTTCCGATAAGACGGTAGACACTTATAACAGTGCGTGTGGTCTCTAAGGGACGAACCTTCAGATCGATGTCTTTGCCTACACCACCGGTAGTGGAGAACTGGAGGACCTCAGAGACGTCCTGACAGCTGCTCACATCCTGGATGGACTGACTCTCTGCGGACAGCTTTGTTCATTACTCTTTCTCTTATTACTGACTGCTGGTGGTCCCCTGGGCCCCCCCAGACCTTCTGCTGTGACGGGCCTATTGACAGGCCGACTGAAGTGTCGAGACTTCTCTGGTAGAACATACGTTCCATCGTTAGGAGAAGTTGTGGCATGAAAGGCTTGCTGATGTTCTAGAAATGAGAATCAAGGCTGCATGGGCCGGGACTGACTCCGAACATAATGTTATTGCGAGAAATTGGAAAGTAACAGTTAGAGGGAAGCCAATGATTCAAAGTTCGCTTTATCCGGCATCTTCCAGATCCACCAGACCTGAGTGTTGGGCCAGATCCACCAGACCTGAGTGTTGGGTCAGATCCACCAGACCTGAGTGTTGGGCCAGATCCACCAGACCTGAGTGTTGGGCCAGATCCACCAGACCTGAGTGTTGGGTCAGATCCACCAGACCTGAGTGTTGGGCCAGATCCACCAGACCTGAGTGTTGGATCAGATTCACCAGACCTGAGTGTTGGGTCAGATCCACCAGACCTGAGTGTTGGGCCAGATCCACCAGACCTGAGTGTTGGGTCAGATCCACCAGACCTGAGTGTTGGGTCAGATCCACCAGACCTGAGTGTTGGATCAGATTCACCAGACCTGAGTGTTGGGTCAGATCCACCAGACCTGAGTGTTGGGTCAGATCCACCAGACCTGAGTGTTGGGTCAGATCCACCAGACCTGAGTGTTGGGCCAGATCCACCAGACCTGAGTGTTGGGTCAGATCCACCAGACCTGAGTGTTGGGCCAGATCCACCAGACCTGAGTGTTGGGCCAGATCCACCAGACCTGAGTGTTGGGCCAGATCCACCAGACCTGAGTGTTGGGCCAGATCCACCAGACCTGAGTGTTGGGCCAGATTCACCAGACCTGAGTGTTGGGTCAGATCCACCAGACCTGAGTGTTGGGCCAGATCCACCAGACCTGAGTGTTGGGCCAGATCCACCAGACCTGAGTGTTGGGCCAGATCCAGCAGACCTGAGTGTTGGGCCAGATCCACCAGACCTGAGTGTTGGGCCAGATCCACCAGACCTGAGTGTTGGGCCAGATCCACCAGACCTGAGTGTTGGGCCAGATCCAGCAGACCTGAGTGTTGGGCCAGATCCAGCAGACCTGAGTGTTGGGCCAGATCCAGCAGACCTGAGTGTTGGGCCAGATCCACCAGACCTGAGTGTTGGGCCAGATCCAGCAGACCTGAGTGTTGGGCCAGATCCACCAGACCTGAGTGTTGGGCCAGATCCACCAGACCTGAGTGTTGGGCCAGATCCACCAGACCTGAGTGTTGGGCCAGATCCACCAGACCTGAGTGTTGGGCCAGATCCACCAGACCTGAGTGTTGGGCCAGATCCACCAGACCTGAGTGTTGGGCCAGATCCACCAGACTTGAATGTTGGGCCAGATATCCAATCATCCACCTCTTTATCCCCAACTTCCCCTTCTCTCCTTTTATCCATAATTAATGCTTTTTCCCCATTTATATCTGAGTAATGGCAGGAATACATGCTAGGAAAATGGTTATGAAAAATTTAGCTGATCAAATGATCGATCGATTTTTTCTCTTCGTTGATCAGCATGATGTTAGAACTGATAACGATATTGTGAACAAAAACTCCTTCTCATAATTAACTCCTCCCCATAATGAACTCCTTCTCCCCATTCTAGAAAGGCCAGTTGATTAAACTTTTCTCCATTCTGCATCTTCCTGACCCATCAGACCTGAGTTTTGGGCCAGATATCCAATCATCTACCTCTTTTATCCCTAAATTACTCCTTCTTCTTGCCCCTGCTCCCTCTTTATCCCTAATTACCTTCTATCCAGTGACCCATCCCTTTTATTCCTAATTAACGCCTCCCCGTCCTCCCCTTTTATCCCAAATTAACTCCTTCTTCCCTTTTATCCCCAATTAACTCCTTCTTCCCCTTCTCCCTACTTTATGCCTTCTCCCCTTTTATCCCCAATTAACTCCTTCTTCCCTTTTATCCCCAATTAACTCCTTCTTCCCTTTTTATACCCAATTAACTCCTTCTTCCCCTTCTCCCTACTTAATGCCTTCTCCCCTTTTATCCCCAATTAACTCCTTCTTCCCTTTTATCCCCAATTAACTCCTTCTTCCCTTTTATCCCCAATTAACTCCTTCTTCCCCTTCTCCCTACTTAATGCCTTCTCCCCTTTTATCCCTAAGTTACTCCTTCTTCCCCTTCTCCCTCTTTATCCCTAATTAACTTCTATCCAGTGACCCATCCCTTTTATTCCTAATTAACGCCTCCCCCTCCTTCTCCCCTTTTATCCATCATTAACTCCTTCTTCCCCTTTTATCCATCATTAACTCCTTCTTCCCTTTTATCCATCATTAACTCCTTCTTCCCATTCTCGAGTGAGGCCAATTGATGAAACCTTTTTTTCCATTCTGCATCTTCCCAGTCCCCCAGCCCTGTGTGTTTGGGTGTGTTGGGCCAGGTATCCAGTGATCCACCCTTTTTATTACTTTTTTAAAATGATTACAGTGTATATATAAATACTCATTGCTGTCCGCGTCCTTTTTAGGGAGATTTACCGCCGTACATTGCCACCAATTGGAAAAATCCAAAAATGCGTGTTGTCACCAAAACAGGAATAGAGAGGAGCTTTTCCAATAGGGACACTTGTTGGACACGAGTGACTATCTCTGGTCTGCTCCCTTCAGTCATTGGATTTTGTTTTTTTTCAATCATGGAGGCTCAGCATCACATTGTGGGCGTTGCCTATGCAAATAGAGCCTGCCTAGGAACGCCCACTCCTCCGGACTGACACCCGCCCATCAAGACATTTTGATATTTGCATAACTCCTCTAAAAAGACAAGCCCACTGCTTGCATCAGGGCTGAGGGCTTTGAGAGGATTACTGGGGCAGGGTGCTGTGATGTTCAGCACCCTGCCAGCCCCTCCCACCAGCCATGATCTACCTGCATTGCTTAGAGACGCACTCCTGAGACCCTGGGTGTAAAATAAGGCATGTAATGAAAATGGAAAAGTTTATTTAAATATTTTTTTTTTTTTTTTTGAAATGTTGGCATGTAAGGACAAGGATGGCAAAATATACGCCTCTTTAACGTCAGCTTAAATTAACATGTTCAAATAGGGCAGTATAAACATTTGGTACTTTTTTATCCCAAAGCGCTGTAACAAAGGGACATCAGTTGCATACTCTTTTAAATCAATTTTTTTTCCAATCTAACCTCTTAAAAATTCCTTACGTACCCACATGGAACAAAAAATATATTTGAATATATTTTTTTTAAGTATTCTTCCCAAATATATTGCCATATATTTGAATTGCAACAATTTTGGCCATTATCAATATATTTCAAAATATAATTCAGTAAATAAATATATGTCACTTTGTGATATTAAGTAATAGTAAAGATCTTGCCGAATCATTGGGCCACCCACCCATAGCGGAAATGTAAAGATTGCTCTGCTCCATGAGGGGGTGTACAGGGGGGGAGGGGGTGGGGGAGCTGAACTGGATAATAGCCACAAGGGGCAACTCAGCCCCCCTCATCCAATCTCAATGGAATGTGTCAGACTGGATGTTGATGGTCCAACGACAATGAGAAGTGTAGAGGTTTGTGTTCTCATTACATCATCCAATCCCATGGTGTCAGGAAGTCCAGGAAGGATCCTTAACACATTTCACACCTACCTTCCTTTACCTGGAAACCAACATTTCCCCTCAAACCTTCCATGGTGAGTGGAGTTCCCATGAAGATGGAAATGTTGGGTCGTGTTCCCAAAACTCATTAGAGCCGAGGAGGCTGCTTGGATGAGCAGACAAATGTCTTCAAGTAGAAGAAGTAGAATGAGACTGACCTCTACTAGATATACCATGACCAGGATAAGGACCTTCACAGATGTAGACTTTTATTGGGTTCCATTGTGCTAGAAGTGTTAGAGCGATGTGCATAGCAGAGGTTAGAGGAGCATGCATGGACCTGGACCTGGACCTGGACCTGGACCTGTGTGTTCATGGCTTTCCAACCAATGGTAGGTGGGCTATCTCTAATAATAATCTATCTATCTATCTATCTATCTATCTATCTATCTATTATCTATCTATCTATCTATCTATTATCTATCTATTATCTATCTATCTATCTATCTATTATTCTATCTATCTATCTATCTATCTATCTATCTCAATCTATCTATCTATCTATCTATCTATCTATCTATTATCTATCTATCTATCTATCTATTATCTGGATTATCTATCTATCTATCTATCTATCTATCTATCTATCTATCTATCTATCTATCTATCTATCTATCTATCTATCTATCTATCTATCTATTTATCTATCTATCTATTATCTATCTATCTATCTATCTATCTACTATCTATTATCTTCTATCTAATCTATCTATCTATCTATCTATATCTATCTATCTATCTATCTATCTATCTATATCTATTATCTATCTATCTATCTATCTATCTATCTATCTAATCTATCTATCTATCTATTCTATCTATCATCTATCTATCTATCTATCTATCTATCTATTATCTATCTATTATCTATTTATCTATCTATCTATCTATCTATCTATTATCTATCTATCTCTCTATCTATCTATCTATCTATCTATCTATCTATCTATTCTATCTATCTATCTATCTATCTATCTATTATCTATTATCTATCTATCGATCTATCTATCTATCTATCTATCTATCTATCTATCTATTATCTATTATCTATCTATCTATCTATTATCTATCTATCTATCTATTATCTATCTATCTATCTATCTATCTATTATCTATCTATCTATCTATCTATCTATTATCTATCTATCTATCTATTTCTATCTATCTATCTATTATCTATCTATTATCTATCTATTATCTATCTATCTATCTATCTATCTATCTATCTTATCTATCTATCTATCTATCTATCTATCTATCTATTACTCTATTATCTATCTATTATCTATTATCTATTATCTATCTATTATTCTATCTATCTATCTATCTATTATCTATCTATCTATCTATCTATCTATTATCTATCATCCATCTATCTATCTATCTATCTATCTATCTTCTTCTATCTATCTATCTATCTATCTATCTAATCTATTATCTATTATCTATCTATCTATCTATCTATCTATCTATCTATCTATCTATCTATCTATCATCTATCTATCTATCTATATTATCTATCTATCTATCTATCTATCTATCTTATCTATCTATCTATCTATCTATCTATTATCTATCATCCATCTATCTATTCTATCCTATTCTATCCTCTTTTAATCCATCTATCTATCCTTCTACCTATTAGATAGATAGTTTGCGGCAGAAGAATCGGGAGGAATGTATTGATCGGCAGCGCGCGGGTTCCTGGGGGACTGCAGCAGTCGCAGTGACATCTCCCCTCTGTGCTCTTCACTGAATGATGTTGAAGTTTAGAATTACATAAAAGAAGAGCAGAAACACTCTAATGCTTGGAAGAGCATTTCTTGAGTCTGGAAATGTCTTGGGAGGCGTAAACCTCCCGCTGTGCCAATAATGAGTCAAATCACATAATTGTAAAATGCGATCCGTGTCTCGGTATTAAAGAACTCGGGAATAACTGCAAATGCTTCATCAGTCAGTAATCTGGAGCACGAAGCAGAGGAGCAATCCAGAGAACATCTCTTTCCTCCGGAATGCTGTTGGTGTTTTGTTGGGGGGGGGGGAGTCTTTGACTTAAAACAGGCAACTGGGTCCAAAATGAAATGGCTGTGTTTGGGATGGAGAGGGGTGCTGGAGGGAGGATCTCACGCCAACTTCTTCAAGGGCTGCGATAGGCCGCCTTCGTCTTATCAGTCACTTGCTCACTGGTGGTGGGGGAGCGATGCAACAGTTAATTAAATAGAATTCTACTGACACCAAATTGTGGTCTGTCAAAGGGCTCAAGACCCCCCCCCCACACACACAGACACACCCACCCCCTTCCATCTCAGGGTCCAAAAGAGAAGCAAACAGCTACTAGGAAATCTTAAATACAAAAAGTGGACCTTTTATTCTTGTAGAGTAGAAGAAAGAAGACCAACCTACCTACCTTACCTAGTTACTCTTCATGGCCAAAGGTTCGATGATAAGTGGCCATCATACCTACATGAGCGAGTTGGAAATAATATTTCAAAACCTTGGCCATCCATCTGAAGTTGCCCCCTTACAGTGTCATCCTCTGCTCATCTGGGAGGACCATTCCACAAGATTTTGGAGGCTGCCTGTGGGGAATTTGTGCCCATTTGTGTTGGATGAGAAGATCTGGCTCACATATCGGGCCTCACATTGGGCACCAAAAAAGAACAATCACAATTTGTCTTCCAGTTCATCCTAAAGGTGTTCAGTAGGGTTGAGGTCGGGGTTCTGTGCAGGACATTGGAGTTCCTCCACCCCAAACTGGTCAAACCATGTCTCTATGGAGCTGTACATCTCTTCCAGAAACCATGGACAATATTACAGAGTTCCCCCCATGGACATTATTATGGAGCTGCCCCCTCTAACCACCTTCATGTTTCTGGAAAGCAAGATTTTGGAGGGTGTCTGTGGAAATTTTGTGTCCATTTGTGTGGTCAGGTACTGAGTGTTGGATTAGAAGATCCGGCTCACAACCAGATTTCTAATCCATCCCAACGGTGTTCAGTAGGGTTGAGGTCGGGGCTCTGTACAGGGACACTTGAGTCCCACCACACCAAACTGGTCATTCCATGTCTTTATGGAGCTGGCTTTGTACACACAGGGGACAGTCATGGGGGGACAGAAAAGGGTCTTCACCAAACTGGTACCACAAGGCTGGAAGAGCCCAATTGTCTCCAATGTCTTTGTATGATGGAGGATTTACCGGGACCCGTCACTGGAGACACCTGAGCTCAGTCATTGCGATTGGGGTCCAATACCTTTGGTCATGTGGTGTATTTCTCTTCATCTGTCCTCTTCCAGTCCTTCCCATCTGCTGTCTCCTCTCTTCTAGGAAAGATTTGTGTGTTATACAGAGTGTGTGTCTGCAGTTCATCATTAGAGCAGCTTCAAAATGTACTGTTCTGGACAAAGATAAATGTGCGTTATCATAGCGACAGCAAACTAGTGGCAGTTATGGATACATACAGTATATCTGTCTGTCCCTCATTTTATCCATCCATCCATCCCTCTTTCCATCATCCCTATCTATCCATCCATCCATCCCCTCTATCCATCCATCCATCCCTCTATCAATCCACCCATCCATCCCTCTATCCATCCATTCCATCCATCCCTCTATCTATCCATCCATCCATCCATTTCCTCTATCTATCCATCCATCCATCCATCCCTCTATCCATCCATCCATCCATCCATCCCTCTATCTATCCATCCATCCATCCCTCTATCCATCCATCCCTCTATCTACCTTTATCCATCCATCCATCCACAATCCATCCCTCTATCCCATCCATCCATCCCTCTATCTATCCACCCATCCATCCCGTCTATCCATCCATCCATCCATCCCACTATCTATCTAATCCATCCATCCATCCATCCCTCTATCATCTATCCATCCATCCATCCATCCCTTTATCCATCCCTCTATCTATCCATCCAGGTTACATCCCCATCCCATCTATCTATTGGCAGATATGGATTGTGTATACTATATACGGTATTAATTGGTGACAGTTATGGATACATACAGGTACATATACACTAGATTGTCAAAGGTATTCCCTCATGTATTCCCAATCATGTAACTCAGGTGTTCCAATCCCCTCCAATCATGTGATTCAGGTGTTCCTATCTCCCTCCCCAATCATGTGATTCAGGTGTTCCAATCCCCTCCCAATCATGTGATTCAGGTGTTCCAATCCCCCTCCCAATCATGTGATTCAGGTGTTCCAATCCCCTCCCAATCATGTGATTCAGGTGTCCCAATCCCCTCCATATCATGTGATTCAGGTGTTCCAGTCCCCTCCATATCATGTGATTCAGGTGTTCCAATCCCCTCCCAATCATATAATTCAGATGTTCCAATATCCTCCATATCATGTGATTCAGGTGTTCCAATCCCCTCCCAATCATGTGATTCAGGTGTTCCAATCCCCTCCCAATCATGTGATTCAGGCGTTTCAATCCCCTCCATATCATGTGATTCAGGTGTTCCAATCCCCTCCCAATCATGTGATTCAGGTGTTCCAATCCCCTCCAATCATGTGATTCAGGTGTTCCAATCCCCTCCCATATCATGTGATTCAGGTGCTCCAATCACCTTCATATCATGTGATTCAGGTGTTCCAATCCCCTCCATATCATGTGATTCAGGTGTTCCAATCCCCTCCCAATCATGTGATTCAGGTGTTCCAATCCTCTCCATATCATGTGATTCAGGTGCCCCAATCCCCTCCATGGACACAGGTGTATACAATCAAGCCCCTAGGCATGCAGACGGCTTCTACAAACATTGGTGAAAGAATGGGTCGCTCTCAGGAGCTCAGTGACTCCAAGCGTGGTCCCGTGATAGGTGGCCACCTGGGCAATAAGTCCATCCGTGACATTTCCTGGCTACTAAATATTCCACGCTCAACTGTTAGTGGGATTATAACAAAGTGGAAGCAACTGGGAACAACAGCCACTCAGCCACCAAGTGGTAGGCCACGTCACATGACAGGGGCGGGGTCAGCGCATGCTGAAGCGCACAGTGCGCAGAAGTCGCCAACTGTCTGCAGAGTCAATAGCTAAAGACCTCCAAACTTGGTGTGGCCTTCAGATGAGCCCAACAACAGTGTGTAGAGAGCTTCATGGAATGGGTTTCCATGGCCGAGCAGCTGCATCCAAGCCTTCCATCACCAAGTGCAATGCAAAGCGTCGGATGCCAATGAAAAGCACGCTGCCACTTGGACTCTAGAGCAGCCTGGTTGCCTTCCATCACCAATGCAATGCAAAGCGTTGGATGCCGTGGTGTAAAGTACGCCGCCACTGGACTCTAGAGCAGAGGAGACGTGTTCTCTGGAGTGACCAATCACGCTTCTCTGTCTGGCAATCCGAAGGACATGTCTGGGTTTGGCGGTGGCCAGGAGAACGGTACTTGCCTGACTGCATTGTGCCAAGTGTAAAGTTTGGTGAAGGGGGTTTTAAGGTGTCGGGTGCTCTTCAGGGGTTGGGTTGGCCCCCTAGTTTCCTGTGAAGGGAACTCTTAAGGCGACATTTTTGGACAATTTCATGCTCCCAACTTTGTGGGAGGAGTTTGGGGATGGCCCCTTCCTGTTCCAACATGACTGCCCACCAGTGCACAAAGCAAGGTCCATGAAGACATGGAGGAGCCAGTCAGGGGTGGGAGGAACTTGACTGTCCTGCACAGAGTCCTGACCTCAACCCCATAGAACACCTTTGGGATGAATTAGGGCGGAGACTGCGAGCCAGGCCTCCTCCCCCGACATCAGTGCCTGACCTGACAAATGTGCTTCTGGAAGAAATGGTCCAACCTTCCCATAGACACCCTCCTAAACCTTGTGGACGGCCTTCCCCAGAAGAGTTTGAAGGTGTTATAGCTGCCAACTCAATATTTGAACCCTACGGACTAAGACTGGGGGGCCATTAAAGGCATGTGTGCAAGGGGGGCGGGGCCAACTCAATATTGAACCCTACGGACTAAGACTGGGGGGGGCCATTAAAGGACATGTGTGGAAAGGGCGGGGGGACTCCAATTAACCTAGACTAAGACAGGGGGAGGGGGGCCATTAAAGTGTCATGTGTGTGGGAAGGGCAGCAGCCCGATACTTAGGGTAATATAGTGTATATATCTAGTGGCAGTTATGGATACGTATATATAGTATCGGGCGGACTGACAACTCATGGGGCCCCCGGGCAATAGGGGATCATGGGGCCCCTGTGTCCTTGCCCAAACTCACAAAAGCCTATGAAAAAGGTACCAGGGGCATCTCATGGGCCCCCTACTGACCCCGGGCCCTCGGGCAGTGCCCGAGTTTCCAAATGGTCAGTCCGCCCCTGTACAGTGTATATATATACACACACCGAGTATACAGTGACAGTTGTGGATAGTGGCAGTTTGTATACAGTATATACAGTATATATATATATACACACACATCGAGTATACAGTGACAGTTGTGTATCTGTGTGTATATCTAGTGGCAGTTGTGGATACGTACATACAGTATATATATATATACACACACCGAGTATACATTGACAGTTGTGTATCTGTGTGTATATCTAGTGGCAGTTGTGTATCTGTGTGTATATCTAGTGGCAGTTGTGTATCTGTGTGTATATCTAGTGACAGTTGTGTATCTGTGTGTATATCTAGTGGCAGTTGTGGATACGTATATGCAGTATATATACACACACCGAGTATACAGTGACAGTTGTGGGTACGTACATACAGTATATATATATATAACACACACACCGAGTATACAGTGACAGTTGTGTATCTGTGTATATCTAGTGGCAGTTGTGGCTGTGTATATACTATATATATCTATGTCAGCGTATTATTGACCCGCTGTCAGCGCTCAGTGAAGATTCACCTGCGGTTCCTGAACTGCAGATAAGAGGAGCCGGGGGGCCGAGTCATTCATCACTCCACACCGATCGCCGTTTCTCCCAAAGAATAATATGATCGATCTATTGCTGGAATCCAAGATTACGGAGAGACCCGGAGCTCCGAACATCACTTATCAGCACATAATCACTTCCTGAGCTGCTGCTATCTCACTCACCCAAAGAGCCGGTCATCATGCCGTTGCCTGGCAGGTGCTGCCGCGTTGGGGGCGGCGGGCGGCTCTACGATGCTCTGCGGGTTCCTGAAGCCCAATGGGTCCTTTAGCATCACGCATGTTGTGGAAACGTCTTTTCTGGGTTACTGGTTGCTGGGATGTTTTCAGGAAGCTATCTATGTACGGCCTCCTGTTAGCCCCTCCCACCAGCCACGATCTGGCTGTGTCGCATAGAGAAGCACAGAGACCCAGTCACTGCTTTCAATATAAAGGAATGTCATGAAGACGGAAAGGTTTTTTTTTATTTAAAAATGTCGATAGCATGAGAGGGGTGGAAGGAGGAGAAAGCAGGGAAGGCAAATGGTAACTTCGGCTGGTTTCCGGCGCTCGCTTTTTATTTTTATTTGCAGTTGAAAAGAAAAAAATATGAAGTCTCCTACATTAGCCTTTAATGCGGCGCGGTGCTGCATTCCGCTAACACTGCAGATAACGCTGAAGAGCCCTTCAAATGGTTTGATAGCTTTTTTTTGGTTTACATTCGCCGAGAGCAGCCGCAGCTCCCATGATGCTCCTTGGCGGCGGCCCCAGTAAAATGGCTCCTTCAGTTCTGCGCACTTTTTTCATCTTTCGAATTTTTTTTTTTTTGCTCTCATCGCACGCGGTGCGATTATGAAGTATTTTAAACGACCGTAAAAACGCTTGCGCTCTCTTGTCCCCGCGCCAATCCCGATCGTTGCGCTCCTCTAACACCTCCGCGGTGGCGAAACGCGCCCATCTGGGCCAACGGAGACAACGCCAGACTGCTTGTCCCTCTAAGAACGCTCACTCACGCCGCTTTGTGAGAACTGAAATCGAATTCTTGTCGCCCCCCCTGTTGGGATTCACAAAGGGTACAATACCTTCACGGCGAACGGCGAGGGGGGGGGGGGGCTAGATTAAAATAATGGCAGGAAACCTGCGCTATTCGTTGCCGCCGCTGAGCTAAACACAACATGTAAAATGAAATCGGGAAAAAAAAAAAAATGTTCCCAGGGTTGCTTAGCAACGCCCTCCTGGGTGGCCATTTTGATTCGGCGTTCATCCTCCAGCACTGGTCACCGGGCGCCATTAAATTGGGCAGCGAGAGGTTAATGGAGCAAAAGAGACGATTGGACATTCTCTCAAATGGCGCCACGAAAGGTGGAAGCTGCAGATTTCATTTATTTTGATAAAAGTTCACGCCTCGGGGGGGGGGGGGGGGGGGGGGGGGGGAGGGGGGGGGGGGGGGGGCGCTGGGAGGGAAGGAGGGCGTATTGCGCTGTCCATGGAGATGCGAATCTACGAATCGGGCGTGATTGAAGGGTGTTTCCGACCCTCTGACAGGTCTTCATCAGTGAAGGATTTATCACGAGGCAAACAGGCATTTGCCTAAGGCGGCACTTTTCAGGGGGGCGGCGCTGCCCCTCCCCCCCCCTCTTCCATGGAAGGGACACTTAGGACATGGGGGCTGCTGAGATGGGGCACTTACCTGATGGGGCAACTATTCCTCCCACTGACTACACAACCAATGATGGGCACTATCCTCCCACGACACCAATGCTGGGGCGCCTCCCACTGACACCAATGATGGGGCACTTATTTCCTCCCACTCAGGACACCAATGATGGGGCACTATTCCTCCCCACTGACACCATGACGGGGCACTATTCCTACTCCCACTGACCCTACCAATGATGAGGCACTATTCCTCCCACTGACACCAAATGATGGGGGCACTAAATCCTGCCCACTGACACCAATGATGGGGCACTAATCTTCCTCCCACTGACACCAATGACCGGGGCACTATTCCCCCACTGACACCAATGATGGAGCACTTATTCCTCCCACTGAAACCAATGATGGGGCACAATTCCCGCCAACTGACATTCACTGGATGGGAGCACTATTCCTCCCACTTACACCCAATGACGGGCACTAATCCTCCCACTGGACACCAATGATCGGCGCACATACTACCTCCCACTTACACCAATGATGGCACTATTCACTCCCCACTGACACCAATGATGGGGGCACTATTCCTCCCCACATGACACCAAATAAGAGGCCCTAAAATCTCCCACTGACACCAATGATGGAACATCTAATCCCTCCAACTGACACCAAATGATGGGGCGCTATTTTCCTCCACTGACACCAATGATGGGCACCTGAGGGGGGGGGGGGGGGGGGCCCTATTCCTCCCACTGATACAATGATGGGGCACATTCCTCCCATTACACCAATGAGGGGCACATCCCTCCCACTGACACCAAGAGGGGGCACTATCCTCCCACTCCCCCAATGGGGGGGGCACTATTCCCCCCCACTACACCAATTGGGGGACTATCCCCCCCACTGAAAAACCAATATGGGCCTATTCCTCCCACTGACACCAATGATGGGGCACTTTTCCTCCACGACCCAAAAGAGGGGGCACTATTCCCCCCACTGATACCAATTGGGGCACTATTCCTTCCACACACCAAGAGGGGCACTTTTTCCCCCCACTGACACCATGGGGGCGCTATTCCTCCCACTGACACCAAGTGGGGCACTTTCCTCCCACTGACCCCAAATGATGGGCACTATTCTCCCACTGAACACCAATGGGGGGGCACTATTCCTCCCACTGATCCCCAACGATGGAAACTATTCCCCCACGACACAATGACGGGGCCACTGTTCCTCCACTGATACCAATGATGGAGCACTATTCCTTCCACTGACAAACCACTGATGGGGCACTATTCCTCCCACTGACACCAATGACTTGCGGGAATTGGCATTCGCTTTATGTCTTAATTAAATAACCCTATTTGTTAACATTATATATAGATACTGTACCAACCATTAGTCCTGATAATATTAAAATACTCAATGTCGACATTTTTAGCCTTTTTTTCTTTTCTTTTTTTAACCCCTCGTCCTCCAGAGGATTCTCCCCCCCCCCCCTCCCCCCCCTTCCTGACCAACCAATTTTTTTGCTGCGTTGCATTCTGTGGAATGCAGGGAAGAAACTATTACTAATATACTTTGGGAAAATTTTTTTTTTTTTTTTTTTCTTTCAGGATGGCCCTTTCTTTTTTTCAATTTTAGAATCCAGGGTACCTCCATGTCTATAAAACATATTTAAATTTTTCTATTCTTGTATCTTTCATGTACATTCCCCCAGATAAAAGGGGTGGGTTTGGGTTCCGAATGTGGTTGGCTTGGCCCCTATTATTTTCCCATATTTCCTTTTTTTATTTTTTTGTTATTTTTACTGTTTTTTTTATGTTAACTCATTTTTTTTGATG